>WOVY01010528.1:0-168727 GCA_013436015.1 Rhipicephalus annulatus
GGTAATGTTTACATCCTCAAGTATGTTGCATGAAAGTATGTTTTAAGTCTTCTTGGAGACTTTCGATTTATGTTTTATTCGGTTCTCGGTCCTCATGCTCACGTTTTAAACAATTTCGTTGCAGAAGAAAGAGGTTCAATTGTGTGTTTACACATATTTGGGAAATTAGGGGGTCTCAATAAAAACATTCGGACGGCACTTATGAATATAAAAAATGTTGCAGTATTGGTGACCAATGTCAATACAGGAATATATGATGCAAACTACATAAGGATCCAAACATTACATGATATTGGGAAAAAATTGTTTGCTCAATCAACTGTAACAAGGTTCACCCTCCAGTCACACATTGCAGTGAAGTAATCTATTGCGTAAAAACTGAAACTGGAAAGCTTAAAGAAACACTAAACGTAAAATAATTTGTCAGAGTGAAAGCTCGATGTATGACGACGCCTAAAACGACAATCTCTTCATCAGCGGTGCCCTATACTACATAGAAATTAAGGTTAATGCGCGAGAATTAACACATGCGCCACTATTAGGACATTCACAAAATGACCCGATGTTGTCAGAGTTACCTTTAAAAATCAATTGCTAGTAATCGAACTAGCTGCACTAAATAAGGAACCTTCCGTGTATCAAGAGACGCAATAAAATGCTGCTTGTTCGTTTATGTTTGATTCATGAAAAAAAGAACCGCCGGACGTTATTATGCGGAATGGCGGGATGGGTTCAGAAGCTCAATTTTCGCCTGGTTAAACTGGACAGGTCGTGCCATGTAGTGGGGCCCAGTTGAACGAAGCGCGCCTGTCATCTCGGAGGCCATGGCAGGAAATTGTTCAATGGCCGTTCTTGCTGCTGTAGCTCCCGTTACTTTTGCTGTGTTGCTACTAGCGTCGGCAACCGCGCAGTAATCTCGGGCAGCGTTGCGCAGGGCAACAGTGAGGTGAAAGTTCTCCCTTTATGGTGGGAAATTTGAAAGGTGCTAGTGCGATGCACACCACTAAAAAGGGATTTTATTTCAAGATAAGCACGTCCTTGGCGCAAAAGTAGCACTGCGAAGTTTCTGGACCGCTATTTCAGCATTCAACATCGGCTTAAAATTTGTCTCTAGTGTTCCTTTAACTTCAAAAATCACAAAGAAAAGCAAGGAATTTCACAGTTTGAAATGAAACGTGCCCTTTGAGAGGCATGGCGAGTTCAGATCCTTGGAATTGAAAAAAATTTGGGGGTGAAGAAATCAGTTTAAGGAAATTTAAAAAGCTAAACAACCGCTCTGTATAGTATTATATGAGAAATAAATTTGTCGACTATCAATGAGTGTTTTAAGTTCATGGTACGAGTAGATGGTATGAGGTTCACTTACTGCAAGTGAGCATACGAATGGCTTGATTTTGAACCTATTGTTGGAAGGATGAAAATAGTTTGTCTGAACTTAGGAAGTTGTACAGTGCAGTAGACTCTCAGTAAATGGAAATCTGTTAAACAGAGCTACTGCTTAAATGGAACTATCCCCTCTGCAGTGCTTGATTTCGGGTTTGTATTATGCACCGATATTCACCTCTCAGTAAACGAAACTCCTGTTAAATGGAACATGTTTTCCCGGTCCCTTCAGGTTCCATTTACTGAGAGTCTACTGTGTTTGATAGCGGTAAATGAATGCATAGTATAACGTGTAAGAGTACATAAGTCAGTATTTCGTCTATCCTTTAGTAATACCATACTGTCGATATGGAAGTTATTATTCAGCAGTTTATAAAGCTTAATAACAAAGGGATTCTTGGGTTTTACTTGTCATCACCGCAATAACCTTGTAATGTGCGCTGCAGTGGGTGACTTTGCATTCAATTTGACTATGTGGGGGCTAACTGCATAAACATTAAGGCTATGGATGTTTAATTGTGTTTCGCCTTCGTCAAAATGCGATAATTGTGGTCAGGATTTAAGCCAGCATCCTCGAGATTAGCAGCACCACATCTAAGTTGATGTGCTTGGCTGGGAGTCAAGATGAATACTAGGGAAGGAGCATTGGCCTAATGAACGTCTAATGCACTTTTGAAAAATATGACATATGTTTGTTTCTCATTTAATTTCTTTTCTTTCTTTATGGTCACTTGTACCACCGTATTGTAGTCTTCCTACTGTCATGGCAGCACCATCTATTCAGTACTCAAGGATTGAATCTCAAAACCTTAAGGCTAGGAACTGATGCACACACAGTACTTTCCTTCCCAGCTGAAGATTGTAGCCGGAAGCCATTTATACGAGTGTCTTTGAGAATGTTAGAGCACAGGGTTTCGATAAACACGCAAAATAACAAGAGACTGAGGGGGCAGCCCTGGCGAACCGAACGTTGCTTATTGATGGGGGCTCCCAGAGTCTTATTTACTATAAATCTTGTTGTGCAGTTTTGGTACGCCAGGGCCACTTCATCACAAATAACAGAACCAACATTAGCATGGTTTAAAACAGCAAACAACAAGATATATTATTCACACAGTCGAATGCCTTTGCAAAATCTATTTGTAAAATGGCAACACGTTCATCTGAGTAATTACAGCACTCGAGAACACTACGTGCTTTATGGATATTTAGGACAATCGAGCGGCCTTTGATGCCACATGTTTGGTGTGGTCCGACGATGTCCTTCATAACCATCTGCATTCTTCGGGCTAATACTTTCATATAAATTTTGTACTCGACATTTGTGAGACCTATAGGTCGATATGCTGTTTCTGATCTCAGTTTACGGACATCCTCAGTTTTTGGAATCAGCACTGTGTGGGATGACCGGTATGATGGAGGCAACATAGTTACTTTGTACGCTTCATTAAATATGACTGCCAAAAGCGGGGTGATGTCGTCTTTGAACTTTTTGTAAAAAGCGGCGGTGAAACCGTCCGGTCCCGGTGACTTTCCCCGGTTTAATTTATATATGGCTTCCTCTACCTCAACAACTGTCATTTTACTTTCCAAACTTTTTTTTCTGTCATTGTCAAGACAGGGTATGACAGGCAAAATTTTTCCCTTGAAGGTATCGCAGTCGGTCGCGTGCAATGCGAACAGCTTGCGATAGTGTTCCGTAAAGGCTGTCGTGATACCGTCAGTGTCGGTTGCTACGGAACCACCCACTCTATCTCCCGTATCTGGTTATTTTCGGCGCGTGATTTTTCCTGTCCAACTGAGCGTTTGGATGGTGTTTCGCCTGCCGTGGAATCTTCCGCCCTTGCTCTCACGAGCGCACCCTGATAAAGCTGTTCGTCCATCAGTTCTAACTTTTGTTTTATTTTTCTGACGTCTTCATTCCATTTACCAGAGGCTCGGCATTCTTGCTTTATTAACTGCTAGAAAAGCGATTTCAATTCTGTCTCTTTTCTTATCTCGTCAAAGCGAATGCGCGTGGCCCTGTCAATCGCTTTCAATTTTAAAGTTTCTTTACAGATTTCCCACTGCTGCTAGATATGATGGTTTTTGCTGGCATGTATATTACTAATTGCCTCGCTTATATAACAATTAAATTCTTAGTCTTTGAGAAGTTTACTGTTTAATTTCTAGGTGTCCCATGAGAAAGAATTGGTTCGCTTAACAGTTGCAACACAGCACTGGACGAAGCAGTGCTACGAAAATGACGCCGGTACTACTTCATAACGGAAACAATGTGGAAGGATGTCGATTGATACGTAAATGCGATCGAGTCTCACATGGCTTAAGCCCTCTAATCGCGTGTGCTTCACTGCACTTTTACATTCGACACATTCGGCAACATCATCAAGGTCCCGGTTCTCGACGATCCGCGACAACACAGCTGTGCTCTTGTCTTTGAAACTTCGAGTGCTCGTCTTGTGTGCGCTGAGAACACAGTTAAAAACACCCAATACTATTAACTGCTTTCCTTCACTTAGCTGTTGTTCTAGGCCGTGAAAGAACAAGGCCCTTTCTTCAACCTTGGTGGGTGCGTACACGCACACCACCCACCAATCGGAGTTGTTCAGAGAAAAGTCAAGCGAAGCATATCGGCCAGCCGAACAAGAAAAATGGGCATTCACCTGAAGCCCCGGCAGCCTCTTAATAAAAAGTATGCAGCCAGCCGATGTGCCCACTGCATGGCTGACAGCTATACAAAACTTAGACGCGAAACGTTGCACCATGCTGCCGGTTTCTTCATCACCGTCGACTTTCGTTTCTTGCACCACCAGAATGTGTATGTCTTTTTCCGTTATTAGTCTGGAAAGCGGGCTTTGCTTCCTTTTCGCTGCCAGACCCCTAACATTAATGGTAGCAACTTTGAACGGAAAGACGGGCGCCATTTTAAAGAAAGGAAGAGAGACCTGCAGCATGGCGCTTACCTCTCGCGTCTAGCACAAGACTAGACAGTGCCATCGCTGGCATTGCCGTCCGGCGGAAGTGCGGGGACTTGTCCCACGTACTCCACATTGTCGACTCGCTTGTTGGCGGTCAGGTTCGGGCGCGGCCGAAGGGAAGGCCGCCGTACTTGGGCAGTTTTGGCGGGAGGTTTCTCGACACCCGACACTGCCGTCTCAGCACCCCCATTGCTCGCCAGGGGGTGGGGCCGCTTCGAAGCGGCCACACTGTTCGATGAAGGTGCTCCGCTCTTCTCGTGCAGCTGCTCGTTCAGACTTCTAAGCTCACCAGCCTGGTGGGCTGCTGAGTTCTCTGTGGCATTCCCCGTCTCCTCGGGAGTCGCAGCGGAGTCGCCCGACGCTCTTACGAGCGTTGCTGCGGCAACCTTCCTGGTGTCACCTCCCGAAAATAAAGCTAGAGTTTGCATTGCTGCCAGGCTTTCCTTTGTCCGAGACGATTCACTGGGAGCTGGACTGGCCCCCGGAACCCCCACACACGAAGAGTCACGGCCGGCTGGCGATGACGACGCCGGCGATCCCTCCTGTTTGGTCGTCTCGCCGGTTTTCTTGGCAGCCTCTTCTGCCTCGCGACGTCCATAAGCTCGCCGTGTTCGTCTGCACTAAGGAACCCGGTTGCCGACGCGTAAGTACGAATGCATTCCGTGTCCACGTGTCCGTAACGGCGGCACTCCGAGCACCGGGGCACCTTGAAATCTCGGCGTACATTGCCTGTACCGTGGCAACGCAAACACTGCATCGCCCGCCCGGGAACGATGACGAGGGCCAGTTCGCCGGCGACACCCACCTATTGGGGCAGGCCATCCACCTTCTATCCCGGTTTTAGCTTTAGGAGGACGCTTTTCGTGGTCGAGCCCTTCTCCCTCATGCCTTGAACACGCCAACGTTCTCGCGTCACTTCAGTGACGTTACCGAACGCGCAAAGGCTGTCCTAATGTCTTCATCTTGGACGCGGTAGAGCATTCAATGCAGGCGGCACTTCACTTGTGGATCCTCGGGATCAATATTTATACACCGGCGGCCCTTTCCCTTTATTTCTTTCAGCGCGGCCGGTTTCTTGGTCACTTCTCCGCTGGTGAGGGTGACGGCCCAGACGTGTTTTATCTGGTACGCCCCTAAGGCGACGACGTTGAGTAGCACACCAGCCGTCGCGAGGGCGTCTCTGAAGTCCTCAACCCTGTAGGGACGTTCACCAACATCACCGCGCAAAAACGTGTTCAGTACAGCACGGCCAGTGGGGAACGTAGGCAGCACGATCTCGTAGTCTTTATCTTCAGCGCCATCGAACCTGTTTCCGCGGCCGCCACGGGCCGCTATCGCCCCTCCGTCGGAGCACATGATTCTGCCACCGTTCGCTTGCGCTGCCGGAAGAAGAATCCTGCGGCAATCGGTTGCCCTTTAGTTACGTGGGAAAATGTGCAGTAAAAACGTGCGCACTAATACAAAAGAAAATAAAATTAGCAGAGCGTAGTTTCGATCCACGGACCTCTGGGTTATTGGCCCAGCACGATTCCACTGCGCCACTCTGCTGAATGTATACAATCAGCCGAACATACAAGGAGCTCAACAATGTAGTTTTAACAAAAAAGAAGAGAAAAAAGAAAGATGCAATAGAGACAAAACACAATCGTGCTGTGGAAGCGTGATGCACACATAACCCGGACGATCGTGCAATGAAATGGTACTTTGCTGGGTTTATTTTTCCTTCATTTACTCTTGAATGATTCATTCGCATTTACCCACTGGTGTGTTGCTCTATGCACTGAGATGTCGCCTTCACAAGATTGTTTGGGCCAATGGACGACCCACTCGTTACAGAGTTCGCACTGGGTGACGCCTGGCTGTTGTTTTGCTGTTTAAAAACGCTTTGTTACTCATACAAACGCAATTTATTTAATCACATCAAACCTGCGTAAGGCAAGTTTGGAACGGAGTTTCAAGCCCCGGCGTGGCACTGTGGTAGAATACTATAGCCTAGGACGTAGCGGACCCGCGTTGAAATCCTGTGGTGTCCTTGGTGTTTTTAATTAGTAAGATTTTTTTCTTCTTATTTCATGGGACAGTGGTAGCGGACACCGGCGGCGGCGGACAACTACGTATGCACGCGACCATTGTTGTGATCTTTGTACAGCTATCGCTGATCTACAGCTGAAGTTTATTTTATTTATTGCTTGGTGTTTTACCTCGTAATGTCATTTATTTAGGGAAACAGCACGTATTTCTTTCTTCGTGGAGCCCTACACTTCATATGCTAGTGAAACCGACTCCTTGACATTTCATCCGATAACCGAGGACTGACCTTGACCATTAACAGTATGCGTATGCTTTTGGTGCTATGGGTTTGTGCTTCAGCCATAGGAACGCGTTTGATACTGTTCGCAGTTATCTATATGAAACAAAACGAATGCGCCTCTAATTTCCTATTTGTATATATATATATATATATATATATATATATATATATATATATATATATATATATATATATATATATATATATATATATATATATATATATTATCATAGTATTAATCAGCAGGTTCACAACATATGTTTTAAGCACGTTCGATGCCACTGTAGCTTACATCCAAGATAAAGACTATACTGTCTGGTTGGAATGACAAAAAGTAAATATCGCACCCTTTCCGTTTTTAAGTACGTTCTTTCCTTTTGATCTTAGGATTGTCGATTACTTGAAAGGACTAAAAGCACATATAACCAATTCTTGGCCGGTTCCCCTGAGTGGGTATGAGCCATAGTTGATGCATCTCCATCATCCTCGTTGTAAGAACGTTTTCCCGTCTTAAACTGCAACACAAGTCAGGGGCGTAGCCAGATATCTTCTTGGGCAGTGGGAAGGGGGGGGGGGGCTGAGTGGCTGTGTTCAACCACTTTTTATGAATGTTCGTGCGTGTGCTTGTAATTCTGAGTTTACTCATATACTCATACACACGCAGAACAGAAAAACTTCAGAAGGTTGGGTGGTTTGAACCCTCCCTACACCCCGGGTAAGCCGGTGGCTGGGAATGAAGTGATTAGTTACTAACAAGTGTATTCTTCGTTCATACAGGAAATACCCATATAAAGAGGACAGTTTTAAGTCAACGCGACATACTTAACTGCTTACGCCTCGATGTTACAGGAACAACTATCATGCAGATGGCACGACGAGCTTTTATCTATTTTATACGGAACGGCTGCAGGCGGATGCACTTACAGCGGCCGGTTCACGTCTTTTATATGCGTGAAGGACACCGCTCTACGCAGGGAGAGATCGCTATGCGCTCCAGTGTGAAATAGCTGCTACATGACAGCTGCTTGTGCTAAGCAGAGTGCTGCAGTGGAAGCGTGCTGGGCCCATAACCCAGAGGTCCGTGGATCGAAACCACGCTCTGCTAGATTTTTTTTTTTTTTGCTCGCTCACGGTATTTTTACCTTTCATCAAGACGCCATAACTGCACATCTGTTTCGAACATGCTCTTTGATGCGTTGTTCTTGTGTTGAAAGCATGGCTCTGGCCTTCTCTCTCTCGCTTTTTTTTCTTCAGTTTAAGAAATAACTCGTCGCACTGGTAAACACGGTTTGTTTTTTTACATAAAATGCATATTTTTTAAGAGCATTCTGTTACCCCCTGGAATTCTGTTGTCAGACTCCTGTTGTTCTCGCGTATTACCTCTATATGCCACTCCCTTCCACCTTCGCAATCAGTTACCAGCTACACCAGTTCGTGCACAACTTGCACAAACTGCATAAAATGCGCAACGTAGCAGGAACAACTCGGCAAAACTCTTCATTAGTGACGACACCTTCCAAACCATACACCCGCATCACATTTGAATAAAGAGTGTTAGATACCACACGAAAAAAAATTCAGCGCAGTCGACAGGATTCGAACCTATGCGGGAAGACCCCAATGGATTTCTAGTCCATCGCCTTAACCACTCGGCCACGACTGCACGCCAACCAAGAGCCACCTATTTTTAAAAGGCTTCCTATTGAATACGCATGGCAACCTTGTTCAGTTTCTTATTCTCATTGCAATCAATGCAGAAGCGGCACGGGTGAAGAGGAGGTTTAGCTTCTGCCCCCCCCCTTTCCCCCGCCATACATTGATTGATTGATATCTCGGGTTTAACGTCCCAAATCCACCGTATGATTATGAGAGACGCCGTAGTGGAGGGCTCCAGAAATTTCGACAACCTGGGGTTCTCTAACGTGCACCCAAATCTGAGCACACGGGCCTACAATATTTCCGCCTCCATCGGAAATGCAGCCGCTGCAGCCGGGATTTCATCCCACGACCTGCGGGTCAGCAGCCGAGTACTTTAGCCACTAGACCAGTCATACATTGAAACCCCGTTTACATAGGTACGCCGCGTTTCTTTCTCTCAGTCGGTGTGTTGTATTCAAGGTCGCCTTGAACGGTTCATCGTAACGAATGAGCGTCAGAAAACTTCAAGAGCCAGTGTCTGTTTATTCTAAAAAACGCCAAAGATGCTTTAACGCGAAGGGTTAAAAGCTTGCAAGCATGCAGTTACACAACTTGCCGATGCTTTAGTAAATGGAATCCCCGTGGAACCGCACTATAAATTCTGGGAGGTTTGGCGGCGGCAAATGCATAAAACCAGTCTTAAGCTGATAATTTGATATGTCACACTGACATGACCTTGATTGAAGAAACAGCGCTAGAACAGGACAGAACTGAGAAGATACAAACAGGGCGCTGAATAAAAACATTGTATTAATGCGTTTGCACGTCGATATATACAAGAAAATACAATCAGTGAGCGCTTCGAAGAACAAGTTATCACTGAAACATGCCGACTCAAACTGTCGAGAGGTTCTTCTTTTTATTTTTCTCGAAGCAATTTTCCGTTGGTGTTGCTCAGCGTAATTGCATAGAATATCGCTATCCTTGAAGACTGCTTTACAATCACAATTTTCGCAGTGGTATGCAAGGTGGCTACGCACAGACCCTTTTAGCGATTATGGATGTTCACGTAATCTTTATTTGTGCAGCGGCTCCTTTGGCCGATGTCACAACTTCCGTTAGTTGGGGAATATTTTACACAACGTTCTCTCGACATTTAAGGAAATGTTGCAAGCCCTTTTTTTTGCAACAATATTCTGCTTGATCACCGTCAGTCTTCTTGAAGAGGCCACATAGCTTGTGACGTGCGCTGGAAACGTCTTCGATACCGGATTTTCGTGACACTTTCTTTATATCATTGCGCGTCACTTCATGAACATATGGAAAGACCCGGATGCCTTTGTTAAAGAGATCTTTTTTTTATTTTTTTACTCTAACTCTTTGAGCGGATACTTCATGACAGAAGCTTCAGTTATATGCCACTTTTTAACTTTCACATTGACAAAAAAGCGACCTGGTGTTATGCAAATAAGATAATTAGTTATTATTATCCACTGGACTCTAGAGTCAGGACGCTACCAGGTACACCTCAAAAGAGCAGAGTAAAAGAAAAGTTATTTTTTAAGGCACCGGTGAGATTCGAACTCACGATCTCCTGTTTACTAGACAGGCGCTTTAACCAACTAAGCCACGGCGCCCATGCCTTTCACAGCAGGCAGAACCCACTGTTGAAGCACAGACAGTTTGGAGGATTACCTACTTCAGGCGCGTGATCCGAATGAAAAAGCAAAGTGGTAACTATATTCACACCTACATGAATTATGTGGATCACGCATGGTATGCGCCACGTGTGTCCACCAGGCAGTTACTAATCTGATTTCACTTTTTCCGTGACGCATATGTGACCCCTTCCTTTTTTTCTCTATTACCTGTCTTTGGTACATAACACATAACCCAAACAACACTGATGTTAAAACCACTCCATGTATTACGTACATACGGTCACGTTTTCATTAAGCCAACTGGTATGGTGCCGGTATTGCCGGATTAAAATTCGGGTAATGTGACCAGCGGCTGTACTCTTGAAAGCCAGTCTTGTGGTTCCGGTGCCACTTTGTGAATTTCAACAAAGCGATGAATGCTTTCTGAGAAATAGTCTCGGGCAGGTGGCCACGCATTTTCACTAAAATGATAGCCTGCCAGTGGCGTACCAGCTCTATTATCGCGAGGGGAGGAGGGGGTAACCTACTTCACTCGTCAGCTGGGGATATATATATATATTGTGGGCATTTGTAACTTACATCGCCCTCATCCCTTCATAATCACAATCACCATCATCCGCTTGTCTCTTTGCCCTCATTGCCACTCTGGGTCATCATCATCGTCTTCGTCGGTGCGCTGGCTCTGCCCGTTCGTTTTGCGAGGTCTTTCCTCAAATAAACGCTGTCGCAGCCAAGACTACCAAAACTTCATACGTGGTGGAGGTGGATTTTCGGTCCTCTGACCTCCCGCAGCCCGCTATACCCCCTGGAGCTTCGTTCAGGCCGCCGCTTGCGCCCACAGTCAGGCAGCATGTCCCAGACCGAGCCTGCCGGCACTGATGTCATCAACCACGCACCGCCGCAAGCTGCCCCTCCTACTTACATACACGGACATCAGCGGGAACCCCCGCTCTTCGCTGGTCTTCGGGGAGAAGACGTAGAAGACTGGCTTGATGACTACGACCGCGTAAGTGCCGCTAATAGGTGGGACGAGGCCGCAAAACTTCGTTACGTGCCTTTTTATCTGGTCGGAGTCGTGAAGACATGGTATTTTAACCACGTCGTTGACTTACCAGACTGGGCTACCTTCCAGCAGCAGTTGCGGCACGTCTTTGGGACACCAGACATTCGATCCGCCGTCGCGAAGAGGACACTCGATACTCGCCGACAACATCCAGGTGAATCGTATACTTCATACATCGAGGATGTCCTCGCACTCTGCCGGCGTGTCAATAAATCCATGCCGGAATCGGACAAAGTGCGCCACATATTGAAAGGCATTGGGCCTGTTGCCTTTAATGCCCTCGCTGTGCAAAACCCAGCCACCATCGCTGATGTCGTGGCGACATGCCAGCGCCTTGATGCGCTGGACTCCGTTCGCCTTCAACCAGACATCGGCGACCACCTCTCCACGTCAGATGGCCATCTGCGTGACCTCATCCGGGGCATTATACGCGAAGAATTGCGGTCCATGGGCTTCACACCTCCTACACCGCGACCTACACAGCCTTCGGGAATGCCCTTACGTGACATCATCAGGGAGGAACTTACATCCCTGACTGGCTCTGCGCCCGTACAGCCACCTGCTTCTCACCCTATAGCCACGTACCCTCAAGTTGCTGCCGTGCCTCCCAGCGACGCCCACGCGACATTGCCACGTCCATCCTACGCGTCAGTTGCTGCCGCTACCCCGGTGAACAACCATTCCGTGCCCCCTGACCCTTCGGCCCACCTGACTGCGCTATCTCCAGGTGCCCCGAATGCCTTCTATTCCCCACCGTGGCGCTCGTCCCGCCCTGTATGCTACTACTGTGGCTATCGCGGCCAAATATCTCGTTTCTGCCGAAAGCGCCAGCAAGATGAGCGTCGGAACGATGTGCGTGAACGGGATTTGTACACCGGGGCGTCTTATCAAGGTCGGCGTTATTCGTCTCCCCCGCACCGGTCTCCATCTCCTCCTGCATGGACTGCACCACGAAACAGCCGAAACACGAGACGCCGCTCGCCTTCGCCCTTCCGCCGTTCCACTTCTCCACTTCGGCCCGCCTCATTCACCTCTGATATTCATTCGGAAAACTAAGTGATGCAGTTTGTGGAGGAAAAACTGCATTCGGAATTAGAACTGAAATTCCTCCATTAGGCCCGTGTAACATGGTTTCTGTGGAAGTGGAAGGAGTGCGAGTCGATGCTTTGGTGGACACAGGTGCGACATTGTCTGTGATACGTGCTGATTTGTGTGAACATTTAAGGAAAGTAATGACGCCTTACGATGGCCCCACGTTAGTTGCTGCCCAGAGGAACGTCATTCGTCCTTCCGCGCTTTGTACTGTGCGTGTTTTCATCGACGGCATCCACCATCATGTCCAGTTTGCTGTCCTGTCCCGCTGCTCTCACCAACTAATTTTAGGGTGGGATTTTCTATCATCTGCTTCCGCGGCGATTTGTTGTGGACAACGCGTCGTTCACCTCGCTGACACCGACTACATGCTTGACGACGATATCCAGAAGCCACTTCGTCTGGTCGCTGCGAAAGAGATCGAACTCCCGCCACTACAAGAGCAAATTGCCAGCATTACGTCCAACGACATCTATCACGGGGATGTATTGGTCTCACCGTCACCACTTTGCGTTCGCAAAGGTATAGTTCTTCCGTCCGGTGTCGTTCGTTTTTGCAATGGCTCGGCACTTGTCACCGCTGTCAACTCTACACCGGAGAAGATCTTACTGCCACAGGGCACTACTGTGGCCCGTGTTGCTGACTTTGAGCCTGTACTCGTCACGCCACTTCAGGCCATCGCATCCAAAGAACCTTGCCTCGGTGAGCATATTTCTTCCTCCGCCTTTACCACCACTATCAGCAGCGAATTGACATATTCACAGAGGCAGCAGCTGCTCGCATTGTTACAGAAACATGCAAATTCTTTCGATATTTGCTCGTCTAAGCTGGGCCGCACTAATACTACAGCACATCGAATTCAAACTGTTGGGACATCTATTGTACACCGCCGACCCTACCGCGTGTCTCTAACTGAAAGAAAAATTATAGAAGAAAACGTTGCGGACATGCTTAAACAGGAAGTCATCCGTCCCTCATCTAGCCCTTGGTCGTCTCCTATTGTTTTGGTCCATAAGAAGGATGGCTCTGTGCGGTTTTGCGTGGACTACCGGGCGCTCAATAAGATCACACGCAAGGACGTGTACCCTACGCCACGCATTGACGACGCCCTTGATTCCATACAAGGCGCGGAATTCTTTTCAAGCATCGACTTGCGTTCTGGGTACTGGCAGATCCCCATGCACGAAGACGATAAGGGGAAAACGGCATTCGCAACACCCGACGGGCTATATCAATTCAACGTGATGCCTTTCGGGCTCTGCAACGCACCCGCGACTTTTGAGCGCATGATAGATACCATGCTGCGCGGCCTGAAATGGAAAAGTTGCCTATGCTACCTGGACGACATCATTATATTTTCGTCAACGTTTCCTGAGCACCTAGAACGATTGGATCAAGTTTGACGTGCCTTGCGGGCGCCGGGCTTCAAATAAACACGAAGAAATGCTCTTTCGCTAGCAAATCTATCAAGGTATTAGGACACGTCGTTAGCAAAGATGGCATCCGGCCCGACCCTGACAAGATTTCTGCAGTCCTTCACTTTCCACGCCCCGAAAAACCAAAGGAGCTTCGCAGTTTCCTTGGCCTCGCCTCCTATTTTCGCCGGTTTATCCAGAACTTCGCTTCTATTGCTGCTCCATTACACCAACTACTTGCTTCCAACGTCCCCTTTCTGTGGTCTCAAGAATGTCAAACGGCACTCGACCTGTTGAAGCGGGCACTCACGTCTGAACCTCTGCTCTGCCACTTTGACGTAGCCGCATCAACTATCCTCCATACCGACGCTAGCGGCCTTGGTATAGGAGCCGTTCTTCTACAACGCGACAAGTCTTCCCTAGAGAAAGTTGTTGCATATGCCAGTCGCGTACTCACCGCTGCTGAAAAGAACTACACTATAACTGAGCAAGAGTGTTTGGCTGTGGTTTGGTCGGTCCAGAAGTTCCATCCCTATCTCCACGGCCGTCACTTCACAATCGTTACGGAACACCATGCCTTATGCTGGCTTTCTACACTGAAGAACTTGTCCGGACGCTTGGGTCGGTAGATACTACGCTTACAGGAGTACAACTTTGACATAACCTACAAGTAAGGCAGAAAACATAAAGACGCCGATGCTTTATCTCGTTGCCCGCTTCCAACTACCCATATGAGCGTTGGTGAGAACTCAACCGCCACATCTACCAAAGTTCATACGCTCGCATCAATAACGCAACCCTTTTCGGACGACGAGCTCACATTTATCTCCCGCCAGCGGTCCGATTCATACTGCAGACGCATGATGGACCACCTTTCGGGAGTTTCTCATCCACCAAACGCGCGACTCCGTCGTCAACTCCTGCACTTTAAGCTGGACAATGGGGTTCTCTACCGCCACGTCTACCACCCTGACGGTCAGCGCTGGGTTCCTGTACTGCCACGCTCCCTTCGACTTCAGGTGCTCGAAGCTTTCCACGACGACTTGACTGCTGGTCATCTTGGTTTTAAAAAAACTCTTGACCGCATTCGATGTCGTTATTACTGGCCTGGCCTTTCTTCTAGTGTAGCTCGGTACGTCGGTTCCTGCTACCCATGCCAGCGTCGTAAACTCCCCACGTCGGCACCTGCTGGACCTCTACAGCCACTTCCGTGCCCTTCAATGCCGTTCGAGGTTGTAGGTGTTGACCTTTACGGGCCTCTCCCCGTCACATCTGCTGGCAAACGATGGATAGTGACTGCCGTGGGCCACCTGACACGCTACGCTGAGACTTCCTCTGTTATTACACGCTCAGCTGTGGAAGTTGCAGACTTTATTCTTCACGCAATAATACTGCGTCATGGGGCTCCTCGTGTACTGCTTAGTGACTGCGGCAAAGTGTTCCTGTCACAAGTTGTAAATGAAGTACTGCGCGCTTCTGGAACTACTCACAAGACAGCTTCAAGCTACCACCCTCAGACAAATGGTCTCACAGAAAGATTTCACCGAACCCTTGCAGACATGATAGCCGTTTACGTCCAACCCGACCACAAAAACTGGGATACTCTTTTACCATTCCTGACATTCCCTTACAACACCGCCGTTCAGCGAACAACTTGCTACTCACCGTTTTACCTCGTGTACGGACGCACCCCGACTACCTTTCTCGACGTCTCCTTCTTTAGCTGCCATGGAAATTCAGGTCAGTCTTCTAGCGAAGAATACATTCCCCGCCTGGCCCAGTCTCGCCATCAGGCTCGCATAAATACTGAAGCGAGACAGCACGAGCGGAAGATCATCTATGACGAATCCCACCGCGTTGTGTCTTTCCAACCTGGTGACGAGGTGCTGCTTTTGACACCTATTCGCACGCCTGGTCACTGTGACAAATTCCAACCACGCTTCATCAGGCCATACATTGTTTTAGAACAGACTTCGCCGGTTAATTATCGTGTGACACCACTCGTCGCCCCAACAGACCGCCGCTACCGCAGCACAGAGATTGTCCACGTTTGTCGCATGAAACCTTTCACGCGACGTTCCCCGTCACTTTGACTTACGGCGGCCAGGGTGTCCGCTTCCAAGTGGGGGGAATTAGTGTGGGCATTTGTAACTTACATCGTCCTCATCCCTTCATAATCACAATCACCATCATCCGCTTGTCTCTTTGCCCTCATTGCCATTCTGGGTCATCATCATCGTCTTCGTCGGTGCGCTGGCTCTGCCCGTTCGTTTTGCGAGGTCTTTCCTCAAATAAACGCTGTCGCAGCCAAGACTACCAAGACTTCATAATATATATATATATATATATATATATATATATCCGCATACGGAAGAAGACGCACGTACGAAGTAGTTTTATTGGCGTTTCGGCCGCGGGTCCGGCCTTCATCAGGATACAGTTGATGGCACGAGTGCTGTTTATATACATGTGCATATCAATGAGATACAAATATGAAAACCGGCATGAAAGGCGATATATGCAAATCACTCAATATGAAGGGCACTTACTACACGAGTAAAAAGATATTGCTTCCATGAGCAAGCACGTGGCGAGCACGTTGTTCACAAATAAAAGATGAAACGCATAAAAGATAAAGCACATAACATGGAGAGTAGTCCGACCGGTAATACCAAGGGGAAAAAATATTAATAAAATACTAATAAAAAATTCCAAACACGTTACAAAGCTGCTACGTAATCAACGGATACAGACAATGTAGTGCGACTTGCTGAGCAAGGTTGAAAAAAGATGGACAGGGTGATACAGGTTACGCAGATAGGCAACTAAGTTTTCCTACGTTTTCATTTAGACCGGATGCCACGGCGTCGAACTTATAGATGAGGAATGATTCACGGGCTTCTCTATCATAATTTGTGCGGAAACCAGATTCTAGTAATGTGACCTGTAGATTTTCAAAATAGTGGCCAGGAAGGTGCACGTGTCTTGAAATGGGCCAGTGGGGCAAGGTGTTAGCATTAGATTTATGGTTGTTAAAACGCAGTCTAAAAGGCCCTTCTGTTTGACCAATTTACTGTATTTCACATAGTGCACATTCTATCATGTATATCACGTTCTTAGAATCGCAGTCAAGATTGCCTTTGATTTTTAAGGAAAAGTTGGAAGCAGTACTGGTGACCTGTTGGCATGTGCGCATGTACGGGCATACTTTGCATCGCGGTTTTTGGCAAGGATGGCACCCGATCGTGTCAGGACTGTCTGCTTTCGACGATGATGACGATGAGAGTATGTCTAGAATAGTTTTAGCTTTGCGATACACTGCTTTAGGTGGTTCGGTGAAAATGGTTCTTAAGCGTTCACTTTGCATTAGAATATTGTGGTGCTTTCTCAGCACAATCGAAACACGCGGAACTGACGCAGAATGGGTAAGGACTAAGTTTGTCTACGGTGAGGGAGTCGAGTTTTTAGCAGCGCACAACAGCGTTCTACGATTATGCATGTCGGCACGTTTTATTGCGTCATCAATTAATTGGGGCGGATATTTTTGTGTGACTAGAGCATCGTTTAGTGTTCTGCAATTTTTTTGAAACTCTGATTGCTCTGAGCAGATTCTTTTAAAGCATAAAGCCTGACTATAGGGGATGCTAGTTTTGCAATGTTTCACGTGGCTACTGTCAAAGTGCAAATACTATTGCCGGTCTGTAGGCTTCCTGTATAGAGCAGTGGATAGCTTATATATATCACAATTACATTTTTTCGTAAGAAGGTGATTTAGTGATTAGAGTGACCATTCTCGAAAAGCCTGACCGCCCCCAAATTTTCTCACGGGAGGAGGGCTCGCACCCCCTTTACCCCCCGCCCCCCCCCCCCCGAGCTGACACGCCTAAGTAGCTTGCCATTCTTGAACGCCACGACGAGTGAAGGCCCATGTGTCGAATGGCAGGCCAGTTCATTCTCTACACTCAAGAACCGACTGCCGTATGGGTCCAACGGGAGTTCTTTAGTAGGAGCGCTCTGCAGCACTTTCCAAAAATAAAACCCTTTCCGACAATGTAAAAACACAAGATCTACGGTTTCTGGCCTCATGCGTGTCCCAAGGTAAATAACATCCTTTACATTCCAAAAATTTTTCAAGTGGCAATGTACCAGTGTGCAACTAAGTAAAAAAGTTTTTGTTAAAGGCTGCGCATACACTTTCACTCTCTTTACAACGTTGCTGCCTGGGCCTCCACTGTAAAATGACTTGTGCAACGGCACAGTAAAGACAATGTCACATAAAGCGAAATACAGATCTTTTCGTTTAACGTTCTAAAGATATTCTCTTGATAACCGTATAATCGTATACTAGACATATTTCTTTGTGTCAGCCTTCTATCCCTCCTACACTATATTCATTTGAGACAACATACGCTTCGTCATGAGTCTGCCCAGTCGTAATTGACATAGCGTGCGCAGGAAGGGATATGGACATCTCGAAAAACAAAAACCGGTTAACTAGCTGCTGCATAGATAGGTGAACTAGTACAAGCCTTCCGTCTTTTACTCGTTGTAATGAGTGAGTACGGCAGTAGCATTCCCACCCTGAAACCCACACAAAGACGGTGTTACGACCGGCCCTAGGAAACCAAGCAACAGGAGTTTGGGGGAGAACCGGTTCTTGACCGACTGTGTCGTCCACCCCCACCTCCCCATTCAGGCTCCCCCTCTCGCCGGGAGAACTCCGGAATCTGCTGTGCGTTCGTGACCATGTTTGGCAACATTTTAGGGCGCCGTGACCATATATGGACCTCGTGTTAGGTTGTGCCACTCCATGTGTTGTGAGGTGTGTTTCCCCCTCTCTCGTGGCCGAGGTGCCGGAGCCACCGTATTGGCTGACGATGCGGACAGTGCACCCAGTGTCGGTAACGCGGCGCTATAAAATGCCGAAGACGTTTTGTATCTCTTCACTCTTCTCTCTTTGGATCAGTTGACCACTTCTCCACATGTAAATAAATGTGTCGTTTGTTCGGGCGCTTCTTTCTCGCTGAATTGTTGGACGATGGATCCTGCGACGGGGCCAGCTACCGAAAACGAGACCGGCAGGACCCGGAGTCCCAACAACTGGATGGCAGCGGCGGGATGCCGATAACCCCGAAAGCGACCGCTGTACGGAGTGAGCCCGAAGTTCAACAACGGGACGACAGGAGAAGGATGACACGAGCTCATCGACTTCCAAAGGGAATCGAACGGCACTTCTGAGAGGCACGACGCCGGAGACATGACTGCGAACTGGGTGAGTGCCGGCTTTCTCTGTTAAATTTTACCAGGCATTTACTCTATGTATTAAGTAAAGGCTGGTAGAGAGGGGCTGTCTTGGTCATTGGGTTAACAGGTAACTTGCGTCAGGCAGAAATTGTGTGATAGCTTGGTTAAGCTCCTTTTGTCAGTGGCGTCAAGGTTAACAGTGGCAGGGCAGGATTCCGTATAAGAGCTTTTTGAAGCTTTATTTGTAGACTAAGTTAACGGAAAACTTGAGGCAAGGCAGGAACCTAGAGCTGTCGTAGCCGTCAAGGTTAATTAGTTGCAGGACAGGAATCTTTGTGGAACAGAGACAGCGGTACTGGAGGCAGCCAAGAATCTGAAATCCATGCGAAAGTCCATGTTGTTGCTACTTGCAAGGGAGTTGAATCTGGAGGTGTCGGACTCTCAAAGAAAGCCAGAGCTGATAGAGGCGATTCTCGCATTGGGGGCGGAGGATGACGAGCTGTCAGAATGTGTCGAGGAGATTCAGGAGAGGCAAGCGGCAGAGGCCGAAAGAAAGGCGGCCGCGGCAGAGGCCGAAAGAAAGGCGGCTGCGGCCGAGGCCGAAAGAAAGGCGGCCGAGGCCAAAAGGAAAGCGGCAGAAGCCGAGGCAGATAAGATGCGAAAGCACGAGCTTGAAATGAAGCGCCTCGAGCTAGAGATTAGCCATAATAGTAGAGCAGGAGGCAGCGAGGCATCCGGTACCGCAGAGCGGGTCAGGTTCAAAATGACGGACCTAATGAGATCGTACAAGCTAGGGGAGGACATTGGGCTGTTTCTCGTCAACTTTGAGAGAACTTGTGAAAGGCAAGGTTTCAGCCAGGATACATGGCCTCAACGCTTGTTGTCCCTACTTCCAGGGGAGGCCTCAGAAGTAATCGCGCGCCTCACGAAACAGGAGGCTGACGAGTACAGTGAGGTAAAGTCGAGCCTTCTCAAGAAATACAGGTTGTCAGCGGAAGGTTTCAGACAAAAATTTCGCAATGCCGTAAAAGAGAACAATGATTCATACCCGGAGTTTGCTTACAAGTTAATGGCCAACATGGGGGAGTGGCTCAAAGTGGCAAAGGCGTATGGGAATCATGACAAGGTGCTCGAGTGTATCGGTCTGGAACAATTCTATCAAAGGTTACCAGAAAAAGTGAGGTTCTGGGTGCAGGATAGACCGGACGTGAACACCGTAACGAAAGCCGCAGAGCTCGCTGAAGAATTCGTAACGCGCCGCGCCCTCGGGGCAAACAACGAGCCTAAAAGGGAAAAATTCCTACTACCGAATAAGGCGCCGTTTAGAAAACAACCGACAAGTGTCGCACAAAAGGGTGAGGAAAACAAGGCATCTAACCATGGGGCGTCGGCAGAGGAAAGCAAAAGGAAATTTGAGGCAAAAAAACCGGCGGCTTGTTTCAATTGCCACGAAACAGGGCACTTCGCGAAACATTGCCCGAAAGAAAAGGTGGCCTTTTTATCTATAAATGAAGCCGACGAGAACATGAAGTTGTTAGAGCCCTATTTGTACGACCTTACCGTGAACGGCAAGCAGTGTCGGGTTCTTAGAGATTCCGCAGCCACTATGGACGTAGTTCATCCGTCTTTTGTTCAGTCCGGACAGTATTCAGAAGACTGTTCCTGGATTAGACAAGCCGTAGAAGCAAACAGTCAGTGCCTCCCCGTAGCTAAAGTTGTCCTTAAAGGCGCATTTGGTACGTTGGAAACGGAAGCCGCGGCATCGCCATATCTACCCCCTCAGTATCCTTACTTATTTTCAAATAAGTCAGATCAAATGCTGAAGGAGAAAGGTCTAACGTTGGGAGAAGGCATAGTGCAGGCACTGACTAGATCGAAGGCACGTGCGCTGGCTGCGAGAGCAACATTCACTGAGGCAAACAAGCCTCAAATCGACAACGGGCCTGGTTGCGAGTTGGACACCGCGGTAACAAATCGACTTGTGCGAGAACAGGCTGCAGAAGCCGTAGTCGCGGAGGCAACCATTCCTAAAGGTGACGATGAACCTCCTCCCGAATTGGAAGGGGTCAATTTCGCCTCGTTGACCGAGCAAATAGAAAATGCCGTTGCTCCCAAGCCGATACCTGGTAGTACAGAGGATAGCACAGAGGGTGACACATTCCAGGTACTAGGAAATACAAAAGAGTTGTGTGTCATGCCAACTTCGGATAATTTCAGTCGGCTGCTGCAGGTGAGCCCCGCTTCATTAATAACCGAACAAAAGAGGGACCCGACGCTTAAGCAATTCCAGGACAGTTCGAAAGAGGGAATCGCCAAACGAAATGTGAGATTCCAAGAGAGGAGCGGCATACTCTATCGAAAATATCTAGATAGGCGAGGAGTAGAGTTTGACCAGGTAGTCGTACCTCAGGCGTATCGTCAGGATTTGCTTAGTTTGGTGCATGGAGGATCATGGTCAGGCCACTTAGGCGTAAAGAAGACGAAAAATCGTCTTTTACAGGAATACTACTGGCCTGGATGCTTTAAAGATGTAGAGAGGTTTGTAAAATCTTGCGATGTGTGTCAGCGAGTGGGTAAGCCGGGAGATAAGGCGAAATTTCCAATGAAGCTGGTACCCGTAATCACGGAGCCCTTTCGTCGGTTGGTAATTGACACAGTAGGTCCTTTGCCCAAGACAACTTCAGGCTATCGTCACATCCTGACCTTAATCTGCCCAGCTACTAAATTTCCAGAGGCGGTCCCGCTAAAAGAGCTAAGTTCCGTGGAAGTAGTGAACGCATTTCTGTCCGTGTTTGCCCGGGTAGGCTTTCCTGCCGAGATACAATCAGACCAGGGCACCATTTTCACGAGTGCCTTAACGACAACCTTTCTAGAGCGGTGTGGCGTGAAATAATTGCATAGTTCAGTCTACCATCCGCAGTCGAACTCGATAGAGAAGCTTCACTCCGTGATGAAGCGAGTGTTAAGAGCCTTATGTTTTGAACGAAAAACTGACTGGGAAATGTGCTTACCTGCAACGATGTTTGCACTAAGAACTGCACCACATGAGACAACAGGGTTTACGCCAGCGGAACTTGTTTACGGCCGCAGACTGCGGTCTCCTCTTCGTATGCTGAGAGAGTCGTGGGAAGGTCAGGGTGATGATCCTGTAGTAGTGGAATATGTCCTCACCTTATTGGATCGTCTAACAAAAGCCCAAGAACTGACCGAGAGTGCGATGACCAAAGCACAGCAGAAGGCTAAGCTTTACTACGATCGGACAGCTAAAGCGCGACACTTTGCTGTAGGAGACAGGGTCATGTTGTTGAGGCCCTCCCAAAAGAATAAGCTTGAAGTGCAATGGGTCGGCCCGGCCGAGATTACTCGAAAATTGTCTGACACCAACTATGTGGTAAAATTACCAGGAAGTCGTAAGGTACACCAGGTGTATCATAGCAACTTACTCAAACCCTATAAAGAGAGAGAAGCCATCGTGAACATGACTTTAAATGTTCCGGAAGAGGCTCCGGCAGAAATTCCTGAATTAGCTCCCGAATCGGACGAAGTCCCGATCGAGAAAAGAGTTGAGGATTTAGTATCAAAGTCACAGCTGACAATGAAGCAGAAGCAGGAATTGCGTGGTCTTTTGACCGAGTTTCAGGACAGATTTGTAAGCGAGCCAGGCCGGACATCCGTCCTCACTCATGACATAGAGCTTACCTCGTCGGAACCGGTAAGATCTAAGACGTATCGGGTGTCACCTCGCCGGCTTGAGCTAATAAAAGCAGAGGTTAACAGGATGCTGGAATTGGGCGTGATTGAGCCGTGTGAAAGTGATTACACTTCCCCGTTAATTCTTGTGGAGGTACCCGGCAAAGATCCGCGTCCTTGCGTAGACTATCGTAAGTTAAACCTCATCACCAAGGATCAGACATACCCAATTCCCCACATTGAGGAACGCGTCGAGAGGGTAAGCAGCGCGGAATTTATCTCAACGCTAGACCTAGTGAGAGGTTACTGGCAGGTGCCACTCACCGAGAGGGCGAGCCGGTATGCTGCATTTATTTCACCATTGGGGACATTCCGTCCTAAAGTGTTGAGTTTCGGCCTAAAGAACGCGCCTTACTGTTTTTCAAACTTAATGGATAAGGTTTTGCGGGGTCAAGAGGACTTCGCATTGCCTTACTTGGACGACGTCGCCGTGTTTTCCTCGTCCTGGCCAGAACACTTGGCGCATTTGAGAGCAGTACTGACACGCCTACGCGAAGCAGGTTTAACGGTAAAGGCGCCCAAGTGTCAGCTAGCACAAGCAGAGGTACTCTATCTCGGGCATGTTATCGGTCGAGGGCATCGCCGTCCCTCTGAAATGAAAGTGGCAGCTATCCGAGACTTTCCCCAGCCCCGAACGAAAACCGATATTCGGGCTTTTCTTGGAATAGCTGGTTACTATCGTAAGTACATCCCTAGATATTCCGACATTGCCAGCACTCTTACTGACGCGTTGCGCAAGACCGAGCCCCAAATGGTCGACTAGTATGAGGAGAAAGAAAAGGCTTTCCGCGTTTTGAAAGCGGCCTTGTCGAGCCAACCTTTGCTTAGTTCACCGGACTACTCGAGGCCTTTCATAGTCCAATGCGACGCTAGTGATAGAGGCATGGGGGCAGTTCTTAGTCAAAGGGATGAGGGGGATGAAGAGCATCCCGTCCTCTATGTTAGCCGGAAACTCACCCTTCGCGAGCAGGTTTACAGCGCTAGCGAAAAGGAATGTGCGTGCTTGGTTTGGGCAGTCCAGAAACTGGCTTGTTATATTGCCGGAAGCAAGTTCAATGTCGAAGTGGACCATTGTCCTCTCACCTGGCTACAGACCATGTCCTCTATGAACGGCCGCCTGCTGCGTTGGAGTCTCGTTTTGCAACAATATACGTTTGAAATACGCTACAAAAAGGGTGTACTCCATGACAACGCTGATGGCTTAAGTCGATGCCCCTGACGCGAGAAGATGTCTCGAGATTTCTGGCATTTTTTTTTCCTGACCTAGACAAGAGCTAGTGATTGTTTCTTTTTTTTACTCTTTTAGAGGTACTTGTTTGAAAACATTGAAGACACGGCTATCCAGGGTGTCGGGTTCGGTGTGCTTCCAGTGTTGTTGTTTTGTGTCACCTTAACGTGTGAGTAACATTTTGAATAAATTGTGTATTTCCTTTAATATCAGTTAAAGGGGAAAATTGCATGGTGGAGTTTGGCGGAATTGTCCGGCGCTCACCGGCTGAGTAGTTGTGTTTTCATGTGCGTATGTGATGTCTGTTGAGCCCACAATGAAGCAGGTGGTGCCCTCTACTTCATCAAAGACGGTCGTCACCAAACCGACTGCCGGCGCTGATCTCTCCGGACAGTGGCTGCAAGCCTCAGCCCATCGAGATCTTTACCCCCCCGCGCGAGAGGCTGTTACGACCGGCCCTAGGAAACCAAGCAACAGGAGTTTGGGGGATAAGCGGTTCTTGACCGACTGTGTCGTCCACCCCCACCTCCCCATTCAGGCTCCCCCTCTCGCCAGGAGAACTCCGGAATCTGCTGTGCGTTCGTGACCATGTTTGGCAACATTTTAGGGCGCCGTGACCATATATGGACCTCGTGTTAGGTTGTGCCACTCCATGTGTTGTGAGGTGTGTTTCCCCCTCTCTCGTTGCCGAGGTGCCGGAGCCACCGTATTGGCTGACGATGCGGACAGTGCGCCCAGTGTCGGCAACGCGGCGCTATAAAATGCCGAAGACGTTTTGTATCTCTTCACTCTTCTCTCTTTGGATCAGTTGACCACTTCTCCACATGTAAATAAATCTGTCGTTTGTTCGGGCGCTTCTTTCTCGCTGAATTGTTGGACGATGGATCCTGCGACGGGGCCAGCTACCGAAAACGAGACCGGCAGGACCCGGAGTCCCAACAACGGCAAATATTCTGTGGAACCTTTCCACATTCGTCCTCGAGCAATTCAGTACCTTCATTATACCAGAGCTAGCTGGTAAAGAAGATATTGCAGACGTTGGCCCTGGCAAAGATCGTGAACGCGTCTCCTTTCCACTCCTTCGGTTTCTGCTGTGTGTCCTGAATTTCACCTTTCCAAAACTGGTCGCTCGCGCAATATGAGTCAAGCGACACACCTCAGTACTTGCCAGGGGTCGCTGCCCAGGGTACGTTAGCGAAGTGTTCTGGCTTCGTTGGCCACGATCGATGCCAGAGCCCAAACACTTACACCACTTAACACCGCTCCCAGTAGCTAGGCTAAAAGCACGCACAGCTCCAACAGTCTGTTCTAAGTACTGTTTAGTCCCATAAAAAAATAGCCAAATCATCTGCATATGCAAACAGCCTAACTTCAACTGCCTGCAACTGAAAACCATTATATATATATATATATATATATATATATATATATATATATATATATATATATATATTGAGGAAGAGCTTTATTCAAGGCAAGCTCGAGCTGGCACACACTGATGATCATATCTACAAATGAGGAAATTACACAAATGATGATGACACGTCCAATTGATAAAGAAGAGTCAGTGACTGCGCTCACACTAATTCCCCGTCACGCTGGAAGCGGCCTCCTGGCCGCGCGAGAGATAATATTCGGAATTGCGTCGGGTATACACTTTCAGCCGAGAAACGTGCACAATTTCGGTCCCATGGCAACGGTGGTCGGAGGGAGCGTGAAGTGGTGAGATACGGTAATTCACGGGGGACGTTTGTTCAATCACCGTATAAGTCCCTATAAAACGACTGAGGAATTTTTCACATAAGCCGGGCCCACGCACGGGAGTCCACAGAAGAACTTCGTCTCCTGGGGAAAAGGTGACAGCATGGTGAGTTGAGTCGCAGCGAGACTTGCGAGCTTACGTTACGAATGGCAAAATGACGTCCCAGTTCGTGTGGTCAGGCTTAACGTACATGGCAATCATGTCCGAGGGGGTACGATGAGAGCGTTCTATCAAACCATTTGTTTGAGTATGATAAGTAGAAGTTGTTTTGTGGATGGTGTTGGAGGCGCGTAGAACCTCGGCAATAATAGAGGAAAGAAAGACCTTGCCGCGGTCACTGAGCAGAACGCGTGGAGCTCCATGGCGTAAAAATATATTACGCATAAAAAAAATCAGCTATTTCAGTGGCTGTACCAGCGTGCAGTGAGGCGGTTTCCGCGTAACAAGTGAGGTGGTCAACAGCCGTTACAATTCAACGATTTCTAGTGGAGGTCACGGGAAGGGGGCCGTACAAGTCAATCCCGACGACTTCGAATGGCAAAGCGGTACAAGGAAGAGGTTGGAGAAAGCCAGAAGGAGCAGTATGGGTCGTTTCCGCCATCGACATAAGAAACACGAAGAAACATATTTGGCCATCGCGGATGAGAGGCCAGGCCAGGTGAACTAACTGCGTATTTTGTCGTACGTTTCGTGATATCCGAGATGCCCAGCAGCAGGATCATCGTGGAATGTCTCAAGAACCTGACGTTGTAGACAACGTGTTGTAACGGGGACCCATTTGTTTCCATCAACGTGGTAAATATAGCGATGTAAAACACCATCGTGAAGCTTTAATTGTTTCAGTTGTCGGCGAAGTCGGGCGTTCGAGGAGTGGATGTGCCTTCTAAGCGTGTTATTATGGAGCGGCAGTAAGGGTCAACGCGTTGATGCGACACAAGGGTAGAAGAGTGGCCGGATCGTAGCCAAATAAGACCTGCGATGGGTAATGCTGTGGTGAAAATTGGTGAAGGTGGGCTATTACGGTTGGGTAGAGGGCAGCGAGAGAGAGAGCATCAGCATCTTGGTGTTTCTTACCAGACCTGTAGACGACATCAAAGTTGTGCTCTTGTAAACGGAGCACCCAGCGGCCAAGACGACTTTATAAGTTCTTTAGCGACGAAAGCCCGCACAATGCGTTGTGGTCGGTGACGACTGTGAAGTGGCGGCCGTGGAGGTATGGACGAAATTATTGTACCGCCCATACAACAGCAAGGCACTCTTGTCTGGTTATTGTGTAAATTTTCTCGGCAGCCGTCAAAGCACGACTGGCGTAAGCGATGACACATTCGCGTGCGGTGTTGCCACGCTGCAGTAGAATGGCACCGTGACCATGACCGCAGGCGTCAGTGTGAAGAATTCTGGATGCACCTGGATCGAAGTGACATAGTACCGGATCGGATGTCAGGGCTTGATTCAACGCCAGGAAAGCCTTTTCACAGTCTTCGGCCCAGGCGAATGCCGTGTTACTTGCGAGCAGTTGATGGAGCGGAGAGGCAAGCCTTGCGAAATCACGTATGAAGCGCCGAAAGTAGGATTCCAAGCCGAGAAAACTGCGCAAGTCTTTTTGACACAACGGACGGGAAACCTCGAGGACGGCGGCAAGCTTTTCAGGATCCGGTCGAATACCGTCTTTGCTGACTAAGTGCCCTAGGACCTTGATCGTATTGCTTGCGAAGGTGCATATTTTCGTATTCAGTTGTAAAACAGCTTTTGCAAGCCAAAGTAGGACTTCTTCGACACGTTGTAGATGTTTCGAAAAGGTAGGCGAAAACACTATGAGGTCATCTAGGAAGCATAAGCAGGTTTTCCACTTCAGGCTACGCAGTACGCTGTTGATCATTCGTTCGAAGGTAGCAGGCGCATCACAAAGTCCGAAAGGCATTACGTTAAATTCATATAGCCCATCTGGGGTGGTAAAAGCCATCTTCTCTTTGTCAGATTCGGACACTGGTATTTGCTAGTAGCCCGATCACAGGTCGAGGCTGGAAAAATACTCTGTGCCATGCCACGAATCTAGTACATCATCAGTTCGTTCGAGAGGGTAAACATCTTTGCGCGTTGTTTTGTTCAGTGCCCGGCAATCAACGAGAAAACGTACTGTTGCGTCTTTCTTTTGCACCAACACAACTGGCGCAGACCATGGACTCGAGGAAGGACGTACGATATTCCGTCGAAGCATGTCTGAGACGTTTTCCTCGATTATCTTCCTTTCTGCGAGAGACAAGCGGTATGGGTGCCGGTGAATTATTCGGGAGCCGTCAGTCTGACTTCGGTGAGTCGTAGAAGTTGTCATACCAAGGACACCAGAATGAACGTCAAACAAAGGGCGATATCTGTTCAATAAATTCAGCAATTCTTGACTCTGGGCTGCTGTCAAATCAGGGCTTATCGTCACTGATAGAGGAGTGGGTGAGTTGAGTGGCGGCGTGCTCGGCTCTGGTAGGTCTTCTAGACTTGAAAGGCCAACAGTTGCAAAGAGATGCGGGTCAATAGCGCATGTAACTGTTGATCCACAGGGCAACAATAAGGGTTCGGGGGTCTGATTTAACGCAGTAATAAAAGCAGACCCTTCAGACAACGAACAAGGCCTGGAATGATCAGAATGCCTCGATGTACCGTGTGGCCATAAGGTAGTAGAAGCACGTCACCATCCACATTGTTGATGCAATCAACGCTAATTACTTCTCGGGATGGCCAAAGAACATAATCTGAAGTGGTGACGAGACGAATGCGCTGTTCGGGTTTTGATACAGAAAAGTCGGTGGAATTGAGGTGGATGAGGCGCTGACGACAAGATATAGAAGCGCGTGCAGACGACAGAAAATCCCATTCCAAAATGAGTTCGTGGGTGCACTCACGGAGAACTGCAACAGCAATATGATGACGAATACCGTCTATGAAAACACGAACGGTACACTGGGTGAGTGGGCGACAAATGGCGTTCGTCGCAGCACGGAGAGACGTGCCCGGGGAAGGTGTTGTCACATTGCGGAGATGGGAGCAAAGGTCACAGTGAATATGGAAACAGCAGCGCCAGTATCCACTGGAGCTTCGACGCGTATACCTTCTACTAACACTGTTAACAAGTTCGATGGTCTGTCTGGAGGAATTGCTGGCTGTCCGGTGGATGCAGTTTGCCCTCCTAAAACTGCATTGGGGAGTTTTCCGAGTGGGCATTCAGAACATTGGAGGCGGGTCACAGAGGCGACACGGAACGGCGATTGGGACATGGTGAGTGGCGGCGAGACTCACGGCAGTTCACAGGCAGACCAATAAGGTAAGGTGGAGAGGGCGAACTGCTGAAAAGAAGACCGGTAAGGCGTGCGCTGGTAGTTCATGAGTGGACTGAAGCGTCCGCGTTCCTCTGGAGCGTAGCCACGTTTTTCGTCCTGTTGACGTCTTCATCAAAAGCGTCATATATGACCCCTATAGCCGCAATAATAACAGATTGGGCGTTGAGAACGCGGCATGGCGTAATAGGGCTGTGGGCGCATTGGTGGTGACACTGACGCCACAGGTACATGGCCACCTGGTGTAGCCGCTGGGATAGTGGTGGGTGCTGAGAGCACCGCGACTTCTGCGTACGTTGGTACCTGACGAGGTCTGGATTCAGCGGAACAAGGTGAATGTGACGCAGATGCAATCTCTTGCCTAATGATGTCCCGCAAGTTGGTTGGAGCTGAGGCTAAAGTAGACGGTGGAGCGAAGGAAGAGCAGCGCCCATGAAGCTCCCCACGAACAATGTCACGGACGAGGGCACGGATGTCGAGAGCCGCAGGAAGACGAATGTACGAGGCATCATGGCAAAGAAGAAGAGACTGAAGTTATTCTAGTCTCTGGCAAAGGGTTATGACATTTTGAGTCGTGGTAGGGTTTTGCGACGCAAGGGCGTTGAATGCGATAGTATTTATGCCGTTGATAATATGGGGTATTTGGTGGCTTTGAGGCATAGCTGAATTTACACGCTTGCACAAGTAAAGAACATCCTCAATGTACGAGGTGCATGATTCACCTGCCAGCTGAATGCGTTCAGCAAGCTTCTTCGTTGCTGCTTTAGCGCGAACACTGGGGGAACCGAAAATCTGATGGAGCTGCCGTGCGAACGTGTCCCAGTCGGTAAGATCTTGGAGGTGGTTCCAAAACCAGGTTTTGGCAACATAAGTTAGGTAGAAAGGGACAGTACACAACTTGTGTAGAGTATCCCACCTGTTCAACTCGCTGACGAGGTCGTAGGTGTGTAGCCATTCTTCAACGTCATCCCCTTTGAGACCCGAGAAGACTGGCCGATCACGCTGGTGGCTGTGGATGGACAGGGTCGGCGGCGGAGGCTGCACTGGGCTGGAGGTTTTGGATGGAACAGGATTGTCTTGCACTGCCATGGCAGGTGGTAGTAGACGACGACCCGAGCGGAGCTCCAGTGGAAACGTGCGAGAGGACTTGGGGATCGAGAAGCACCGTCCACCACTTATGGAAGAGCTTTATTCGAAGCGAGCTCTAGCTGGCACACACTAATGATCATATCTGCAGGTGAGAAAATTATACAAATGATGATGACACGTCCAATTTATAAAGAAGAGTCGGTATATATATATATATATATATATATATATATATATATATATATATATATATATATATATATATATATATATATATATATATATATATATATATATATATATATATATATATATATTCGCGGTACTGCGCGAACTAAAGGCAGATAAACGTTGACACAGCGACTCTCAGCAGCCGAACAGCAATATCGCAATCTTTATCTTCAATCAGTCAGAGCTCCACTACCTGGTGTCCGCCAAATGGAGTATAAGATGAAACAAATCGATTGCTTCTATCCCCATTTATTGATTGCCGTCTGCGCGGTCACTGCGGCGGCGAAAAAAAAACCCAGCATATCCATGGAGCGAATGACGACGAGAGGGGCGAAACGCCCATCAGTCTGTCCGCGTTTCCGTCGCTCTGTTTGTTCTTGCTTCCGTCCATTCGAGCGTCCGTCCGTTCATCCATCCGTTCATCCATCCGTACATGCGTCCGTCCGTGCGTCAAACAGACAGGCAGACAGACGACGGACGGATGCGGCCAGCGGATGATTCACGGTTTGTCGATAAAACCCTGCAAAGCTTCACCTATTCACTCGGTAGACATGTTGTGAGGTGGTTAATACATACATGCATACAGCACGGCCGCTGGATGGCTACGCACCGCACGGGGTGCGGCCTGCTACGTCACCCGAACCCGACGTGAGGAGGCTTGTTCTCCGCGCCGCCGTAGCGGCGCGACTGCGGCGGGACAAGCCAATGTTGGACAAGCGCATGCGGATGAGAACGTTGCTTTGGCTGTGTCCGCATGCTTCGCGCAACACATTTTGATTTCATAGTCGCGAGAGTGGCGCAATATGTTTCCAAACTATAATACAATATCTCGCCGATGCCTTCAACGCCACTAATGAGCTCACATGAAGCCGAATGGGGTATCTTTACAAGCGAACGTACCTTGAGCCACATGACCACCGTTCTAAAGAATTGGTGAGCTATTTATCGAGCCGCCACCTACTTGAGTGTGCTCATTTGCTGAGGAATAGAAAATCCGTAAAATTAAAATTTCACGAATGCTTCCAGAATGATATATTCGGATAAATAATTTCTGACGGGGTGCAGCTGGCGGCAGTGAAACTGCGTCTCTGCCGCAAAACTGCTTCCCGAAACACTTATCGTAACTGTAGATATCTTCGCGGCAGGGATAGAAGGAAATAAATATAATTTTTACTATTCAGATAGCCTTCTATAGGTGCGCAAACTAGGAGTTCAACGCACTTTTGCCGCGCGCACACAATTTTAGTTGTCTTAGGATGACATATGTGTCACAATGTAGTTTTACCAGTGCTTTCCTGCCTACCCCCCCCCCCCCAATTAAGGTGGGTGTTTCAGCTGACAAAGGCTGCAATGGTGAACAAGTAATGTACTGTTCTAGGTTTGACGCGATATCTTTTCGGAGTGGCCTGTTAGCAATGTACACGTGTCACGTGATCTGTTTTTTAAACACATTGCTGATCTCGTTATGTTAACTCTTGATGTTTTATATCGCCTGTATAGTATTATTTTTTTGTTTCCCCCTACAACAATGACCCTTGGGTGCTGTAGGTATGGGAATAAATAAGTAAATAAATAAATAAATAACTGCAGGACAAATAAAGCACCAACGAAAAAAGTATGCCACAAAGTACGCACCTTTTCTTTGTCTGTAATAATTGTTCTTAATTTAGTGAACATATACCCACTTTAGGGCTCTTTACGCACGCAGAAAGCAGCTGTGACAAAGTTCCTTGAAAATCAGTGTGTCATTTGCTTAGGTGTGTGCGTGCAAGTGGAAGAGGCGTAGGGTGACAGCCGCCCTCACTAAGAGGGGGGGGGGGGAGGTGCTAAGTCTGCCCCATACATTGGATCGATAAAGAGGGAAGTTGCTGCTATTAACTTCCGCCCTTCTCCAAGGTGGATGCTACAGCAGCTGGCAAAGGCTGGAATGGTCATCTGCCAGACGTATAAAGCAACAAAAGAAACTAATACCCAGGCAATTAACAGGCCACACTATTTTAGGGGCGAAGCTCCTTAAATCGGCACCCGTTCGTTCCTCGTAGTACTGCGTAACATGTCTTGCGCTTTGACCTGCAAGGTGGTGGCGGTGGGAGATTTCTCCTGTGCGTTGACACCTATGCACATTTGGATAGGTGGGATCACATAAACCCCAATGCATATGTAAACCAATGTGCGTGGTGTGGATCACGACCGACGTTGCAACATGTCACATGGGACTGCCGGCGCAGATTTGATTGATTGATATTTGGGGTTTAACGTCCCAAAACCACCATGTCATTATGAGAGACGCCGTAGTGGAGGGCTGCGGAAATTTCGACCACCTGGGGTTCTTTAACGTGCACCCAAATCTGAGCACACGGGCCTAGAACATTTCCGCCTCCATCGGAAATGCAGCCGCCACAGCCGGGATTTGATCCCGCGACATGCGGGTCAGCAGCCGAGTACCTTAGCCACTAGACCACCATGGCGGGGCCTGCCGGAGCAGTCCTATGAAGGTTCAGTCGCCTCTGATACTCACGCTAGTGGGGTAGCCTTTGGAAGCCGTCCTCGCCCGACCTGACCTGAAGACCCAAAGGGGTCTCCTGGATCAAGCCGGTTGAGCTGCAGCGCCCACTGGTGTCCTGGAATGGGGAAACCACCCTTGACATTCTCTCCTCGCTTTTTTTCTTTTTTTCTCCATAAATAAAAATATTGTAACATCATTATCCTGTGTGTTGTTGCACAATAAAAAATTCGCAGCGTGCACGTTAACTAAAAGCCGAATTAGCAGCCATTGACATGTACATTGAGCACTATCTTTTATTGTTCAACAGCGCACAGAAGAAATATCTCACCGGCACCACCTTGGAGGTCAAAATGTTATACTTGTCACATACTACAACCGCTACGAGGGACGAACATGTGCCGTTTTAAGGAGCTTCGTTCCTAAAACGCCAGAGAGCACAGACTCGGACGCGTAAATGCCGCGCGCCAGGTAGTGGTTGCGCCCTTTGGAAACTGTATAGTAAAATCTCTCAGCTTTGCCGCTTCGTTCGCTACACTAGGAAAACCTTTCTAGCCACTATATTCTATCCAATCCGCACAGAAAAGTCGTCCATTACTGATTCGTTCCGGCTTCCTGATGAGATCTGTCCCATACTATCAGCGCCCCCACAGAAAAACCCAAACATTTCCCCGAGGGTGAACATGGTTAAGTCGAATGCACGGGGTTATGCTAAGAGGTGTATTTATTAATTCGCACTATTATATTTATTAATCACACTATGGTGCCTTTATATTGTAATGGTTCCTGGGAATCGCAATTTGATCACACGGGGGAGTTTACGTTAACTCACTGGCGAATGCCAATGGATTTTAACTTTACTCCCCCTCATAGCATCACCCCGTGCATTCGCACTTAACCATGTTCACCCTCGGGGAAATGCTTGGGAGTTTTATTACTGATGATGATGATGATTAAAGTGTAATTAATGAATTTAAGTGTTGTTTGTCATGAATCATTCGTCTGGGCAGACGCCATTGTGCGTAAGTTGGTCCACTGGGGAAGCTCTCAATCCCTTCGGCGCCCATTCTGACAGACGCTGTCGGAGATTTGAGCAATTATCCAGACCATGCAGCAAGCAAAGGCGAGTTTCCGTCTTTCAAATGTGGACCCTTTTTTCGTCCCTTCAAGCAGCAGTGGTGCCTGATGACCTCGGTGATTCACTGGCGACGGGGAATCTGTTGTGACCGGCGCCAGAGCTGACAGGAGAGCGGCGCTTCTTTTTAATTCCCAATCAAGTAGACGACCGGCCGGCTGCCTATGCTCGTCAGGCATTGTACGTGCTAGCCAGAGGACGAGACGTCGTGTCGCCAAGACGCCGTTAACCGTTCGAGAGAGGCCAAAAGATAGCAACTTCTTAGAAGAGACCGCGGCGGCCACCGCAAATCACCCCGCTAATGAAGCGAACAAATCGGCGGACCCTTTGATGTACGCTGTCCGGATCGTGGGAATTCTCGACTAGCAGCACACACACAACGAGGAAGAGCCCTGCTGGCGCCACCTTGCAGTGCAGTGTTCATGACCCAATATTGGACGTTCACGTGGACCGTGCATGCTTGTCCCCCTCACCTGTTGTGCGTGTGTGATTGGTGCTCCACTCGGAGAGGAGGAGCCCTACAGGGCTTAAAACGACGCCGCAGAGTGCTGGACGTCGCTCTGAACCATGTAACGGTTCAACCATCACGCTCGTGGTTTGTGAAACCACTAACCCTTCTTTGCTGTAAATATGTGTAAATAGTGCCATAAAACCATGTTTTGTTTTCGTATCCTCCAGCGACCTTCCTTTCGGCCTTAACAACTGGTGGCAGCGGTGGGATGCCATCAGCAGCGACCTTTCTTCCTCCAAGCTTAACAACAGATACATTATATACGAAGTATTATTTATTTACACTTCACGACGCGTCCGGATGAGCAAAGTCCAGGGCTCGCACCTTCTCCCACGCGGCACGTTCACTGGCTGGAACGGCTTCGGGAACGTCCACTCGCCGTTGACGATTGCGAGCGGCGTCTTGACGCCGGCCTTCATCGTCCTTCTCCGCCTGACGCTTGCGTTGTCGTTCCGCTTCTTGGGCCGCGTTCGCGGCTCGATGCTGATGCCTCATCTCGGCCTCGCGAGCGCGCAGTTCACCATCCACTGCACGCTTCGCCCGCTTGTCCTCGGCCTCGCGAGCGCGAAGTTCGGCATCCTCTGCATGGTTCGCCCGCTTGTCTTCGGCCTCGCGAGCGCGCAGTTCGGCATCCGCTGCACGCTTCGCCCGCTTGCACTCGGCCTCGCGAGCACGCAGTTCGGCATCCGCTGCACGCTTCGCCCGCTTACGTTCGGTCTCACGAGCCCTTCGCAGCGCCGCCTTGTCTTCCAACGTCGGCGAAACCACCGCGGTACCGTCACCTCCAACGACGGGTGCAGTGCTGGCATTCGGTTGTACTGCATTCGTTGTTGATGGTAGCGTTGCCTCCGGGACATCCATCGCACGACCCGCTCTCGACGGGAGACTGAGAGAGAAGGCGGGCGCGCGAGAGAGAGGGGTGCGCGCGCAGCTGCAGCGAGCGAGGAGAGCGGAGGAGCGAGCGAAGGGGTAGGGGGTATAAGGCGCGTTACTGACACCGATATCAGCGTCGCGTCCGTGGCTTAAGGCCAAACCTCATAAGCGCGAAAATGCACGCGACAGCGACAAGCGACGCGACGTAGATCGGCTTCGCGCGATCAGTCGCTAGCGCAGGCCAACCTCATTCACGCGACGGCTTCGGCGCGCGAATTGCACTGTTGCTGGCATGAGGCCGTCTACTCGCACCAAGAAAACCACGTAGCGAGAGGTATGCAGTTAAAAAATAAGTTATATTGTTGTGTAATGAAACGGAAAGTATTTATTATTGCCTTGCAGCACTTTTTATATGCACATGCGTAATAAACATTGCGTTATTTCTTGTTGCGCATACGTGACTCGGTCAGGGTGACGTGCACCTATGTAGTCTTTGTCTTTTCCGGTATTTTGCTATTGGGTGCTTGAGCCCAGCACTTCCGGGCGATGAGCGACGGTTTTCAAATCTGGAGAACCGAGCGATCGCGCGAAAACGAGCACGCGACACGTCGCGCGAACGCCCTGTTTCGTCGCTCATAGCGTCGCTCGTCGCTGTCGCGTACATTTTCGCGCTTATGAGGTTTGGCCCTTATTCGGTAGAGCGTCGCGCTGCGGCCCGCCAAGTGCTCTTTCTTTTAAAGATAGAGAGAAAACTGCGGACGCCGCGACGGCGGTGGATGGTTTGGGGTCGCTTATAAAGTGTATTCACACTTAAAAAGTGGCAGCAACTGTTAACTTTCTTTTCACAGCGGCGCCCGTACAAACCGGTTCGACGTAGCGGGCAGCACCCCGTGCGCTGCGTAGTCATCGGGCGGCCGTGCATACATACTGGTGACGACCAACCACGGCTGCGATGCAGGTGGCTCGCGATTACGCTGTCGCGTTCTGCTTATGAGTTTGAAGGACATGCGCTCTTTATTAATTTCATTAAAGAAATTGTGCCCGTGCCGACAGACCTAACTATGCTCAGTTTTTTATAAGCACGGTATAGTATTTTTTTGTACAACTGCGCGGAAAATGAACTCAGTAACTGAGGCAATCATGTAGGCTTTAAATCATCAGGTTGCTCAAAAAAGCATGGTTGGATGAGCACAATTTGTAACGCTTTTTCTGCGTTGTCCCATATTCACCAGGCCCCACGGGACGGCTTCATGTTGTCCCATAGTAGAGTTGCTAGAATTCTAAATCGGTACCCACTTTTTCTAGACACATCAAGTGTGAGGCCCAGTCAAGGAGGTTTGAAAAAATTGTTACAGTGGATCCTGCCGCAATGTTTAGCCAGCAGTACTGAAGCCAGAGTTTGCCAAAGATCCCAGAAAAATGCTATTTTCTGGTGGTGCCCACTTAGACATCAAGTGGCTTTGATTTGTTACTCTAAAGGTTATGTTAATTATAAATTAAAACATAGTTGTTTCTGAAGACATAATCAACCGAGACTTGAATATTGGCGGCTTAATCTCCATTCTCCAATAAAATTTGCCTTGAATTCGAGGATTACGAAAGACAACTAGTAACACGCGGACGCACTTAAAGAAATATTTGACCCGAAAGTGTTGCCCTGTTAAACTCGTTGGCCGTGCGAGGAAAACGCTCTTTCACAATTGCCGATCGCCTACAGATCGTGCCCCTAGTAAGATGGCTGCCGCAGCAACCCTCTTACCATTTGCACGGCTTCAGTCATGGGCCCAAACTTCCCTTCCAGTAATTTATTTTAAACCTCCTTGGGCCCAACGGACGCCTTTAAGCTCTCTCATAATAGAGTACCGAGTACTCTAAATCGCTGACAACCGGTGTGTTTAGAACATACAAGTTGTAGTCCTTCAGACTGTGCAGCTTAATGCTCTCCTATAGGGAAGTACATTTAACGCCTCCTCTAGATAGATGCCTGCGACTTGAGCCGAAAAGCTGGTCCCGGCCCTCTACCGTTCTCTCCTCCTCCGCTCCCCCAAACGATGGATGGATGTATTTATATGGCTGTACCCTTTAGATCGGGCGGTGGTTAACGCCACCAAGCCGTAATACTTAGTGAACCCGAAACTATATTCATCTTTTTCCTACTTTAAATAGTGAGGTTGAGGACTGGTACTTTGAAGTGAAAGGTTTAATTTTCATTCGTGCCTTGACTTTAGCCACCAATCAGATAACCTCCTTCTAGTTATTTCTACCCGCTTCAAGTCTATTTTTCCCTCCCCGTCCCTAAACTCCAGTGCTTTGAAAAACTCTGCGCCACATCCTGAACAATAGGGTGAAGCCCTTTAGAGAACATTATCAAGTGTTCGGCAGTTTCTTCTTCCTCTCTACACGCACTGCATACCGTGTCTACCCCGTCGTATTTGGCCCGACATGTCTTGGTTGGCAATACTCCCGTCCTGGCCTCAAACAGTAGAGAACTACCCCGAGTAATATCATAGATCCTTTCCTTGGCCAGTTCCTGCTTAAAAGTTTGATAGATCTCTAGTGAGGCTTCTTAATCATGCCAATGCTCCACATATCGGTCTCAGTTTCCTTCACCTTCACGTATAAGCGATATCTCGCGCCCCCACGCAGCTCCTCATCGCAGGCTCCAGTGCACTCCGTAGGCGCCCCTTGCCGCTTACAACACTTCCCTATTCTAGCAACTTTAGCTATCTTCCGGTGTATAGCACACCCGACCGCTTCCTTACAATCGATGCTCGCTGTCGCAGGTGGAGCCGCGCAGCCTCCTGCGTGAGTATCTGTTCCCACTTCTTCGTCTAGAGAAAGACTGACAGGTATTCCTTGCAGGTTGAGAAGTAATCGGTGGCAGGCCTGGTACGTGGACAGGGGCGGATTATCCAGGGTAGAAATGAACCAGGCCCCGCAGTTTTATGGGGAACCCCGAGGTCCAGGAAAAATGGGCTACTTCGCTGTTTTGCCTGAAAAAGTTTAACCCCTCTGCTGGAACCGCAGGAAAGATGTATGCAATAAATGTGTTTTCTTCAGCACCATGACAGTAAATATTGCCTGCAAAAATTTAACGCTATTACATGTTTGAAAACGAATGATTTGTGAATAAATAAAAATATAGCAGAGCGGGACAGAAAACAACATACAACTGATATTTCTCGCATATGAAAAATTTTAGAGTAAGCATCCTGATGTTGTCACGTGAATCGCAGTTCTGGCGTCATGAACAGCGCCAAGAGAACGAGAGACGCCAAGAGAGAATAACAAGATTGATTTTGTAACTTCAGAAGTTGTTTTATGGCAATTATTAGACAGGACGTACGTACACCCACACAACAGAGCAGTCAAGGCACCGCAAACGCCACTCTGAAAAATCTTAAAGCTGCAGGAAAGAAAGTGACGTGATGTATTCTATGCCCAGACTCCCCGTGGACTTAAATATAAGACAAATGGCGGCGCTCCGCAACTCTTGCGTGGCGGTGGCGGCGGCGGGGGCGCGATCTCTCTCGAGATTTCGGCGATGGCGCGAACGGCCTGAGCGAAAACGGGCAGTAGTGGCGGCACACAGCTCTACTCGATCTATCATTTATTTTATTCGAAATGCCGATTAGAATCTCGAAGGCATTTCAGAGAAATGCACGTGATTGAGATTCGTTCCGCCAGCTGCTGCAACGATTCCAGCTATTCGTTAGGAAAGCTTCGGCTCTTTCAGTGAACTCATTCAATTAATTCTCATAAATTTTCCTTCTGACAGGCAGAAACCTCTCATCCGGAGTAAACTAACAGTCATCTACCCCATATATCTAGTATAACTCGCAACTTGAACCACGTAAAACCATCAATTTTCTATCAGTCCTATTGTTCGGAAACACATTTTGTGAATATTCGGGAAAACAGAGTTGAGGGCTCCACTTAAAGTACTTTTGGAGAATAGAAAAAGAGTCGTTCATTCTCGTGACGCCCAAAAAAGAAGTAAAAAAACACGAGATACTTGGTTCCAGTTAGGTTTCGTCAAATGGTGATGGCGTTGTTGATCGGTGAATGATGAAACAGCATGAGCTAAAGAAACGTTGAGAATACTTAAAATCTTCAGCTGCTGTGCATTTACATCAAGATAAGAATATAGAAACATTAGGGCATGTGCCCAAATGCTGTTGTTCACTGCAGCAGGTGATAAGCAGGTAGCGAGAGGAAGCCTTGCAGCCCGACATGCCTCCATGTGAACTTCACTCTGGTCAAGCTATAGGCTATTTTTTTGCTAAACTGATCAAGATATAAACCGACCATATCATTACTTATCGTTGTTTTATTACTTTTCAGGGACTTTAACCTTGATGAGAGACCCTAGTCATTAGAGTCAGGGCGCGAATGCCGACATGATCTGTCTTTGTTCAGAAAATCATTCAATTACTTATTGATCATCTTGCGTGGTAGTGGCCAACCAAATAAGCTATAGCACCTCGCTTTTTCCTCTCGCGCGTCAACTTTTCTATTTACTTTTCTTCTAATCTTTTTCCCCATTCCCACTCCCAGGGTAGCAAGCCGGATGCTACAAGGCTGCTTAACCTCCCTGCCTTTCTCTCAATCATATTCTTTCTCTCTCTTCATTTCTGAAGGGTATTTTAGATGAAGTATCGAAAAAAATATCGACAGTGATCTCCATGATGACTGAATTGTGGACACTGATTCTGAAATATAAAATTTTCGTTCAAGGTTAAGAAGGTTTTAACATACGGGGACCGCATGGGTATCTCACGAAATAAAAATTGTTTAATTTTAGTATTTTAGTGACGTTGCGAAGCTCATAAACACAATCACAAAAAAATGTACGGAACGGGATGCATGCGGTCGACTCAAATGCTTTTAAGACCCCCACCGTAAATAATCGGAAAGAATCCGCTCAACAGCATAAAGAATGATCATTGAATCGAACTTTTTCAAAACATTAAAATTTATTGAGTTTCAGGGAGAGCCATACGCGAAAGTACTGGCACGCTAATGACCTTCTCTCGGATCTATAAGCGATCCCATGAACAATATTGTCACGAGGTTGTAACACACGCAGCACTTGAGAGGAAGCACGCAGGAGTCAGGGCGGTGTCAGGCGAACTGTTTATTGGGCGAACTTGTGCCCAGCAAAACAAGGCCAAACAGCAACAGTGGCGTGAACAGTCGTCGGCCGACGGAAAAAAGACTCCCCAGTGGCGCACTGTGCCGGCTTTTATACACGCGTCGTAACGCGTTCCAGAGTGGCATACAAGATAAACGCGGCCTGCGTTGCGCTTAACAGATACACGTGTCATAACGCGTTCCAGAGTGGCATACAAGATAAACGCGGCCTGCGTTGCGCTTAACAGATACACGCGTCATAACGCGTTCCAGAGTGGCATACAAGATAAACGCGGCCTGCGTTGCGCTTAACAGATACACGCGTCATAACGCGTTCCAGAGTGGCATACACGATAAACGCGGCCTGCGTTGCGCTTAACAGATACACGCGTCATAACGCGTTCCAGAGTGGCATACAAGATGAACGCGGCCTGCGTTGCGCTTAACAGAAAGTGATAGCGGCTTTCTTTGTAAACCAAAAGAACCGCACGTGTCACTACCCCCCTCTGAAAAAGCATCGTCCCGATGCTAAAGACAGAACATAAGAGAAAGTACATGCAATAAATTACATTAACAATGCGTCACAGCTAATCAGCGCGCGTAATAAGGTTTAAGTCGCACCACGTGTACGACTTCGGGTCGTGCACGGCGTCGTTGGGATGACGTTAAGCCATCGGGCACGACCTCATAGTCCAGTTCACCACGACGTCGGACTACCTTGTAGGGTCCAAAGTAGCGTCGCAGGAGCTTCTCAGACAATCCCCGTCGTCGTATCGGCGTCCAGACCCAGACAAGGTCGCCGGGTTGGTATTCGGTGTGGTGTCGTCGAAGGTTGTAGTGGCGCCTGTCGACCGTCTGTTGGCTCTTGATTCGCAGGCGGGCTAGCTGTCGAGCTTCTTCAGCGCGATCCAGGTAGCTGGCGACGTCGAGGTCTTCTTCGTCGGTGCCGACCGGTAGCATGGCGTCAAGCGTCGTTGTTGGGCTCCGTCCGTAGACGAGCTTGTATGGAGCAAACTGCGTCGTTTCCTGCACGGCCGTGTTGTACGCGAAGGTTACATACGGGAGTATGGCGTCCCACGTCTTGTGTTCGACGTCCACGTACATGGCCAGCATGTCGGCGATGGTCTTATTTAGACGCTCGGTGAGGCCATTCGTCTGTGGGTGGTACGCGGTGGTTCGGCGGTGGCTTGTCTGACTGTACCTCAAGATCGCCTGCGTTAGGTCAGCCGTAAAGGCCGTACCTCTGTCGGTGATGAGGACCTCGGGGGCTCCGTGGCGGAGGACGATGTTCTCAATGAAGAACTTGGCGACCTCGGCGGCAGTGCCCTTGAGCAAGGCCCTTGTTTCGGCATAGCGGGTGAGGTAGTCAGTCGCTACGACAATCCATTTGTTGCCAGAAGTTGACGTCGGGAAGGGCCCCAGTAAGTCCATGCCGATTTGTTGGAATGGCCGTCGAGGTGGTTCGATGGGTTGCAGAAGTCCGGCTGGCCTAGTTGTCGGCGTCTTGCGTCGCTGACAGTCTCTGCATGTCTTTACGTAGTGGGCGACGTCGGCAGTGAGGCGAGGCCAATAGTACTTCTCTTGTATTCGTGACAGTGTGCGGGAAACACCAAGATGTCCGGCTGTCGGGTCGTCGTGTAATGCTTCCAGAACCTCTGGACGTAACGCTGAAGGCACCACGAGGAGGTGGTCGGCGCGGAGCGGCGAGAAGTTCTTCTTCAGGAGGACGTTGTTTCGCAGGAAAAACGAAGCCAGTCCTCGGCGGAATACTTTCGGCACGTCGGCGGTCTTGCCTTGCAGGTAGTCCATGAGGATCTTGAGCTCTGGGTCAGCTCGTTGGCGTTCCGCGAAGTCGTCGGTACTTATGGGTCCCAGGAAAGAGTCGTCGTCCTGGTCATCCTGGGGCGGCGGATCGACAGGGGCGCGAGACAAGCAGTCGGCGTCGGAGTGCTTTCGTCCGCTCTTGTAGACGACGGTGATGTCAAATTCTTGTAGTCTGAGACTCCACCGTGCGAGGCGCCCTGATGGATCCTTCAAGTTAGCTAGCCAACACAAGGCGTGGTGGTCACTCACGACTTTGAAAGGCCTGCCGTACAGGTAGGGGCGGAACTTTGATGTAGCCCAGATGATGGCAAGGCATTCCTTTTCTGTCGTGGAATAATTGGCTTCTGCCTTCGAAAGTGACCGGCTAGCGTAACTGATGACCCTTTCAAGTCCGTCGGTCTTCTGCACGATCACGGCGCCGAGCCCTGTGCTGCTTGCGTCCGTGTGAATTTCGGTGTCAGCTTCTTCGTCGAAGTGCGCCAGTATTGGCGGCGTTTGCAGGCGTCGCTTTAATTCTTGAAATGCCTCGACTTGCGGCGTTTCCCATTTGAAGTCGACGTCGGCCTTCGTGAGGTACGTCAGTGGCTCGGCGATCCGCGAAAAGTTCTTCACGAAGCGTCTGTAATAAGCGCAGAGGCCAAGAAATCGGCGTACTGCTTTCTTGTCGGTGGGTGCAGGGAAGTCGGCGATCGCAGCTGTTTTCTGTGGATCAGGGAGCACTCCCGACTTGCTGATAACGTGGCCAAGGAACAATAGTTCCTCGTAGGCGAAGCGGCACTTTTCTGGCTTCAGGGTAAGTCCCGAGGCTTTGATTACCCGAAGAACAGCTTCAAGGCGCCGGAGGTGCTCGTCGAAGTTGGAAGAAAATACGACTACGTCGTCCAAGTAGACGAGGCAAATCTGCCACTTCAAGCCTGCGAGTACTGTGTCCATAACCCGTTGGAACGTCGCAGGCGCCGAGCAAAGACCAAAGGGCATGACCTTAAACTCGAATAGGCCGTCTGGTGTTATGAAGGCAGTCTTCTCTCGGTCTCTCTCGTCTACTTCGATTTGCCAGTAGCCGGTTTTGAGATCCATCGACGAAAAATACTTGGCGTTGTAGAGTCTGTCCAGAGCATCGTCTATCCGTGGGAGGGGATACACGTCTTTCTTCGTGATCTTGTTCAGGCGACGATAGTCGACGCAAAAACGTAGGGTTCCGTCCTTCTTTTTCACCAACACCACGGGTGATGCCCACGGACTCGTAGACGGCTGAATGATGTCGTCACGCAGCATTTCGTCGACTTGTTGCTTGATGGCCTCGCGTTCCCGTGCAGAAACTCGGTAGGGGCTCTGACGGAGCGGACGGGCATATTCGTCGGTTACGATGCGATGTTTCGCGAGAGAGGTCTGACGAAGCCTCGATGACGACGAGAAGCAATCCTTGTATTGATGGAGTAAGGCTTTGAGCTCCTTTTGTTGCTGCCTGGAAAGGCTTTGATTGACGTCGAAGGCGGGCGCGGATACTGCTGTCGACGTTGCGGCTCCCTGAGAATCGGTGAGGGCGAAGGCATTGCTCGCTTCCACAAATTCGCTTAGATGTGCTACCGTCGTGCCCCTATTCAAGTGCCTATATTCGTTGCTGAAGTTCGTCACCATTACCTTGGCTTCGCCGTTATGAAGCTTGGCTATGCCTCTTGCGACGCACATCTGACGGTCTAGGAGCAGGTGCTGGTCGCCTTCGATGACACCTTGTAAGTTGGTAGACGCTTTGGTGCCGACGGAAATGATGACGCTCGACAGTGGCGGGATGGTTACCTGCTCTTCTGTCACATTCAAGGCGTTGTGAGCGACGTTGCAGTCTGACGCCGTTGCATTATCCGTGGACAGCGTGATTGACCCGGATCTTAGGTCGATGACTGCGCCTTGCTGGTCCAGGAAATCCATGCCTAAAATGACGTCTCGCGAGCATTGCTGCAGGACCACAAAATTCACAGAATACGTCTGGCTGTGAATCGTGACTCTTGCCGTGCAGGTTCCAGTCGGTGTTATAAGGTGGCCCCCTGCTGTTCGGATATCCGGTCCTTCCCATGCAGTCTTTACCTTCTTGAGCTTAGCGGCGAAGAGACCACTGATGATAGAGTAGTCGGCGCCGGTATCTACTAGGGCGGTGACGCTGTGGCCGTCGATGATCACGTCGAGGTCGGTGGTTCGTCGTCTGGCGTTCCGGTTAGGTCGGGGCGTCGGATCACGGCTGCGTCGGCTTGGTCCGGTGCTGCTATGTCGCGTCGGCGGCGAGGCTTTGTCGTAAAGACTCTGCTCAGGCGGCGTACTGCGACTACGTCGGGAAAGTTCGTGCGTCGTGGTCGTCGTCATCGGCAGCGGCGGCGGCGGCGGAGGAGGATCTTCGGCATTGCGTCGTGCAGCAACCGCACCTCCATCGGTTGCTGCCTTTAGTTTCCCGGGTAGGGGCTTGGGGATCGGCCCCGGTTAGGGCCGGTGTACTGGCGGCGATCCGGGGAGACGTAGCGGCCAGGCGAAGGTGAACGGGATGGTCGTCGTTGTTGCCACTGCGATCCGGCGATGTAGTCGGCGATGTCGCGAGGTCGCTCACCTGGGCGCGGACGCGGCGCGTTCACGTCGAAGCCACGCAGTCCCATCTCACGGTACTGGCAGTAGCGGTAGGTGTGCCCGGCTTCACCGCAGTGGTAGCATAGTGGGCGGTGGTTCGGGGTGCGCCAAACGTCAGTTTTCCTCGGCGAGCGCTGGATTACTGGCGAGCGGGAATGCGTCGGGGGTGGCGGCGGTGGCTGGCGACGAAACTGCGGAGACGTTGGGTCCTGGTGTTGCCGAGGAGCGGCGACAGGTCGTCGTGCAGTAGCGGCGTAGGTCATCGCCTCCGGTTGGGGCTGTGGCTGTTCAGGAACGCTCAGTGAGCGCTGTAGTTCCTCGCGGACTACGTCTTCGAGAGAGGCGATTTGGGGCTGAGACGATGGCAACATGCGGCGCAGTTCTTCACGAACAATAGCGCGTATGGTCTCGCGCAGGTCGTCGGGGCAGGGTCCTCGGACTTCTGCGACGTCTGGTGACATGCGCCGATCGTATTGGCGGGTCCGCATTTCAAGAGTCTTCTCGATGGTGGTAGCCTCAGAGAGGAACTCTTGTACCGTCTTTGGCGGGTTTCTGATGAGTCCGGCGAAGAGCTCCTGCTTCACTCCTCGCATAAGCAGGCGAACCTTCTTGTCCTCAGACATGTCGGCGTCGGCGTGGCGGAAAAGTCGCGTCATCTCCTCCGTGAAGATCGTTACGTTTTCGTTGGGGAGCTGCACCCGAGTTTCAAGCAGTGATGTGGCTCTTTCCTTCCGCACGACGCTTGCAAAGGTGCGCAGGAAAGCAACGCGGAAGTCGTCCCAGGTTCGAAGCGTTGACTCGCGGTTCTCGAACCAAGTCCTTGCGGCGTCTTCCAGGTAAAAATACACATGACGCAGCTTGTCGTCCGGGTCCCACTTATTGAGGGCTGCGACGCGGTCGTAAATGTCAAGCCAGTTTTCCGGGTCTTCGTAGGTCGATCCGCGGAAGATAGGCGGCTCTTTGGGCTGGTTAACGACCACGGTTGCCGAAGACCTTGCTTCCGTCATCGTGGATGCCGGCTTCGTAGCAGCCTTTGTTTTCTTGTCCTTGTCGGGGAGCGGCAGGTATTCGGGCGGTAGTCCTTGTTGTCTTCGGCTCACTCGAACGACCGCGTCGGCGTCGTCCTCTTGGCGGCTTGGGCTTGGCTCACGGCTGGACGGGGGCGTACGGTACATGGACCGAGAAGCACTTCCACCAGATGTCACGAGGTTGTAACACACGCAGCACTTGAGAGGAAGCACGCAGGAGTCAGGGCGGTGTCAGGCGAACTGTTTATTGGGCGAACTTGTGCCCAGCAAAACAAGGCCAAACAGCAACAGTGGCGTGAACAGTCGTCGGCCGACGGAAAAAAGACTCCCCAGTGGCGCACTGTGCCGGCTTTTATACACGCGTCGTAACGCGTTCCAGAGTGGCATACAAGATAAACGCGGCCTGCGTTGCGCTTAACAGATACACGTGTCATAACGCGTTCCAGAGTGGCATACAAGATAAACGCGGCCTGCGTTGCGCTTAACAGATACACGCGTCATAACGCGTTCCAGAGTGGCATACAAGATAAACGCGGCCTGCGTTGCGCTTAACAGATACACGCGTCATAACGCGTTCCAGAGTGGCATACACGATAAACGCGGCCTGCGTTGCGCTTAACAGATACACGCGTCATAACGCGTTCCAGAGTGGCATACAAGATGAACGCGGCCTGCGTTGCGCTTAACAGAAAGTGATAGCGGCTCTCTTTGTAAACCAAAAGAACCGCACGTGTCAATATGACGTCCTGAACGTTGTCCCTGACTACGAACAGGAATGGATGATCCACGTCGATGTACGTGAGATCATTCGGGTCACGTGGAGGCCAGCTAGCGTTGGCTCTACTGACCTCTAACATGCCGGCTGCGCTCTCCGTGCCGTCCTCGTCCACTCGAAAGTACGTCTCGTGGAAGATGTCCGACAACCAGAGGTCGCCACTATCCACAATGCCGGAGAGATTTGCGACGCCCGGCCTGAACACATCCCTGACGCCGAGCCTTTTCAGGGTGTGCTCAAGATCTGTCTTAATGTCGATCTTAAACTTGGGCATGGTCAGGGCCACTCGACCCGGGCTGAGCTGTGATAACGCCAAGCGAAGCGTATCCACCGACAAGTGTTCCTCGACGGACCGCAGGCCGTCCACCTCGTACGGGAGGAAGATGACCATCGAACAATGTCCCCCCTTATAAGGCAGCTCTATAGCGACGGACAACAACTGATCGGCGTAGGCGAAGTTGAGTTCGCCATGCATGTGCATCATGACGACGTCCACTTCTCTCTGGTGGTTCATGGTAAACGTTCTCGTCTTCCTAAGTCTGAAGGGCCTTTCCCAGAAGGCCCTGAAGTAAAGAGCGTTGATGAGCACCATGCGCGTACTATTGTCCACGCTATCTTTGGGAAGCAGATGTGTCACCTTCGACTCTGTTTGATCCGATATCCAGGAGTTAATCTCAGACCTGGCCCTTTCCGCGTCGTACGTGAAGTCTACAAGCTCGACGGAAGTCTCGAAGAGTCTCTCCACAAGCAGCCGGTACGTTTCGAGTACCTGGAATGTTGCATCGATCTACAATTGGTTGGCCGCGAGTAAGGACGTTTTAGGAGAGTGCCTGCCCATTTGAGTCGAGAGGTGCTCGTCCACGCCGTCACTGCAGCGTGCGAGGTGGAAGGCGGAGAACAGTAGCTTCGAGGTGTTGCCTCCGGCTCCGAAGGCGACCATCGATAGGACGGTGCCGGTGATGAACGGAGAGCAGAGAATGTTCCCGTGTTCGTGTTCGGACCGCAGCTCCATGAGCATTCCAATAGCGAACCGCAGCAGGCAAGATCCTATTGATGACAACATGGCGTTAGCAGCCCTGAAAAACAGTAACAAAATATGTATACGGAAGAAAGGAGATGTGAGGAAAAATGTCACAATAGTATACGTATTGAATGACTCAGTTATAACTATAGATAGATAGATATATGGGGTTTAACGTCCCAAAACCACCATATGATTATGAGAGACGCCGTAGTGGAGGGCTCCGGAAATTTCGACCACCTGTGGTTCTTTAACATGCACCCAAATCTGAGCACACGGGCCTACAACACTTCCGCCTCCATCGGAAATGCAGCCGCCGCAGCCGGGAATTGAACCCGCGACCTGCGGGTCAGCAGCCGAGTACCTTAGCCACTAGACCACCGCGGTGGGGCCTGTTATAACTATAGCCACTCAAGATTATTGAATGACTATGGTATAACGAATTACTGATGGCTGTGTATACTATAGATTTCCTATACACCAAATCTCCTCAACGAGACCGTTGAAGGTGGACACATCCTTGCACAGAGTAATAAATTCACGTAAAGACCATAATAATGATTTGTCATAAGGAAGAAGATAGCGTTGTGTAGTCAGTGTTCATTTTTTTATTGCATCTCCGAAATGTTAATGGTGACTTAATGAGTGACTGTTATTGCGCAAAGGTTGTTCCACTCCCTGACCACACTAGGGGAAAAGGCCGGAACACGCAGGTGTGCCAGTGTTACAGAAGTATTCAACTAGCGTTTTAGAATGTTCATGACGTGATTACCGGCACTTATAGAAGGTGCCCTACAGAGGAGATGAAATTAAATGCGAACACCACGGTGCGCTATTTTCATCGCGATGTGACCTTGGCGGCTATGAAAAAGAGGCTGGAGTATTTCTTGTACTTTATTCAGCCTCATGCTGCTCTTATTCTCTCCAAACCCAATGTCTCTCGTCTGGTTCGCACGTTTTGGCGGAAAACCTAGTTTCGTATATTATAGGCCTGGTGTCCCGGTCGAAGGATGTTGGAGGACACGTGTTGTGAAACCATCTGTGAACATGTATTAGCTTACTCAGGAAAGCAACTGGCTGACCGATCACACAAATAGTTTAATGCCTAAGACAACTAAGACGTCTAAGACGGCTCGTTGTCGAGCCGTCTTAGGCGACTTCCTGAAGTACCCGAAGAGTTTCTTATTACTCACGTAACAGGTTTTACTTGGCGATTTCTCTCTCGCGTCCCTTTGGTTCATGACCGCACGTTATTTTTGTTTTCTAAAAAAGGGTAGGCAGTAACTTTCTTTTACTGCAATGAACGACAGACGAAAAAGTTGTCATCATTTCTTTGTTACAGCCATGCTGCTTGATTTAATGTTAAATGAAAATAAACGTATATAAAAAAAGTTACATATAAACACACCACTCAGCACTTGGTGAGATCGAGGGTTCTCATTTTAGCAAGCAATCACGATGCTGATTTTCGGCGTTTCACTCAATACACCTTAGAAATGTGTGTGTCAAAAAAAAAAACGGCAGCTTTGCTCCAGTGGTACCAAGCGTGGAAGAAGTGCCTGGCTGGGCGGCTTTCTTTCTCCTTCGTCAGTTTTCTCTTTCTCTCCTTCTTTCCTTTCCTCTTTTTCTCTTTTCCAGTGATCTATGTGTTTTTTATTTATTTCAATTTTTCTTCCTTTTTCTTTGTTTTTCTATTTTTCGTTTGCCTCAACATTTTTTTCTATTTATACGTGGTTTTTGCCTAGGTTACGCAACGAGATGGCAGAATACGACAGTCCTGCACCCCAAAACGCTCCACAATTAATACCGTCTTCAATGTATGCTCAATAATATGGTTTGTCCTGCGTTAAGATCATCATCAACGCGCTCAAAGAATTAACAACAGGAAAATGACTTCTCTTTGTCAAGAGCGCGCGTTCCATACGCTACAGATGACAATGTTATTCAGGGATAGTTACGCCAAACGACATGGACAGCATACGATGACAGCAGACGACAGGCCCCCAAAAGTGTCATTCACGATCGGTTTGAGTGTTACTGAAGTGTCACACACGAACAGTTTTGCTTGCTGAATCGGAATGGCTCAGTGACAGTGCTGCGTGTGATCACAGTGTCAGTGAGTAAACCATCGCCCACGTCTTTTGTGGCTATATCATTATTGTAGCTCCTATCTCCCAAAGACAACAGCTTTGGCCAACGTTAGCACGGCTCGATGAGACGCTGGTTTCGGAGCAGTCAATTTTTGAGTGACGGAACATTTGACCTTCCAACCACTAAGCGAGGAAGGCGCAGCTGGAGTTAACTTCTGCGGCGTACGGAACTCGCAAAACGTCTGTGACACTCCCGTGCTTGTGTGCCCGGGCGCATTTTTTAAGGGGCGAAGCTCTTTATGGTCCAGGGCGCACGTGTCCACCTGGTGGTGTAGCCAGCCCGGCATATCCACAGACAGACAGACAGACAGACAGACAGACAGACAGACAGACAGACAGACAGACAGACAGACAGACAGACAGACAGACAGACAGACAGGCAGGCAGGCGGACGGACGGACGGACGGATGGACGGACGGACAGACGGACGGATGAACACTTCTCCCCACTCATCATCATTCACTCCGTGGATGTGCTGCGATCTTTTTAGAGAAAGCAAAGAAACGCTAACGAAATAACAAAGTTCATACAAAGCATACGAACCTAGAATGATTTGATGCTGTGAAAATTTCAGGCCAAAGAAAAGTTGTGCCACGCGGTGACACTAATCAAGGTTATTCACTACTAAGCTGGATCGTCATAGCATTATATCATGTAGTACTATAGACAGTCATTCTGTAATGCGTTTGGCGTCAGCGTGGCGCGGTAAAAGCGGCAATAGTGAAGATAGACAGTAATCAAGAGCTTTTATCTTTAATGTGTTGCAAAAAAAAGCAATTGCGCACTAGCAGGGTGATTAGAAGTTAAAAAAAAACGTTATCACGACCGTTTTATGAGAAGTGCTTCAGCGTCCACATAAAGTAGAAAACGCTTGCGAAGTACGTCCCCCCTTCATTACAGGCCAGCCTGAGTTAACAAAGGAGGTTATAGCTGAAGGCTACTGCTTCAGCCGGCAAACAAATGCACCTCGTTAGCGCTCTTGAATGGGAAGTATGCGTGAATAGAGAACGGCTGTGAACTGGAAAAGTCCTTATATCTGGGCGAGAATCGACTCATAGTAACACCGAGGCTTAACCGAGGCTGGCACAGCACTCAAATTAGAAGGGTAGTGGCCTAATCTACCATAATATTAATAATACCCATTGTCTAACGGGTCAAAAGAACGATATTTACTGTGAGGCAGATGTCATGGCGTGTGGGATCTCGAAATTTGCACCACTTTTTGTTTAGTGTGGAGCATTTCTTAGTCGCATGGTGTCGCGGTTCGGCGTCGGCGGCACCGTCCAGATCCCCACTGCGCATGATCGCGTCTCGTGCCGGTCCAGGAAGACACCCCCAAAAAAGTTCGTCCAAGAGAGAAGGGACGCTAGGAGTCGCAGAGTGCGGACGCACGTTGTGTAGGCTCCGCAGTTTCAAATGATTTTTGTTAAAAAATTGAAAAACTTGGCTAAAGTCTCTACGCCAATCGACGGAGGAAGTTCAGCCGAACACCTGGATACCAACTATTGCAAGGTGGGCCCGCTTTTTCGGCACTGACACCGATAATTCTGAGTCGCCACGAAGATCAAACATTGCGTCTGCCGCCGCAGCGGCGGGGAGAGCTAGGTCCAACGCGTCGACGAGGACGCCTGGGGCGACCCCGGAACGCCTCGACAGCGCGTCTAGCACCACGATGGAGGTTGTAAGAGTGGAAGGAGAAGATATGCAACCGGAGGACTTTACCAACGACGCCGGATGGTGCGAAGTCCGCAGAAGAAACATCACGAAAACATCTGGAGGGATTTCAGGCCCGAAGAGAACCATGCTAAGAGACGCTGCTGCGCCGACGGGCGCGCCTGGGGACAGCAAGTGGAAAGGTGAACGAACCATACGACAAATTGCTAATGCAAGCAGACTTCCTCGTCTATCGGCAGAAGACTACAAAGTGATCGTGCGACCACGAGGAGGACTCAGCGTTTCGGAGCACAGGCAGGCACGCATATACTGCTGCCTGAGAAACGCCGCTGGCGTCGGTCGCGAAGCAGCAGAAGAAGACAGTATATGCATAAACTACAAGCAGAATATCGTGGTCGTCAGCACGCCGTCCGAAGAGCGAGCCAGGCGGTACGGAGCCATCACGAAGATCCGAGTGGGAGAGCAAGAACACGAAGCCAGCGCCTACAGAGCAGCGCCGGAAAACACATCTAAGGGACTCATAAGAGGGATATCCCAAGAGGAAAGTTCCGAAGATATTATAGACAACCTAGTGACAGCAAGAAACCCAAGCATATTACACGCGAAGAGGATGGGCAACACAGACAATGTAATCGTGCTCTTCGACGGACTTCACGTGCCGAGATACGTGAAATACGGAGCGCTCATCGTCCGGTGCTCGCTATACAGAAAACACATTGACATTTGCTACGAATGTGGGAGGCTGGGACACAGGGCGGACGTTTGCCCCAACCCAGACGAAAAAATATGCAGAGGATGCGGCGTGGCCAACCCGCCGCAAGAACACCAGTGTGAAGCAAGATGTCAGCTATGCGGGCAAGCTCACTTTACGGGAGACAGACGCTGCAAGGCAAAGTACAAGATGCCGTATTTGGTCCGGCGAAGACGCTGGGAGCGACGAAGAAGAGAAGAAGCGGAGGCTGAAACACCATACGGCATCAACGACTACAACAAACGAGCTGGCAAAGCAACGAGCGAGAACACCCAGGGATCAGAAGGCCATCGCACAGAAGGCTCACCCCCGGGACCATACGAGGGGGACAGTCGGGAGCAGCCCGGTCGCCGACCAAGGTCGAGGACCCGGTCCAGAACCCGTTCGAGAACCCGATCGAGAACCCGATCGAGATCCAGGGCAACGTCAAGATTGCAATCCAGCCGAGGAGCGGTAGAAACTCAGGCACAGGTGAGCTTTGCAGACGCGGTCTCTGGCACTGCTGTTACACCTACACGCGCGGGGTCCGCCTTAGAACAGGAAATAACACAGATCAGACAGTTGTTAGAGCAAATAACGCGAGAAAACGCGACGCTAAGGGAAGAGGTAAAAATGCTTAAAGTAGAAAACGCTAAGCTTAAGAACCCAAAACACTCAGAGATGACCCATACCACGCCAACACCCATTAGGGCGTCGACACCTCTTCGAGCTCCGGCGACGCCCGTTCCCGCGTCGATGAGTGGAGAAACGCCACCGCATAAACGAAGGGCAAAGGAAAACGCCGATGAGCAAAGCGACTCTACACTCGGAGAAGTAAAAGGCATGTTTCAGGAAATGTTCGTAGGTTTACAGCAGCAATTCATGCAGATGCGCGCGGACCTACAACAGCAGATAACGCAGATGCGAGTTGAAATGTCTCAGAGGTTCGACGCCCTCGAGGGTAGGGTAGGGCAGCTGGAAAACGTCTCGAAAGACGACCGACCCGCAGGAGCGAGACCGGTCAAGAGCAAGCCGTACAGCAGACCACCTGCGGCTGAGAACAGCTGCATAGAAAACTCGAGTAGCCAACATGGCGCCGCCTAATGAATACACGATTTGGCAGTGGAATTGTCGTGGGTTTCGTCGTAAGCGGGGTAACCTGCAGCAACTCGTCAAAACCAAGCAAGCACCAGATGTAATCGCCCTCCAGGAAACTGGGGGGACCGCAAAATTATCAGGATACAAATCATATAGCACTTTAGCTGAAAAAGCAACAGTAACCACACTGATACATCGTAATTTAACGGCTGTAGAACACGATACTAGCGTACGCAACATAGACCACGTCCTACTAGAAATTCTCCCGTCTCGAAAAAAGGAGGGAAGCTTGTTTGTGCTGAACGTGTACAGTCCACCACGACAAAAGGTAAAGTTTGGCTCGCTTTTCCGCAAAGTGCTAAACGTAGCGGGCAGACAAGCACTGATCGTCGTGGGCGACTTTAACGCACCACACGCCGCCTGGGGTTACACCATCGAAAACGTTAAAGGCCGCAACCTGTGGAACGACGCGCAGCACGAGGAGCTCACGCTAATAACTAACCCACAAGACCCTACCAGAATGGGGAACAGCGTCAGTAGAGACACCACGCCGGACCTTACATTCATAAAGAATATATCCAACCCTCATTGGACCAACACTAACGTAAATCTAGGCAGCGATCACTACATTGTATGCACAATTCTACAAGCAGGTCCGCGTAAAAAGAAAGGTAGAAAAATAATGTTAACCGAGTGGGACACCTTTCGTAAGATAAGAGAGGACGATGCTACAGAGACCATCGAAGATATACAGAAGTGGACAGACACGCTCCAGCGTAGCGTGCAGAAAGCCACCAAACATGTTCCCGAAGAGGCAGGAATGGAAGAAATGGACAGCAAGCTCTTACACATGTGGGAGGCAAAACGCAGCCTGCAAGAGCGCTGGAAAGGTCAAAAGCACAACCGGCGTCTAAGAAAGAGAATCGTCGCGCTCGACAGAGACATAGAAGACTACGCAAATAGGCTGTCCCAGCAGCAGTGGGCAGGCATGTGCACTTTAATGAACAGGCAGTTCGGAATGTCCAAAACTTGGAACATTCTCCGAGGCCTCCTTGATCCAGAAGGCACGAAAACAACACAAAGACAAAACCTGCAACGGATACTACACAGCTACGCAGGTACAGAAGCAGAGCTCTTACGCGAGCTACGCCAGACATACGTAGGAGATGCCACAAAGGCACGACTCCCAGAGTACGAAGGGAAGGATAACGTCGACCTCGACGCCTCCATAACAGAGGCAGAGATTCGATACGAACTCGGACGACTCAATCCCAAGTCCGCCCCGGGTCCCGACGGTATAACAAATAAAACACTTCGCAACTTAGATAACGAATCCGTCACTGCTCTCACAAAGTACATAAACGAATGCTGGGAGAAGGGCGCCATACCCCAGCAATGGAAAACCGCCAAAATCATATTAATACCCAAGCCGGGCAAAAAGCCGCTCATCGGAAATCTCAGGCCCATTTCATTGACGTCATGCATTGGAAAGCTCATGAAAAAAGTAATTTTAACGCGTCTCGTCAGATACATGGACGACAACGAGCTATACCCACACACCATGATCGGCTTTCGACCAAGACTCTCGACGCAAGACGTCATGTTGCAGCTAAAGAATCAAATCATAGACGCCGAAACGCACACCCTGGATACAAAAGCCATTCTGGGCCTTGACCTGCAGAAGGCATTTGATAACGTCACCCACGAGGCCATATTGCGCAACTTGCAAAACCTACACGTAGGTCGGAGAGTGTACGATTACATAAAAGATTTTCTCACCAACCGTAAAGCTACAATCATGGCCGGGGAAGCGGAATCCGAAGAATTCGTTCTCGGCAACAAGGGAACACCACAAGGTTCGGTGCTTTCCCCTTTCCTATTCAACGTGGCGATGCTTGGTTTACCCTCAGAGCTGGAACGCGTCGAAGGGCTTCAGCACAGTATCTATGCGGATGACATCACCCTATGGGTGATGGGCGGGAGCGACGGTCACATAGAAGAGATTTTACAACAAGCAGTAAATACGGTAGAGCGATACGTGGAGAACAATGGCCTAAAATGCTCTCCTCAAAAATCGGAGTTATTACTCTACAGACCTACAAGCAGAGGTCGCAAGCGCATTCCCGAACGACACAACATCACAATCTTAGCAGGAGGTTACCCAATACCTCAGGTACAACACATAAGAGTTCTGGGACTCCGAATATCCGAGAACGGACATAACGGGGAAGCAATAAAGCTCCTGGATAACAACACCCAACAAACCATTCGAATGATTCGAAGAATCGCCAACAAAAACTACGGCGTGAAAGAACACAACTTAGTGCAGCTCATCCAAGCCTTCGTCGTCAGCCGCATAGTGTATGTGACCCCATACCTCAAGTTGCAAGTGGCGGAAAAAACAAAAGATAGAATGCATAATTAAAAAAGCATATAAGCAAGCCCTCGGATTACCGATCACCACGTCTAACGAAAAGTTCGAAGCGTTAGGAATGCATAACACGCTAGACGAACTTATTGAGGCTCATATGATAGCGCAATATGAACGACTCGCGCAAAGCAACACGGGAAGACACATCCTGCACAAACTTGCAATAACGTACGCTGGCCAAAGCGGCAATAAATACGATATCCCAAAAAAAACCAGAGAGCGCATCATAATACCTCCGTTACCCAGAAACATGCACCCCGAACATCACCGGGAGCGGAGGAATGCAAGAGCGAGAGCACTGCACAAGAAGTTTCAACATGACGCGGACGTGGTATATGTAGATGCAGCCGAATATACAGACGGTCGACACATGGCAATAGTCGCTTCAAATCAAGCGGGCCACCTGCTTGCTAGCGGCACCATTAAAACAGGAAATTCGGAAATCGCTGAAGAAACGGCCACAGCGATGACGCTTGCGTCCACAAGGGCCAGCGTCGTAATCAGTGATTCTAAAACCGCGATTCATAACTTCGCTAACGGAAGGGTCTCGAAAGAGGCGTTACGAATCTTAAATAACTTTCGCGGAGAGCGCGACGTTTATGTTATATGGACGCCCGCCCACTCCTCCCTCCCGGGCAATGAAACCGCACACACCCTAGCTCGAGAGTTAGCGAGCCGAGCAGGGGCAGGAATGACGCGGAGCCCGCGTGCGGAGAGAGACCGCATGTTCAGTTACAACGAAATTACCAATCACTACAGATTAGGGAGGCAGCATTACCCGCCACCACACTCCTCATTAAATAAGCAGCAGGCGACAGCGTGGCGCCTATTACAAACAAACACGTTCCCAAACCCAATCGCTTATAATCATTGTTACCCGGACCTCTACTCAGACAGATGTAAACACTGCAATCAGCGGGCGGACCTCAAACACATTATCTGGGCTTGCCCCAACATCGTGAGGGGGCCAAACACATACATGAATACGGAGCAGTGGGAGACCGCGCTGCTAAGCTCAAGCATCAAGGACCAACTACAGATCATCAGGCAAGCCGAAGATGCCGCTAGGGCCCAATGACTCCTAGCTGCCATCTAAGGGAGGGGAGTCAACTCCTCTAACACTTGCCGTTTCAATAAAAGTTGTTTCTCTCTCCAAGAGAGAATAACACACCACCGGGCGTTCAGCAAGCCGAGCATGCGCAGTGGCTGTGCGGACCTATCTCCGTACTCCTCTCCCTTTCACACGGGCGGTGTGTATACAAGCGGCGGAGGGGGGTCTTTACTTTCGCTTGACTTGACGCTTTGCTTGACTCTAGTCGATGCGATGGAAGCAACAGAACCGTCAACCAATCGTGGGGCTTAACCCAACATCAGCGTCCCACCACTCGCCGAAGGCAACGCTTCTCGTTTATTCAATAAATTAGAATAATAAAGACGAAATTACAAATACGCATTCTTAAGCCATACCAAATTCCGCAACATTCACTTATACCCCCACCACTCTGCGACGGATTTACTCTAATTGCCCCGCTTCCCGCGTAAGAAGATGCCCGCAACGTTTTTATTATTATTATTAGCCCTGAGAACGAACACTGGCGTCGCTGCGGTCGCAGTGGTTTGACGTCACGGCAAGGGCTCGCCTGCTCCGCCGCCGTTGGCTCCTTTTTCGGCGCCCGCCGTGCACCCACTCCTCCGGGAAACGTTGTCGATCCCTCCTCAACTTCGAGGCGTAAATCGTTCAAGGTACAACGTTTCGTAACTAGTGAAATTGGTCGAGGCTGTAAATAGTTTTTGTAGTTAGCTCAGGGTACGCAGACTCGCGTCCGAACGGAACATATATTGTGAATATTATTGTTCTCGTTGCGTACACCAAGAAATGGGTGCTAAGAAACGATGCTGAGACGTGCTAATGTGATTACAACTAGGCATAAACTCCGCGTTCAGAACATATGTGTAGCGAAGTGTCACAAACGAAATTATACGTTTTCGATTTACTAAACGCATTGCACTTTGCCGAGCACGTCACGCTTGCATCTGTTAAAAATCTAAATGATTTTACAGAATTTCGCTTCCTCCAACAGAAGACTTGATTGATTCATATGTGGGGTTTAACGTCCCAAAACCAGTTCATGATTATGAGAGACGCCGTAGTGGAGGGCTCCGGAAATTTCGACCACCTGGCGTTCTTTAACGTGCGCCCGAATCTGAGCACACGGGCCTACAACATTTCCGCCTCCATCGGAAATGCAGCCGCCGCAGCCGGGATTCGAACCCGCGCCATGCGGGTCAGCAGCCGAGTACCTTAGCCACTAGACCACCGCGGCGGGGCTCCAACAGAAGACTTTACACGAATTTGACTGTCATAAGCACTTACATAACGAATTCTGACAATTAACGAATTAATACTGCCACACGCACAAACATTTCGGAAATGTTGAGATATGGCCAGTTTTTTTATCATATATAGACAGGTGTCTTCTCAACAGTCCTCAGGCACTATGTAGTCGCATACCCTGATTTACGTGAAATGCAGGGCTGATATACTGGCGCGTTACAAGCAACAATGTTCACTTCGCGTAGGAGCACTGCATAGCAACAATTGTAACAGAAATGCCAAAAAGTCGCGATGAACTCTTTCGATCGCGCAGTCAGCGACGTGACCCAAGTAATAATTAAACAACTTTCGATTTGATGAGTCGACGACTGGTTTCGCACGTCATGCCTACGTTATAAAATGCAAGGAAGAATTAATTTATGAGGTGGATATCTAAACTCATAGTTTCGAGCACGACAGCACCGTTGCTACGATTCTGCGCGAAGATAGAATCTGGCAGCAAGAAGAATTTTTGCACACTACCGCACTCAACTTCTAAATTTAGGTGAAATGGAGCTCCAAAACTACTGCGAGAGAAACATGAAATAAATAAAATTTGGCATATCCCACGTATAAAGGGAATAGATGATATGCGAAGCACGAATGAGAATTGTTGATATGTCACTTTAATATCAGCACAACGTTACGAGGTGGAGGTAAATGATGCCATACATGACTTCTGTGTAGATTATCATGTTTGGATGTGTCGTTCACTTTCGTCATATATTTACGTCAAGTGATACCAAGTTTAGTATGTGTGGAGCTAGCGAAACGACCGTGAGCACGCTATCAGCGCGGTATGTTGTCATGTTCTTACATGACACGCGTGTCAGGATTATCATATTTGCACCAGTCATATATTTTGTCATCTACTGACGTCCTGTAACACCAAATTGGGTATATGTGGAGTAGCAAAACGGCCACAAGTGCATCAGTAAGGGCCCAATATACTCCAATGTAGCGTTGACGCACGCGCACGCTGGGCACAGCGACGCTACGTTAGCAAAACGCGAGCACTCTAAGATCTGACGCCAGGCGTGACCAGCGTCCGTCGGCGCGGCCCGACGGCTACCGGCGCGACGGCTACATGCTGCCTTTCGCGCTGATGCGTCATCAAGAAAACGCTGCGTCTCCCTCCTTTCGTGACAGAGAGACGCCGAACGCGCTGAAACGCGCATGCATTAAAGGAACGCAGCGCGGCGCACGCCTGCAAGTATATGGCAGGACCGGCACCTGGCGTGACAACGCCGGCGTGACCAGACGAAATGAACACCAGTGAGCATGCGCACCGCGTCACGTCGAAATGTATTGGCGCCTTGACTGTAGCATGTAGTCATATTCTCACATGACACGCATCTCATGATTATCATGTTTGCAACAGTCACAGACCTTCGTCATTCATTCGCGTCACAGAAGATCGAGTTTGGTACATGTGAAGCTAGCGAAACGGCCGCGAGCGCATCATCAGTGTGGCATGTAGTCATGTTACATGACACGCATGTCGTGATTATCATGTTTGGATGTGTCATTTACCTATGTCGTATTCGCGTGGCGTAATACTCAGTTTGGCACATGTAGAGCTGGCGAAACGACCGCGAGCGCATGATGAGCGTATCGTGTAGTCATGTTGTTACATGACACGCATCTCATGTTTATCATGTATGCACCAGTATCATACCTTCGTCATCCATTCACGTACTGTAATACCAAATTTGTTATATGTGACGCTAGCGAAACGGCCGCGAGCGCATCATGAGCGTGGCATGTAGTCACGTTGTTAAATCACACGCATGTCATGATTTTCATGTTCGGGTCTTTCGCTTGTGTTCGCCATGAAATCATGTCATACCATACCAGTTTGGAACATGCCATGTGAACGAAACCACCGCAAGAGCAGCAGGACCATGAAATCTAAATCATGACATTCATGACATACAGGTGAAGATTTTCATGTTATGACAAATCAAATATGTTCTTCATAGAGTCATGATATGTCATACCAAGTTTGGTATCATTATCGAAACTGCAAGGAGAGCTAGAAGTCGTAGGCAGATAGATAGATAGATAGATAGATAGATAGATAGATAGATAGATAGATAGATAGATAGATAGATAGATAGATAGATAGATAGATAGATAGATAGATAGATAGATAGATAGATAGATAGATAGATAGATAGATAGATAGATAGATAGATAGATAGATAGCTACGCTCAAGGTCGCTGAAGTTCGCTAAGAAAGGCTTCGCATTTAAAAACGTGTTGAGTGAGCAGGCACAAGAGAACACACAAAACTTCAGCTGTGGTATACTAGACGAGTTCATTCAAGATATTTTGCGATATTTGATACCGCTCGCGAGCGCGAGGCTTGGTACACCTGTGAAAGCAATGTCCGTATTCAATTCCGTACGTCAATGTCCGTACATCAATTCCTTCGATACAAATAACACTCAAAGGGGAAATTCTTACATTTTATAAAGGAATTACCCATGAGCAACTCAACCTAATAATGTAAATATGGTGCCTTGCGTCTGAAAGTCGCGTGAGTATGCGCCAATTAACGTGTTGTATTTAAGCACAAGCATGTTCTTGGTTTTAACACCCTTCAGAATACGGCTTCCGTGGGTACGAATGGAATTCACCATAAAGGTCAGCAGTGCGACTGAGATCTTTTTAGCCCTTTCACATTGAATATGACTCACATTGCCAACGAGCGCGCGATTGTGCAAAAGCGAAAGTAAACGTTTTATTGTTTTTATTGTTTTTACTAAGAGCGTCACCATTTCTGTTTTCCTCACATTCATCTGCAGCCTGAAACGAGCACTAAGTGAACGCAAACATAAAAACGCCCACTAAGCGAGCGCATTATTATGTAGGCGCACCGCGGCGGGTATCGGAGAGTCTGTGCCGTGACGTCAGCCAAGGCTCCCACCAGGTGGCACCACCACAACTTCTCGGGGCTGATCAGGTGACGTACACTGGCCGAGGCTGAGCAATTTCGCGTGGCTTATCGATAACCGTGGCGCGCATGTCCGACGAGCAGTGACGTCACACAGCGCAAGCTTGTGCCCAGAGAAGGCCTGGAAGTGCCTGGAGTGACGTGTCACTAGAGGGCTGGCGCTGGACTCGCGTAAGCTCACTCGCTAGTCCGTTAGTCCTTCAGTCCGAGGCTCACGCTACGAGGTGCCTCGGCTAGCGACAACTAAGGCAGGACGGCTATAATCACATAGCGAGCGACGCTGCAGGCACCTTTCTATAGAGCCCCGCCGTGGTGGTCTAGTTGCTAAGGTACTCGGCTGCTGACCCGCAGGTCGCGGGTTCGAATCCCGGCTGCGGCGGCTGCATTTCCGATGGAGGCGGAAATGTTGTAGGCCCGTGTGCTCAGATTTGGGTGCACGTTAAAGAACCACAGGTGGTCTAAATTTCCGGAGCCCTCCACTACGGCGTATCTCATAATCATATGGTGGTTTTGGGACGTTAAACCCCACATGTCAATCAATCAACCTTTCTATAGAGAAGGCGGCTGTACTCAGGGCCTTGCGTAGGTGCCCCAAGTATAATTGTCTATGTAGGCGAGTCGACCAAACGCCACCAACTCGAATCCGACTGTTGCAAAAGTTCATTTGAAGAGGTACTTTAGGGGCTTTTTAAGCTGGATGCGTGAGCGAATACATTTTAGCGTTATCACTGGAAGTAGTAGTGTGTACGCAGACTTTTTTTTTTTTTGGCGTGTCGGGTGTGGGGGGGCAGCACCTTAGGGTAGATCTGGTCGAGAGTCATTTTGTGCTCCGTATGTCATGGCAAGAAAAACAATTGTGGGTAGGGACTACTAGGGAAGGCACGGGCCTGGTTCGCCACGCCCTGGCTGCACCACTGACTGGAATCACCATCACGTGTGTTTTTTTTTTCTCCTTTTCAAATGCTTCCATTGTATCTCTGAGTGCAAACATGCTGCTACTCGAAGCAGCACCAGTAAGTGCCCTCTTCAATCTTCCTGTAGAGCATGCTGTTTCTATTGCCTGGGATTCAAAGAACGATTTAGTGTTCCCAGGTGCATTTACGATGGATATGAATTCAGATATTGCACACTTAGGTTTACGAATAGGTGCGTTTTTTGAAAATCGCATTCTGATGGTTAGCGGATGAAAAGTCTAAATTTCGGCCAAGTAAAATCGAGCTTCGCAATTCGGCCATTTAGTGCACATAATTGCAAGCTATATCTCTGAGAATGCAAGCAGTGGAGTGGCCCAGCCTTAGAAATTACACTTAGTACATGCACTAAGTGTGATTTATAAACATTATCTTAGAGTGCACAATAATATATGATAATCGATGATATGCTATTTAACATCACTGCAGCGCAGTTCATGTAGTGGTAGATAAGCATGTTAAAGTAACCTGCTTAATTGGAGTGCAAAGTTCATATTTTTTTAATAAGGTAAGAAGGTTTTAGTTTTAAGTTCCGCAACGGGCCAGGAAGTCATGGCCGGCTCAAGGGAAGATACCACCCAGTTCGTATTTTAGTATCACATTATGACCATCGCACAGGCGAACGACATTTTTAGCGCGTTTCTGACGAGCATCTTTACGGCATTCAGACATTTTGCTGGATGCCAAGTCATGCTAAATGTAAAGCCACCGTCCACTCAATTCATTCAGTGGAGCAACAGTGCCAACTTTGCGAGTCTCGGCTGTCGTAACATCCCACCTAGCAAGACAGAGTCTTAAATTATACTCAAAAGTGGTGCAGGTGTGACGTTCCCAACGAGTAAGCCGTCGTCGCCTTCTATTTTTTTTTACTGGGAACTGATCTGTTTGGAGTTTCTTTACAAGATTTAAATTAACTAGACTTGAACGATACTACTGTCTGGCAAGCTACGTTTTTACGTTAAAACGGAAAGCGCCACGATCCTCTATGTATATATATATATATAGATATATATATATATATATATATATATATATATATATATATATATATATATATATATATATATATATATCTATATATATATATATATATATATATATATATATTAGAGTGTACTAGAATGGGGGAGTGGGTCCACTGTGGCCGGCGGCAAGCGGTGCGGGTGAAGCAAAAACGGCGGAAAATTTGGTGGCGCTGCAGTAGCCTTCTCCTGAAGTGACGTCAGTTTCGGCGGGAGCGTGCGAGTCGTGCGGCGGTTCGGGCCGCACGACGCGCTGGCGGGGGACGCTGAGCGCTCGATGTTGTCGTCTGCTCGACGCGCCGTCGTCTGTTCGATGCACCGTCGTTCGTGCGCTGTTTTCACAATTTGTCTCCTGGTTCTTTTTTTACACATTATTAGAGACAAAAACAAGTGACATGAAATAAAATGTATGCTTTTTTTCGTGAACGCGTAGGTTTGTATTTCCCTTTGAGCAAAGCCGTCTGGACAAAGAATACGCGGCAGACGGCACGTTTGCGTGCGCAGATATGTGTCTGCTGGTTGCATAACGGAGCGTTCCAAGCTGCTTCAAAAGATTAGAGGATGAGCACGTCTAGGCGTAGAAATTACTGTTGTGTCGTAGGCTGCCAAACCGGATACAGCAGAGTTAAAAACCAGCCCAAGCTCTCACTCTTTGGAGTACCTCAAGACGAAGAAAGACGCCGGCTATGGGACCAGAATCTCAACCGCGCTGATCGGCCCTTGCAAGTCACCGATGCCATTTGCGAGCTGCACTTCGAGCAAAAATACATACTAAGGCAATATGTACATATTATCGAAGGCCGAGAAGTATATATAGAGCGGGGAAAGCCGGAACTTCGCAGTGATGCTGTACCCATAATTATACCTCATCTCCTGAAGTGTCCTGACGAGCAGCCCACACCGGAGCAGTCAACGAAGAAGAGAGCGGCTTCACCACCAACCTGTGAAGACCAGCCGTCAAAAAGAACTGCGCTGCAATCAGTTGAGCCGCAACTGAGATTTGAAGATTGCGAAAGTGCGAGGCAAAGCGACAACGCATTTGAACTTGAAGACGTTGTCCGGCCAAACGACCACTGGGCAATGCACAAGTTTCGTCATTATGACGGAATTGCTTATGTTTCGGCCTCCCTAAGTCGTGAACTCGTAAGCATCGAAAAGACTGTGCTCATGAATTACGGTACCGACCGGAGTGAAGTGATTTGTCGGACATATGTTCGGAAGACGCTGATCTCCGAAAAGGTCGCCTATAACCTTGAAGATGCCAAACAAGTCCTGGACTGCGCAGAATCTCTTCACCCTTGCAGAGGAGCAGGTAGGGCGAAGGACTTCACCTATGACGTTCTTACGAAGAAACTGGAGCAGCAAATCTCTCATTCCGACGGCCTTGTCTTCAGTGTCACGTGCAAAGGAGCGGTTAAACAACAAGGTGAGTGCGGCAAACGTTTATTGAGACGTCACTTGTAATTGTACAATTAATCAATCAGTAACCTGTTTAATGCTAGAACATTTGTGTGGCCCCTAATTTTTGTAGTACTCATTAACATTTACGAAAGAATAGTTTGCCTACAGAAAGTGAAAGTGCATAAATTGCGTTTCAAACATGCATGGTAAAAAACTGGAAGCTCTTCATAATTTTTTTCTCGTATACTTCCAGGTTCTTCATGCATTTCATGCAAGTACGTGAGGAAAGTAATACTCACCAGAAAAAGCTACCTAAAACGAAAAGAGCGAAGAAACTCAGTCTCCACCAAACTGCGGGTCCTGAGTCAGAGAAACAAGCGGATGGCGACAAGGCTGTTGGACATTGCTGGTCGTCTCGAAGAGATGAGGGCAAACAATGCGAATGTCGCGGATAAAATACTAGAGGATAAAATATCGTCACTACCGCGAAAGCAGCAGGCAAGTGTTCGCGCTTGCTTTCAAGCTGCCAAACAAACCAGCAAGCAGGGCATGCGCTACAATCAGGAGTGGATCCTCGAGTGTTTACTCATGAAACTAAAGAGTCCCCGGCTTTATCAGCACATCAGAAAGAACGAAATTCTCATGATGCCCAGCAACACTACTTTGAAAAGATACTTGAGGTCATACGAGTCGGCCTTCGGTTTTAATCAAGCAGTAATGAACACTCTAAAGAAAAAACCGCGAGCATGTCAGACCTCGAAAGACACGGCGGACTATTGGTGGACGAAATGAAATTGTCAGAACATTTCAATGTGACGGCGTCTGGCCAGATTCAAGGCTTCGTGGACCTTGGAGAATTTACGAAGCCCGAAGACAAGTACCAGCAATGTGATCACGGCATGGTCATCATGTTTGTGCCTTTCGCTGGAAAATGGAGCCAAATTGTGGGCGTTTTTGCGACAAAAGGAAATGTGAGAGGAGACATTTTATTGAAAATTCTCATGGAAGCTATCATCCTCGTGGAACAGGCGGGCTTGTTCGTCGACCACATCACTTGTGACGGAGCCCCCTGGAATCGAAAAATGTGGAAGCTAGCGGGGGTGTCGGCGTCATCGAAGAAAATAAATGGCGCCATACAGCATCCTGTCGACGAGATGAGGAAATTGCACTTTATCTCCGATTTCCCGCATCTGCTAAAATGCCTCAGGAATGGTCTTCTCCAGAAAGGCTTTGCAACACCAGACGGATTGGTACGTATAGATTCATGGTTGACATTTTACAAAGATTGTGTTTTTTGCATACATTGCATTACCTCAACCTATATTTCTAGGTGTCTGTGCATCCGGTTCGGGAGGCGTACCTTCTAGACAGAAGTGTTAGGACACTGAAAGTTATGCCCAATTTGACCGAGACGCATCTGGAACCAAACTCATTTGAGAAGATGAGAACCCCTTTCGCCTTCCAACTATTCGGTCCATATGTCCTACGGGGCCTGGCCTTCTACAAGGAGGACATCGAGAGAAGGTGTGGCAGCATCGAGGCAACTCAGCTGTTCTTCTCGTGAGTTGCGCCTACGTTCCAAATGAATTAAGTGTAATCGTAAACATCTCAAACGCATGATGAGCGCTCTTCTGACATACATTCTTTTTGTTTATTTTGCAGGAAGATCCAACGACTGATCACCGTGATGACTTCCAGGTTTCGGGCCGAAGCGCTGAGACCAGCTTCTACAGACGCGGCATTCCTGTCCAATTTTCTGGACTTCCTGAATGACTGGGAATCATTCAGTGACAACAAGCGGCACTTTCTCAGCGAGTCCACTGCCATAGGTTTTAGGGTCACTATAGCAAATACCCTTTCATTGCTGAAGTACCTGACAGAGAGCGTTGGATTCAATATCTCATGACATCTCGACTTAGCACCGATCCCGTGGAACATTTCTTCGGCATCGTTCGCCAGTCAAGTGGCTGCAACGCGCACCCCTCTCCGGATGAGTTTCTAATAACCGTCAACTGCTTGTCCTTTTATAACTTGGCGCACAGTGTGGACAGCGCAAACGCAAACCCTGACATGATAAACGCTCTTGTCACTGTGCATGACAGACAGGGTCTAAAGGTCACGCACAAAAAAATTGATGATCTTATATCACAGGGAAAACTTGGCGAGGTCGAAAGCACGATTGCCACGATGCCAGAAAAGTTTGCTGACCACATCGATGTGACTTTGGAGAAGAGTGACTCGAGACTCATTTACTACACAGCAGGGTACGTGGCCAGAAAGTGTGTATTGAAGTTGGCATGCGTACAATGCAAAGAAGTGCTTCTGTTTGAGAAAGCTGTCGCGGTTGCTGAACAGCTCCCTTCGCAATTCACGGAGCAATGCGACTGGGGTGGACTTCTGTACCCCTCACGACAGCTGTATGATTTCATTGCCTCACTTGAAAACTTGTTTACTGAATGTTTCAGTGTTTCCATGTTGCACACAGATAGCATCTCTGACATCCTTTCATTGGTGAAAACTAATTTTCTGAACTCGAAAGCGGTCGGCTGTCCAGACCACAAAGATGCAGTGAGCACAAAGCTCGTTTCGTTCTACGTGCTCACTCGCCTTCACTTCTTAGTGAAGGGAATGAACAGGGAAAACGCTTCGAAACGAGCGAGAGCAAAACACTTAAAGCTTAGCAGGACAACATAGAGCCTGACGTTCCTTGAGCGACGGTGTCGAAGTCTTTCGATGATATTTATTTTGTTTTTTATATTTATGCGAAAAGCTTGCGCAGTCAATTTAAAATAAAATATTTTGCGCATATCACTTCTTTATTGGTGTCTTTCAGACTTCCTATCTATAGGTGAAAACACGTTCATGTTTCGAACAAATGTTTGCATGGACACGTACCGCAGGCACGAAGAGAAAAGGTAAAATATAACATATTTCATTAATACCTACAACGTATACCAGCACTAGATGCCGAACAAAAACTCATCATAAAACCACCGCGACGGACGTGCGTCCGCCCTATAAGTCATTTCCTACGAATAGCACAGTTGCCGTCCGATGTGACTAAACTTCCTTTGCCAACACCCTCACGTAATCGCAACAGGACTGGTTCAGTTTTTCAATAATATCACGCGTCCCTAACGAATAGCTGCAAATTTGCAGAAGGGTTCGCATACTTTAGCTTTAATTCTCGTGATAACAGCTGGTAACTTTAGTCTTGCATCATATTCAATTTGCTGCCGTGAGTCTAAATTTGCACCAAACGCAAACTTACTTATATATCCCAGTTATATTGACATTTTTAAAAGCATCGCAGTTAATGCTCATATTACACTTTCGATGCGTACGTTTTCGCAAAAGCCAAATTCAACTTACGCTCTTGATTGTAAACAATTACCGTGGAAATCACGGTACTTGCGTGCGTGACTACCTATACGAGCAGGGCGTTTCGCAATATAAACATTTAGATTTTGTTGAACTGGCGCGGAAGCACGGTGCGACGCCGTTCACGGCCACGCACGCACGAACGAAGCAACAACGCTGCGAGACTGCGCCAGACGCGCGAGCAGCACGCGAACCGCGCGAACTATCAGACTACCCACCCGTCGCGAACCGCGTGGCAAAGGGGACTTGTAACCATGGCAACCACGGCTAAGTCTTCAGGTGAAGGCGATGGTAGCGCCACCTGGATTTTCCGAAAAAAACGCCTCAGCGTGGAGCCTTCAGTGGACCCACTCCCCCATTCTAGTACACTCTAATATATATATATATATATATATATATGTGTGTGTGTGTGTGTGTGTGTGTGTGTGTGTGTGTGTGTGTGTGTGTGTGTGTGTGTGTGGGAGTAATAATTCAATGGGCCAGTTAATCTTCGTGAAGGTATGGGATATGGCACAACGGGAGCGTTGTGCCATACCTCATATATATATATATATATATATATATATATATATATATATATATATATATATATATATATATATATATATATATATATATATATAATCAATGAATCACCGGTCTTACACCTAATATTTCTGCCAAACTTATCCGAACGAGTGTAATTTATGCGATTACGCCTTTGTACACCCATTTGTCATTATTGGTTGTACTAGAGGTGTATGTTCGCAAATTACACCGAAGGGTGTTTTGTTGAATGTTACACCTATCATATATACATATAGTTTTTAGCATCAATACATGTCACATCTTAACAGATGCAATCAAACCACATGCCAAAGTTTTAGTGAAAAGATCGATGTTTCGGCATTTGTTTTCATTTCCCGCTTCATTCGCCAAAATATATCGTGCTATTATATTTAATATACCCCCCCTTATTTACATTATTCGGAAGATTTGTCAGATGTTCAACGGCTTAATTCATGAGTTGATTATTTGGTATTCTTACTAAAAAATATTTTGCTGCCGCTCATGCTCATTCATCCCTAATTCTCAGAGAGACATCGGTAAAAGATATTATGTTGCACTTAAACATAACATGAAACGATTACACACGGTTTTCGACAGGCTATCGTGCTCGCTTGCTCAATTGAAGTCACACTAAGTTTTTCGTACCAGAGGTCCTGGTTTATTTACAATGGGGGTCCGCATATTTCCTCACACTGAATTATTTCGCTTTAATACAGAAGTCGCTGATTTATTCAATGAGTTATATTTAGATCTATGAACATGGATCAGTTCAAAGTGAATGTTTGCAGCATTCGCTTTGCCACGTAACTAGGCATGTTTCCAATTAACAGGCTAAGCTTACTCTGATGCAGCTGCTGTACACGCATGCCGCGCCGCAGGACAAGCTTGGCGCACATCCGCTAAGCACGGGTGAACTCGTCCAATGAGACGTACCACTCTGTAGGCACTTACTGCTGTTTTTTTTTATTTTCTTGATAGGAACGCTTGCGCGTCGTATATTATACACGTGAGCGATCGCAGACAACACTAGCGCACTGTACTAGCGCCACAAGAATGGTCAGTAGTTGACTAATTGCAGCATTGTAATTGACAGTTCTTACTATGGCGTTACAATGCACTGATAATCGGACATTCGTATGCTCACACAAAATTTGACTTGCAATAAAAGCAAGCGTCATTCATAATTCGCAGGTAAAAAAAGCATAGTCCCCAGGTTCTTGCTGAATGGCAGAGTGTTATTTAAAAGAAGCTGATAGCACAGCAGGGGTGTTGCTAGGATTTATGCATGGAGGGAGATAGAAAGATGAAAAAAGGGGGCCTGGCTCATAAGTATGTACATTATTGCCTGTGGTTGCATACGTGCGGATCCGAATCGAGAGCTTCCTTTTTTTTTGCGAAATGAGCTAAATCTTGACCCGAAAATAGCTCAAATACTACTCCATTGGCTCATACATACTTTCATCTTTCTTCTAAAACAGTAATACTAAAACATTATTTATAAATATTACTGTTCTAGAAGAACGTTGATAGCATGTATATGCCAAGGCCGCGTTAGTTGAGCTTGTTCCGTTCCAGATTTGCCCCAATTTGAATAAAAAAGCTCCTCAAACGAACATAAAAAAAGGGTTGGGATGTGTCAAATATAGAACAACCTCACGCTGCCCTTCCCTAATTTTTCATTTCTATCTATGTAGCACAAGTAACAAATTCGGACTCCAAAATGTTGAAACAACGCCGCAATAACGCCTCACTCGGGAAAAGAAAAATGTGCATTACGAAGGCTATGCATTTGCCACCTGCACACGTCAGTGAAAAAAAAACAACTTTTAAACTCTGCTAGCAAATAAATATGTTGTCAAGCGTAAAATATTACACTATATCTTGGTGGCTTGACATAGCTTGGAAATTATATCATAAAACGGTGCTGCTGTAGGTTTTGGTTTCGGTCTTGAGATCTTGGGGCAACTGCGCATCGCCATCGTCAACAGGCAGACTTTGAATTGGGTGGTAACATGTCGTGTGCGTGTTTGCTGCAGGCGGACGGTGGTGCTTTATTTTACTATTGACTTGCTTTGTCCAGGATGTGTATTTATACGACTTGCACGGTTCAACTCGCGCTTACAGCAAATACGGTACGTGTCACTGCAATCTGTGGCGCGTCGGCAAGTACAGAACAACTTCGGCGTGGTGGAGTGTGTGTCCTCTGTCAACGGCTTTCGTTGAAGCTTTTGTACGTCGCAAGCAGAGTGTTTCCGATCAAGCATTCAACGGAGTGTACGCTGGGAGCTACATGGAAAACGCTTTTGGATTTCGTGCTATTGCTAAAAAGGTAAGCTTTCGTGCATGCGAACAACGAAGTGCAGAAGTGCGTGCATGCAACTCCTGATTTTCCCGCGATACTCGTATCTGCAGGAAGCGGCCGTCTCTGGGCGCCGGTAGCTTCATGACCTTTGCTCGCTGTGTGCTTATCAGCTGCAATGTCTCAACAGTCGCAGCGTTCGTCAACCTCACTGTGGGGCATGGTTAAAAAAAAAAAAACGGGGGGATGTGCTGCGCGTAGATAGACCTTACGGCGCGCGGCAGCGGGTGAGAATAAATAAGGGGGGGGGGGGGGGGGTGTTGAGCGAGCCGAGGTGTGCGTAAAAGATGGCATACTAATAATAATAATAATAAAAAAACGAAACAGATCAACGGAAAAGGTGGCGCAAGTTGTGAGTTAGCGGGACTGTAGTAGACAAGTGGGGTGCGTTTATTACGCGGGAGAAAAAAAAAAACCAGATTTCAATGACTGAAGTAGGGGTGCGCTTATAATGCGAGTAAATGCGCTATATAAAGCAACAATTCGAAAATATTTAAAATTTGTATCAGTACCCTTTTGATGCTTGCGCTTTGCAGCGGCGTGACGTGTTTTGTTAAAAATAGTGCAGCTAACCAAAGAATTTATATGTTCGTTGTTTGGTCAGCGATTTGCGCTTTTTTATGCCTTGTTAGGTTGTTTATATCTATACTGCGTTATCGTAGATAATCAGGATATAGAAATATTGATCTGCTTTATTAAGGGCTTTAACAACCACACTCAATTGCACACATATTTTTGCATTCTTGCGCCGTTGTAGTGCGGAACATAGAATGTTGTGGAATAGAATATTGCTATATATTTTGGTGTATGGTTTTGGCGCTGTGGTTACATATGAAAGCTTAGCCAAAGTGTACCAACACACACCCACACAAAACTTTCAATTACACTGATACAGCACAGATGATAATGGCGGAGGTATAGTTAGCCACTAAAGAACACGCTCACGAAATACAAAATGAGGATGACGACACAGGTGGCTGTGGATGAAAGCAGGCAGACCTAACAGCTCTTGTCTGTTTCATGCGTTTTGTCTGTGCAGGTTTCATCCTTATGAATGTAAACACACTGGTCCAACTAATAAGCCCTCCATCCATATATTCCTGTTAGCTATTTCTGCAATAAGTTGTGCATTTATTTTAAAAATAAATACAGATTTATAGTCCGGCAGTTCAGAGCTTATTGAGCATCTATTTAACTGACTTGTGATACATTATCTGTTGCATGGCTGTTTTTATGAATTAAAAAAAATCTACTGCGAAAAAGCTGCTTATGCATGCAATCAAAGAAGAATAAAATTAGCACATCTTATCGATTTTTGAGAGTATTCAGTTATACTCGTGACCTAAAGTAATCATTTTGTTGGCCAATGATGAACCTGTGAATGACATATAAGTTATCCAGCATAACAAATTTATGCAACTTGAGAAGAAATTCAGAGGTGAGCTTCCACAAATACGCAGTGCTGTGTTTCCAGCAGCAGTTGTCATTTTATAAGTGCTGTTGATCCTTTCAGATTGGGGCTTGCTCGATGCTTTACAGTAGTTTCACACAGTAGATTGTACATCTGTGATGTGTACATGTCTACAAAAGTATCCTTCAAAGTAACTAATAAATATTGCTACTTTTTTGTCTGAATTGGTCTATATAATTTTTTGTATCACCCATTGTAGTGGCCTATTTGTTAGGGTATTATAGCTAAGCAAGAAATCTTGGTATAAGCGCTGAAATTTGAGCACCGTGGTATATTTCAAACTTCTTGGCAGGTGCATGATCACCACCATAGTTGTGTGCACTCAAACATGGCCCTTGCATTCGTACACTAATATGCACAGATGCTTGTAAACATAGAAGTGAAAAGTGGTAAAGCTGAAGTGGGGAAGCTAGAGCTCTTTATTATATGATACATCATAATGATGACGTTCTGATTGTTCCCAGTATTTTTAAATACTTAGTTGAATATTGTTTATGTCTTACATGCAGAATGCTGAAAGGAAAGCACACTACGTCTTTTACGATGAACTGAGTGCTGATGATGCAGTGCACTCTTCATCGCAACCTGAAAGCAGCTGTTCCGGGCTCACGACCTCACTCAAAGGGTTGCAGCAGTGGTGGACGCTACTCATAGGGTGCACCAATTATCTTGTAGATTTTAGAAACATGCCTATGATGGGAAAGGCTTTATCTCAAGCTATGTGACCTATGTACCTTTTTTTCCAATATGAGTATCAATTTGCCATAATATTAACACAAGTGCGTGTAGAAAACTGTGTGCAGATGCATAATGTTAACAGAATGGTATGAGAAAGTGGAGACCACCTAGATGTCTCTAACTTAAAAGGTTGATTCACTAATGGGTCATTCCATGCCAAACATCCCAGCTATTTTAGCGACCATCTCAATTGTATTTTTAAAAAAAATTGTGCTGATTTACTGCATTGAAAACAGTGAAACAGTAGAATATTTATGAGAGCAAAAATTTCTTGGTCACGTAGTTGCCTTCTGAACTTACCGAAATGTCGTTTCAGTGTGTTTTGTGGAAAGGTATTTTAAGAGTACTACTCTTTTTTTCTATGCCAAATTTTGTCTCATGTTGAGTGAAGGTTCTTGTGTGAAACATTTGAAGCTCAGTAATATTAGTGCAATTTCACTGGTATATACACCTCCAAGACTTTGACAAAGTGCTTGATTGGGCTAGTTGGGGCTGCATGGTAGACAAAGAAAGTGCTTAACAGCCCAAACGACAAGAGGGGATAGAAGAGACGAGAACAAAATGCTTAACTAACAACCAAAGTTAATTCCAAACCAACTGCAATATATAGGAAACAGAATCTGTGCATAACCATGCAACGTAAGCAGAATTGCACATACATGCATCATATGGCATACCTTATCAAGAACCGGTCATATCAGTGGACCCCAGATAACCAACTTCACATCCGTGAAGAAAAATTGAGGGTACGCTAGCACAGGAAGCACCAAGTTGTTGAATGTGAAAGACGTCACTAATCTCATGCTCGCGCTGATTTTTATATCCCCTCATGATCAAACACTTTTCCCGAATTGGCTGACCACAAGACTTATTACAATGGTCCGCCAAGTATCTGGGAAGGGATTCTTTTAGAGACTTATAGCATGCTCCCTCAACCGATCATTCATGCATCGTCCTGTGTGGCTAATGTAGCCGAGCCCACAAGTAAATAATATCTTACAGAAAATCGCTAAAGCACATTCAACATGGCACATAGCGTGTTGTTTAGCGCATGCTTCTTTTTTAGGTCCTTTGCTGTTGACCCTGTGACATAGCCCAGCGAACTTGTCGCGTGCGCAGAAGACAACTCTTACACCTATTTTGCCAGCGACCTTCTTTAGCCTATGGGAAACTTCGTGTACATAGGGTATAACAGCCTTGCTAGAGTGAGGCTTGTTGAGTTAGCCGTTGCTTTGTTTTTTATCAGGCACTCTTAGTGACGTTAGGAGAGTCTCGGCAATGAAAGTTAGCAGGGGATTAGGAAAACCTGCTTGTTGAAGACAGTGAACTTGGAGCAGAAAACTGAATTTCTAATTGGTGGTGACAAGAGCGAGTTAGAGCTGCCTTTAGGCAGGAAAAAGTGATACTTCACTTGACTAGCTTAGAATGGGTGGACGAAAAAAGAAGGCTCTTCCTTAAGCGCAGTTCGTACCGCCAGTATACATGGTCAACAAAAAAAAAAGCATTTCCAAAGTCTAGACATCATATCTTATCGTCAGAATTAAAGTCCGATGTTAATTCCAGTGGCTTTATTTCACGTCGTAAACGCGGAATATCTCACCGATGGTTTGCCGAGGGTCAGATTGATCAATGCGGTAAATCACTAAAAAGTCGTCAGCATAGCGGAACACTTTAACTGTACTCGTCTGATGAAGGTTAGCCATGAGACTTCTTTCATATCGCGCGTGTAAAAGGTCACTAAAAAACGGAGCTAAACATGAGCCAATGGACACATCTGCACCGGTGAGATATTTGACGTTTTTTCAGCGTGATATGAAGCAACTGGAATTAACGTCTGTGTTTATTACTGACGACATGCTACATTGTCTAGACTTGGAAATGCTTTATTTGGTTGATCATGTATATTGGCGGTACGAACCACGCTCAAGGAAGAGCCTTCTTTTTTGTCCACCCATTGTAAGCTAGTCAAGTGAAGCATCACTTTTTTCTGCCGAAAGGCAGCTCTAACTCGCTCTTGTCACTACCAATTAGAATGCAGTTTTCTGCTCCAAGTTGACTGCCTTCAACAAGAAGGTTTTCCTAATCCCCTGCTAACTTTCATTGCCGAGACTCTCATAACGTCACTAAGAGTGCCTGATAAGAGCTAACTCAACAAGCCTCATTCTAGCAAGGCTGTTATACCCTACGTACACGAAGTTTCCTATAGGCTAAGGAAGGTCACTGGCAAAATAGGTATAAGAGTTGTGTTCTGCGCACGCGACAAGCTCGCTGGGCTATGTTGCAGGGTCAACAGCAAAGGACCTAAGAAAGAAGCATGCACTAAGAAACACGCTATGTGCCATGTTGAATGTGTTTTAGCGATTTTCTACAAGATAATATTTACTTACAGGCTCAACTACATTGGCCAAACAGGGCGATGCATGAATGATCGGTTGAGGGAGCACGCTATAACTCTATAAAAGGCTCCCTTCCCAGATACTTGGCGGACCATTGTAATAAGTCTTGTGGTCAGCCAATTCGTGAAAAGTGTTTGATCATGAGGTGATATAAAAATCAGCGCCAGCACGAGATTAGTGACACCTTCCACATTCAACAACTTAGGGCTTCCTATGCTAGCATACCCTCAATTTTTCTTCACGGCTTTGAAGTTTGTTATCTGGGGTCCACGGATATGACCGGTTGTTGATAAGGTACGCCGTATGGCGCATGTGTGTGCAATTCTGCTTATTTTGCGTTGTTATGTGCAGATACGGTTTCCTATATATTGCAGTTGGTTTGGAATTAACTTTGGTTGTTAGTTCAGCATTCTGTTCTCGTCTCTTCTATCCCTTCTTGTCGTTTTTGCTATTAGGCACTTTCTTCGTCTACCACGCCTCCAAGAACTTAGCCAAAATGTGTTTGCATTTTTTCTATTGCAATACTGCACTGTGTGTGATTATCTGAGAAGTGAATACTTACTACACAAAAGGTATATTTTGGGACCTCTCAAGCTGCTAAACATTACCAGCGAAAATATCGCAAATTTTACAGAATCGTCATTTTTCTCTATATTGAGACGCAATTTGCACCGATGCGTGGTCCAATTAAAAATCACCTTCAAACCTAAATCGAAACCTAACAAACAGTTATTTTCATGAGCCAAACGTTATCCCACATTTTTTTGTTTTAAAGAGAAAAAAACATTTTTTAAGCTTTCCCATTAATGGCAATGGAGAATTTCAAGGCGGCAGCTATCGTATGACCAAATGGGAAGATAGGCGCCAATGGGAGAATTAAAAAATGATTGTCTTTCTTAAAACAAAAAAAAAATGTAATGATGAGATTTGCCATACGAAAAGAGACGTTTATTTGCTTTCAATTTTTGTATAAAGGTAATTTTAGATGGAGCACCACATGGTGTAAATTGCATCTCAATATGGACAAAAATAACGATTTCGTAAATTTATGATTTTTTCTCGTAAAGTTTAGCAGCTTGAGAGGTATCAAATATATTTTCCTTCAAAATATACCTTCTTCGGAGTAAGTATTCACTACTCAGATATTCATACAAACTGCAGTGTTGCAATAAAAAAAATTGCAAATATAACGCATTTTGGATAAATTCTTAGAGGCATATGTGCCAGTAAAATTGCACAAATTACTGAGCTTCACACACTTTACACAAGAACCTTTACTCAACATGTAGACCAAGTTTGACATAGAATGTACTTTTAAAATATTTTTTTTCGCAAACAACACCCAAATGACATTCCGGGAAGTGCCGAAGCCAACCACGTGACCAACCAATTTTTTTTTTCTCTCGGAAATATTCTGCCGTTTCACTGCTTTCAACGCAGTAAATCAGCACAGTATTTTTTTAATACATTTGAGATGGTCGCCGAAATGGCTGGGAATTCGGCATGGAATGACCACAATAGCATGTCATGAACACAGCAGAAGGTCATGCGTTTATGAAGCCCTCATTTTACGAAGAAATATATAGAAAGTGCCTCCTCTCAGGTGCTGTATAACCCTGCTTTTTTTTCACAGTTCTAAGCCGGCCGCGCGTGCTATACTAGTTTACATGTGCAGCAGCGGCATTTATATCTAGTATAACTTGCTGTTGGATAGTTGGTGCATGTCTAAATTAAATATTAATCCATTTTTCACCAAAATGATGACCAAACAAACGAAGAAAACACATAAATGGGATGGGCCCTCATTTGCAACGGTTTATTCCTTGAGGGAACAGGCTGATATTAACCCACTTTTCGTCAACGCATATGCAACGTACTCGGGCTTTTGCTTACCTAATCATGCTGTAGGACACATGATCGCTAGATACCGTGCTTCTTACTCATACAGAATTAGTGAAGTTTCGCTAACGCAATTGATAACCCGTTTCTTTTGTGACAGGCCTCCAAAATTTTTCTTGGTGTGAATCCATATGAAGTGACATGCGCGTTTGAATGGGCACCGTCGTTATTCTTTACCGTAAGAGTGTGTTCCCTCGCTTGATCATTCACGCAGCGTCCTGTTGTCTGGCTGACATGTCCCTTTCAGCACGATAGGGGTATTTTGTGAACCACTTCAGTGGCACCTACGCAAACAGCCTCGCATGGTTCTTTTTACAGCCTTTCAGCTGCTGAGCATGATTTCCAGTGATGCACAGGCACAACTTTGCTAGTTTGTTAGGGGCGGCGAACTCCAGCAGTACTTCATGCCAACTCGCCACCTTTTTAAGGGTGTGTGTAACCTTATCAATATATGGTACAAACAGCTGCTAGTGAGCACCCGTCTCGTCCATGTGTTTTCTTCGTTTGTGTGGTCGTGGTTTCGTCGCGAAATTGACTATTCAATTCAGACATTCATATCTATTTACAGCACATGTTTATTGTCTGTAACATAACATTACATGCTATTTTTGTATTCATATGTGCTCGTTCAAGAGCACAACAGCTGCGCCAATGGTGTCAATTGGATACAATTTCTTATTTATACGCAAAACTGTTATAAAATGCCCCTTCAACATAGATGTTTTCTCAGTATTGTTAATTTTATCAAGAGTTAAAAAATCCAGTAATCACCGTTATTTTGTGCATCACCATCTAATTGAATAATGTGTGCAGTTTAACGTCCTAAAACCACCATAGGATTATGAGACGCCTTAGTGGAGGGCTCCGGAAATTTCGACCACATGGAGTTCTTGTGCATCTAAATTTGAGCAAAGGCATTTCCGCCTGCATCAAAAATGCAGACGAGTACCTTAGCCACTAGACCACTGCGCCAGGGCCATCATCATCTAATCTAACAAAGATGCGCCAACAGTAATTATAACTTTTAATTGACTATACGCTAACATCACGGCAAAAAAAATTTAAAAAGTAGAGCGGTTTAAAAAAGTTTCGCACCCCTTTCTCACAGGTGCATAACGCTTTTTAAGTCGCTTTTGCCACAGTACACTTTTGCTCTGCGGAAAAGTTCTTTATGATTTGGAAGTGGCTTCTAATACTAATAAAAAGTAGCGGCAATGGTGTAGTGGTTAGAGCATCCGCCTCGCATGCAAAAGATCCGTGGTTCAAATCCCGGTGCCGCGCAGTTTCCAACCGGATTAAAAAAAAAAATCCGCGTGGTGATGGAACTGCGTTAAGAGGCCTGGGGTGCGGCCTCACCGGCAACCACGGCCGGTAATGCACTCCCTCACCAGAGAAGGATTGGCCACCCTGGTGCAGTATCTGGCCACTACCTCCCACATGCATGCGTCGATTAACTCACGGTCTTCAGTCCCCAGCAGCTGCAAAGCAACTGACCACGGCGGCGGTCAGATCTGCAGCGCAGCAGAGGCGGCTAAGAATCCAGTCAGGCCGCCATTGTAATCTGAACTTGGCAACCTTTCACGCTAGAACCTTATCTAGTGAGGGAAGTCTAGCTGTACGATTCAAGGAGCTAGAGAGTGTGCAATGGGATTCAATAGGCCTTAGTGAGGTTAGGAGGACAGATGAGGCATATATGGTGCTACAGAATGGGCACGTCCTTTGCTATCGGGACTTGGCTGACAGAAGAGAACTGGGAGTGGGGTTCCTAATTCACACAAACACAGCTGAAAACATAGAGGAATACTATAGCATCAATGAAAGGGTGGTAGGTATCGTAATTAAACTGAATAATAGATACAAGATGAAGGTGGTACAAGCTTACGCGCTTACATCCAGCTATGATGACGCTTCAGATGAAAGCTTCTATGAAGACATGGAATCGGCAATGAGTAAGGTAAAAACACAGTATACTATACCGATATGAGACTTTAATGCAAAGGTAGGGAAGAAGCAGGCTGGAGACCAGGTGGTAGGAGATTATGGTACCGGTACTAGGAACGCCAGAGGAGAGCTACTAGTAGAATTCACAGAGCGCAAAATTTACGGATTTTGAATACCTTCTACCGAAAACAAGCAAACCGCAAGTGGACATGAAGGAGCCCTAATGGCAAAAATAAGAACGGAATAGACTTTATAATGAGTGCACACCCAAGCATCGTGCAGAATGTGGAAGTGGTTGGCAAGGTACGATGCAGTGACCATAGAACGGTACGGTCTGGAATTCGCCTAGACATGAAGAGGAACGACAGAAACTGATACGCAAGAAGCCAATCAATGAGCTAGCACAGAGAGGGAAAGTACAGAAATTCAGAGTCTTCCTTTAGAACAGGTACTCCGCTCTTAGTGAGGAAACCACCCTTAGCGTAGATACAATTAATGATAATCTGACGCGTATCATTACGGAGTGTGCAGTGGAAGTTGGAGGTAGGGTAGTTAGACAGGACACTGGCAAGCTTTCCTGGAAACGAAGAATCTCATTAAGAAGCATCAAATCATGAAAGTCTCAAGTGCAACAGATAAATAGAACTGGCAGTGCTTTCGAAGTTGATTAATAGGCATAAGGTATGCGATGTAAGAAGGTATAACATGGAGAGAATTGAACATGCTCTGAAGAAATGGAGGAAGCATCAAAGTAGTGAAGAGGAAACTTGGGATAGGCAAAAATAGGATGTATGCATTAAGGGACAAAGAAGGCAAAATAACTACCAATATGAATAGGATAGTTAAAATAACGGAGGAGTTTTACAGAGATCTGTACAGTAGCCAGGACAACCACGATTTTAATACTATAAGAACTAGCAGTAACCCAGATGACACCCCCACCAGTAATGATAGAAGAAATCAGAAAAGTTTTGGAGAGCATGCAAAGAGGCAAAGCTGCTGGGGAGGATCAGGTAACATCAGATCTGCTGAAATATGGAGGACAGATTGTGTTAGAAAATCTAGCCACCCTGTTTACGAGGTGTCTCCTGAAGGGAAGAGTATTAGAGTCTTGGAAGAACGCTAACATCATCTCAATACAGTCAAACCTCGTTAATACGTAGTTGGCCGGGAATGACGTTTTGGTACGCATTAAGCGATGTACGAATTAACCGTCAGTGCCAGTTTAGCGGCTACTTACCGGTCAGAAAAGAAGGCCACAATCCTCACAAACACGCGCGCGCACACACGCCGGCACGCCAGCTTTATTTATGGACAGGCAGCAAAAAATCTGTGATCTTCACTTGCCGCCGTGGTGGCCTTGCCTCGACGACGGCATCTTCGAAGTCGGTGAGGCCGCGAGCCAGCCGGTCCATTAGGCCACGCTTCTCGGCGAAGGCTCGCATCACAGTCACAGCACGCGCAGCTTCGGATAACGAGGGGCCGTCGTCCACTTCGACATCGCCCTCCTCCTCACTTTCGCTTGAATCGGGACGAGGTGCGATGGCGGCAACAATGTCGCTGTCGGAAAAGTCCGGGGATGTAAGGACGTCTCCGTCCACATCTCGGAAAGTGCCGAAGTTGAACTTGTCGACTCCCTCTCCTTGCCGCTCGAGCACCTCAACAAGGAGGCTCTCGCAGTCTTCGGTGTCCTCACCATCCTCGTTATCCTCCATGTTCTCGTCGTTGCCTTCTTCTGGCATCTTGAATTGTGCTCGCGCGAAACAGTTCCGTATCGTTGCAGGCTGCACCTGCATCCATGAGTGTGCAAGCAGGTGTATAGCACCCAGGAGGTCTATACTGTACGTTTTGGCACTCTCCATGGCGATCAACATCCGCCGCAAAAGATTTTGCGGTAAATCTGTTTGACAGAGCGGATGATGCCCTGATCGAGGGGCTGGGCGAGCGCTGTCGTGTTGGGCGGCAAAAACAACAGCTTAATAGCCGACAGGTTACCCACATCGACATGCGCCGACGCATTGTCAAGCACTATCAAAATGCTCCTTTTCTTGGCAGCAAAACGGCGGTCCAGCTGGCGCACGTACTCCTCGAACAGCTGGGCTGTCATCCAGGCTTTTTTGTTGTGCTTGTAAACAACACCGGATGGCAGCCGAGCGCCTTTGAAGCACCGCGGGTTTCCATACTTGCCAATGACCATCAGTGGCAGCTTCTCACTACCGGTCATATTTACGCCAAAAGCGACCGATATGCGATTTTTGGCGTGTTTCCCGCCGGTGCACGTCTCATTTTTAAATGCCAATGTCCTATTTGGAAGAAGGCAATAAAAAAGTGCCGACTCATCAAAATTAAAAATGTCGGCGGCATCGTAGGCTGTCAAGGCTTCCTGCAAAACGGTGTCCTGCCATTCAACAGCGCCTTCTTTGTCTGCTGCAGCAGCCTCACCACAAACAACCTTCCCCACGATGCCGTAGCGGGCTTTAAACCGCGACAACCAGCCGTTGCTGCAGGCAAAACCGGGGGCAGTTCAGCTGATCTGCGAAAGTTAGGGCTTTTTCGGTCAGAAGGGGTCCGCTAACCGGCAGGTTCATGCTCCGCGCCTTCTTCAGCCAGAGAAGCAGGGCCTTTTCCACTTCGGGATAAGCTGAGTCTCTCATGCGGCACCTCTTCAAATCGCTGTCTGTGCCTCCCGTCAACTTTTCGCGAGCGTTCCAAATTCCGCATACAGTAGTCAGCGGCAAGTTCTTATCGCGGGCTACCGCAGATTTCTTGGCCCCATTTTCAATAGTGCGAATGATTTCAAGTTTTTCCTTTACGCTCAAGACGTGGTACTTCGGCATAGTAAGAAGTTTTAGTGTGCGAATTTAATCGCACCACTCGCGCACAACACAAGAATAAAAAAAACAACAAAAAAAAACACAACACGCCGCACAAGAACGTAAGTAACGCAACACCACCACACCGCCGCCACGACCAACACTGCGGGAAAGTGAGGACTAACGACCGAATAAAGAAACGAGCTCAGCCTGGCTCGACGCTGTGGAGCCGTTGAGAATACGTACTTGGCTTGGATTGAAAGCGACAGCGAATTTGCACCCCCTACCGGGACCAGCAATCGAGAATTCCTAGGTTACCAAAAACCGATCTTGAAGGCCATGCTCTTGCACAATGGGATCGGCAACAGACGTACGCGCAAAAAATACGTCATCGTGGCCATGTTGTGACGTCACTATCGCTGGTGGTTGTTGTCCGATCGCCACATGGAGTGTATCGACCGTCTGTGCGCACGAAATTTTGCCGATTTTCGGCCTGTGCATGGATAAAGAGAACGAAAATAGTACGTACTAACCGTACATAACACCACAAGCGACTACGGCTTAAGCGGTCAGCCAATACATGGGGTTCAATGGAGATAGGGCGGGGGATTCCTCGCTACTACGTATAAACCGCAGTTACATATTAAGCGGGTACGTATTAAAGAGGTTTGACTGTACATAAGAAAGGAGATGACAAGGATTTGAAGAACTACAGGCCGATCAGCTTGCTCTCTGTAGTATACAAGCTTTTTACAAAGGTAATTGCTAACAGAGTAAAGAAAACATTAAAATTTAATCAACCAAAGGAACAAGCAGGATTTCGTACAGGCTATTCAATAATCGACCTCATTCACACTATCAATCAGGTAATAGAGAAATGCTCAAAATATAACCAACCACTAAACCTTCATAGAATCAGGGCGTTGATGAAGTATGTATAAACATCCTGGAAAAAATCTACAGGGGATCAACTGCTACTATAGTGTTTCATAAAAAAGCAACAGAATACCAATCAACAAGGGTGTAAGGTTGGGGGACACAATCTCCCCAATGCTATTTACCCAGTGCTTACAGGAGGTTTTCAGAAGCCTCGAATGGGAACAGTCAGGAATAAGAGTTAATGGCGAGTACCTTAGTAACCTTGGCTTCGCCGATGACATTGCATTGCTGAGTAACACAGTGGACGAGTTGCATTTCATGATTACGGAGTTAGACAAGGAGAGCAGAAAGGTGGGTCTTAAAATAATCTGCAGAAAACGAAAGTAATGTACAACAACCTCGCAAGAGAGCAGCGCTTCAAGATAGGCAATAGTGCACTTCACGTTGTAAAAGACTATGTCTACTTAGGGCAGGTAATAACTGCGGAGCCGAACCACGAGATTGAAGTACTTAGAAAAATAAGAATGGGGGGGAGCACATTTGGCAAGCACTCTCAAGTTAGGACAGGTAGATTGCCACTATTCCTTAAGAGGAAGGTATATAACAGCTGTATCTTGCCGGTACTTATCCATGGAGCAGAAACCTGGAGACTTACAAGGAGGGTTCAGCTTAAATTGAGGACGACGCAGCGAGCAATGGAAAGAAAAATGGTAGGTCTAACTTTAGGAGACAAGAAGAGAGCAGAGTGGATTAGGGGACAAATGGGGGTTAAGGATATCATAGTTGAAATAAAGAAGAAGAAATGGACATGGGCCGGGCATGTAGCACGTAGACAGGATAACCGCTGGTCATTAAGGGTAACAACTGGATTTTTAGAGAAGGTAAGCGAGTTAGGGGGAGACAGAAGGTTAGGTGGGCAGATGAGATTAAGAAGGGTACAAATTGGCAGCAGCAAGCTCAGGACCGGGTTAACTGGCGAAACACGGTAGAGGCCTTTGTCCTGCAGTGGACGTAGTCAGGCTGATGATGATGATGATGACTAATACTCGCTGTCACAGGACAAAAAATATTTTTGCCCTTTGTTACTCACGCATGCAAATTCCATACAATAACGAGTACTAGTATGAGTGCTGACCGTCTTTCAGAGTGATTTATGAGGTTTTTGCGGCCCTGAGAAACGATAAAGAAAATCAAGTGCCACTTTTTATTTCTTTTCGCCACCACCTTGAACTCCTTCTTTACGAATCCCTCGAATTTTTGGGTCGCCTGTCAGATAGTTTGACAAGCTCGGCAAATGCTGTTGTGAGTTTTAACATTGCTTGCACTGTGGAACAGTTCAAGAGACTGCTCTTATTGAAATAGCTGTGCTCATGTATTTGGAACGAATTAGCGGATGTTAAATAATTTCTACATGTATGTTTCTTTTGTGTGATTCAGTCCAATTTGTTGTACTGCTGTAAATTTTGAGCCCCCCTACCGTGGTCTAGTGGCTAATGTACTCGGCTGCTGACCCGCAGGTCGCGGGATCGAATCCCGGCTGCGGGGGCTGCATTTCCGATTAAGGTAGAAATGTGGTTGGCCTGTGTGATCAGATTTGGGTGCCTGTTAAAGAACCCCAGGTGGTCGAAATTTCTGGAGCCCTCCACTACGGCATTCTCACAATCATATGGTTATTTTGAGACGTTAAACCCCACATATCAATCAATACTTATCTTTAGAATTTCAGGATAAAAAATGCTGAGTTTGTTTTCCCTGAAACCTGCTCCAAATTTAAATTTTCTTCCTGGAAAAGCAAGATACAATGCTCCAAATTATTGCTCCAGATCTCATCTTGGCTGTTCCACCTCTGCTAGCTGTAAGTGGTTACTCTTTCACCCCGATTTGTGTGTCCATTTTATGTTCTATGTTCTTTGATGTTGCATTGTTTGAGGGTGACATGTTATTATGTGATGTGTTTAATATTTTACATTTTACATCAACTATTATACATGGTTGGTATGTAATGACACTGTTAAGTCATTGTAATTTTGCCTATTGTTTTCAGTTCTGTATTACTATTTCTCCAGTATTCTGAATGTCTGAATACACAAGGGTTTTTGTGAAATGAAAATGCTATTTTGAGACTGTTTTGTCCTTATATTCATTAAAATACCACTAGCCTTGAATATTATGCATAAGGCATCCCACAACATATGCAAACTGTGGCAATTGCAGTGTGCTTTGATATATTATTTCAGTATATTGGAGAATTAAGGCATGCTGCATTGCTCTCTTCCTGCCGTTTGTATGCTTCACTGCACTGCACTTTTTTGTTGCATTGAAGCATGTTAAAATTAGTTCTTCATTTTTAAGTGCAATTAAAGGCTTTTCTGTTGTGCTTTCATTTGCATGCATTGGTCGTTAGAGCTCCATGCCATACCATTGACGTCTGATTTCCGGTCTTTTGTAGCAAATGGAATTCTGCTCTGCACACTTGAAAAGGATTTTTGATTACCTACAATTTGTCTCTGAAGCATCTATGTGCTCTGTGTCTAATAAAATAAAGCTTGATATCATTTTGCACTATGGGATGACTTTGTGAACGTTGTGTTATGTGTGACAGCTCATTTTGAGTGATGCCTTTGCATTCAGCTAGGATTACATGTTATATGTGAGAGCCTGATACACTGTGCTTCATATATGCACCATAAGAGCAGTGCTAAGGCCAGAATTTTTACACTATGGCAGGAGCTACTACAATAGGACATCTGCGCCTGAAAGGTCTAGCTAAAGGATAAGCTTTCTAGTGCTTCCCTGGGGGCCTACTGGAAGGGGGTAGCACTCGAATTATGGTATTTTTCGCATGAGGTTTGAGGTGTATTTCTGCTTAAACACCCCCACTCCCTTTTAACTGTTTGGGTGAATTACACACCTACACTACTAGTGTTGTTTAAGGGTGTTAGGGTGTAATAGAAAGATTACACCTTCATGCTCTTAAGATTACTTGGGTGTACATCGCATTTACACCCTCACTTTCTTAAGGACACTTGGAATGAGGAGGTGTGAAAAGCGGCTGCTGAAATCGGGCCCCAAAGTGCGCCGATACCGCTTGGAGTGCTGCACGCAGAGGCACGGGTACCCTTACGCAGGCGAAATACGAATGGGCGCGCGCTGCTCTCCGCAGAAATCTCTCTCACGCAGGCTCGTAGCCGGGGGGGGGGGGGGGGGAAGGCTAGGGGCCCCTTTCTCCTAGTTTTCAACAAGTGCCCTCTCCCCCGAAAAAAATTTCTGGCTTCGGGCCTGCTCGAGCGCTACATGGCAGTCGCATATATTTCGGTACAAACTTTTTTGATCAAGCCAATGTACGACAATACATGGAGCTTAAGCCACATACTTTCTCGCCTTTGAAAACAATTCTCGAGAAGGCATATGAGCGAGACCAGACACCAACTTTTGTGGATTTCGTGATATTGCGGTTACTCACGGCAGAACTGCAGGTGTGTTACGAGACGTTGCTTTTATTGGTAGGCTTCATATTACTTCGAGCATGTTAGGTTCCTTTATCCACGAGCAGAAACGTTGGTACAAGAGCCTCGTTTTGCTGCTCCACTGCGAACGCATAATCTTGTGTGAGTCGCAGCTTAAGTTCTCACTTGGCATTCAATTATCGGTTTTCGAACGTAGAAGTTTTAACAACCTACAATTGCTCAATAACTTAGACGAGTAATGCATTAAGAGTGCTAAAACTTGCGTATGCCGCAAAGCCTGTGACTCGAGAATCGTCCCCAGCAGCAGAAATAGAGGAGACACTTTTTTAACAAAAACATAACTTTATTTTCATGCATGCCAAGGTTTTCATGCTCTGCCACTAGAGTACACACGGCTTAACTCTCCGCCCTTTCTTTTCGTCTTCTTTTTGGTTCATGCCTTTCAAAAAAAAAAGTGGACACCTGTCAGGCATTATAATCGCACCACACTTTTGGTCAAGAGAGCACCATGCTTTGGGCAGTCAATTTGTTGTGTCTCGCCAATCCCCTTCAGCATCTCTATGACCGACTTGGCTTGAAGACATGCTGAGCTCAAGAAACGAGTGATTTTGTCCTCAAGGTTCAGGATGAGGGTATAGATAGAATTCGACGGATACAAAAGTCCGCCGAGATCCCACAGCTTGCTTGCCTGGGCTGCGAGATTTCCTGGCACATTTTCTCTCTAGACAAGACAGGCGTTCTTGCACTCATCACAATTATTGCTAAGTATACGCTTTCTCGCAACGTAGCCTGCGACATAATATATAAGGCGGGAGTCACTTCCCTCAGCAGTGTACGATGCATGATCTATTGACACTTCTAGTGCATCAGATGGAGGTCTTTCGTTGTCTTCGCCATCTTCCGTTTCATGCAGCATTTCTTCTACGGACAAAAGAGACACCACCACTCCGTTAGCCACATTGCCGCCCTTGGGGCTCTTCACTAGGCTACAGAAGCTGAGGCATCTATAAATAAACAATACATAACTTACAACAGCAGTCAAATGTATTGAGGTATGTAACATGTTTATACGACAGGCAACATTACGTGTGGAAATTGATGATAATATACCTCATGAATGCAACAAACTGTGCAGGGGTGGGGTGATCATTGCCACCGCCTGCCGGCCGCACAATTCCAAAACAGTGCTCAAGGCAGTCTTGGCTTAGGCGAGCAGTCATGAGGTATTTGAAATGAACTTCCTCAGTCAGGTACTTCGAGGTGCTTCGTACTTTGCAAGGTCACACGCAATCCCACCGCGGTACTTATGCTTAGAAAGCCAAGCCCTCTTGCATGAGCGTCCCACAAATCAAGGAACTTGAGTGCCTGGTCTAGCACAGCTTCCTTTCGGCTACGAAGTCTGAAACAAAGTGCATGAAGCGTAGAAAAAGTTATGTCTGGCCAAATTATTGACAGGGCAAATATTTCACTCTTACCGTAAAGCTTCTGCTGGGAACCTGGACGTCATAACCTCGATCAATTCCGCCATGAGACCAATGACGAGTCTTGTTGGCCCAACATTTACGTATCGAGCCTCGATTTGATCTTTGTAGAAATTCATACATCGAGTAACTTGCGGACTGAAAACTTGAAATGTCAAGTCCACTCGCATTTTCTTGAATCCATTTGGGAATATATTCGATCGAGTCAGCTTTGGTGCCAATTTCAAGGTGATGGAACTGTTGTCAAGCTTCCACATGGTTGACACATGCTCCCAGTGAGCCTGTAAAATTTCCACATTTCATCAGGAACTGTTAAGCATTAACATTAGCGGTGAGCAGTACGGATCATGTATACAAATTCCAGAGAAATATCAGAGCAAGCCTACCCGTCCATTGTGGGTGTTGAAGACGTGCTTCATCATTGTGTTTCTCACACATTTCATAAGGTGAGGGAAATCCGAAATACAGTACAAAAATCTGCTTGTCGCACGAATGAACGACTCTGCACTGAATGTCATCTAGGGTGGCGCATATTCTAAAGATGTTCCACATGGATCTGTTCCAGGGTGCACTGTAACAGCAAATGTAATCCAAGTAGAGGCCGACTTGCTCGCATAGAATTGTTGCCTGTATTAAAATTTTTGTCAGTAGCCTGGCTTTCACGTTCTCGCTGGACGAAAATGCAGCAGAAGAGAAACAGAACATTACAAAATGTTTTGACAAATGTGCCTCAGCAGTACAAGAAATTATTACCAATGATGTGGGTTCGTTTCCCCACAAATGGCTGGAACGTTATGACCAGCCCATGGTCAGCCTTTTTCTGTCTTTCAGCGGCATCGGTGAACTTGCCAAGGTCTACGAAACCTTCAATATAGGTGGACGAATTGAAGGTTTCGTAGACCTTGGCATGTCCAGAATGCATGTCCAGATGCGCAGAGAGCTTCATCTCGTCCACTACTATGCCTCAATGCCTTCTCATTTCGTCCAGGCCTTTAACTTTGGCCTTCAGACAGCTGAGGAGTTTAGTATTAAACCCATAAGCAGCAGTGAATCCCTGCGAACAAAATAACATCAGGAACAATCTCTATTGCACACCATATACAGTCACATACCTTGATGCATTTTTGGAGGCAAGCACGACTTGGCAGTACAAGAATTTTGTGTGCTCTGAGATGTTCATAGAGTTGTGCACTTTTCATTCTGAGGATGATACACTCAAGCAGCCATTCTTTATTGTAGCAATATCCCCACAATGACCTCCGTTTAGCAGCGTAAAAACAAGCCTGCACCGCAGCCTGTTGCTTTTTTGGAAGAAGTTTCAGCTGAAAGAAAAAGCTATTTCCAATGAATCTATTACAACTAGAATCTACCTTTTCCTCAAACACAGATGCGCTAATTTGTGAAGCCTTTTCTCGCATCTTCAGGGCATCCCGCAAGGTAAATAGCTTCATTTTCTTCTTCTTAAAAGTACAAACTGACCATTTGAGTCGTTGCGCAGCTGTTCTTACAAGTGGTCGCTTAATCTTTTTTTTTTCGGGCGGAGATGATGAGCCTTCAGAAGGTTTCTGCATTTTCTGCAGGCTGTGCAACGTCCGGATGAGCCATCTGTAAAGTGCACCATAATTGATGAATAAGTCTTGCCAAAGCAGGCGCAGGTATCTTCAAGGTTTGGGCAACAAGGGTAGTTAATAATACCTTGTAGCGAGGATGATGCATACCCATTGCAAGAAAGGGAGAAGACGGGGGTTTGAGATAGATTGGTCATGCTTTTCAAATTCAACGGTTGGAACTCTCCCATTTTCCCTATTCCTACGCAGGGTGTCAATATATCTGCGTACATGAGCAGATCCTGTGCTTGGCTCTGTGTCTGACAGTCACTTTTTTTTAATAGGAGCCCATTCAGGAAGATGCTGCACTGTGCAGCTCCTCCTACCTCGATTTCAAACAAGATTATCTTGTTGTGAACAACAGGAGGTGTTGCATCCCTATCCAATTGAGCGGTCTGGTAGGATAATGCGTTCGTTTGCGCGAACGTCTGCATCGACCACGGGTCGCTACGACGGCGAAGCACAACGCTTAATGAATGCAGCTGTTCGGTCAACATGATGCTTCATTCTGAAATGATCAAGTCATTTGCTTCTGCAGTGTCGTGGTTCACGCTCATTCGTTTATCTGGAAAAACACTTTCGGCCATGCTTTTCCGTCTCTTTCTCTCCTTGGGCAGGGCTTTCGTCAAGTATTTGGGCAAATTAGGTAAAATCGTTGGCATGGAGTCATTTGTTAAGGTCGCTACAGTGCGTGGCACGTATACGTGTTCGCCGTTTATCTTCTGTGTGAACGCTGTTTATCTCCTGTGCATCATGTCAACGCCGGAGCGTTGACATGATGCACAGGAGCGACGACTTCGTGATTGCTTACAGCGACGAGCTCAAGGCGAGCGCTCTGGAGATACCGTACCTCGACGGCAGGACCTCTATGGTTGTTCTTCTTGCCGACAGCTACGGCGGACTTGCGAAACTCGAAAAGCCGCGCTCAACGCCGATAACTTGCTTCACATCTCTAAAAGCCTCACTCGTCGCACGGTCATCAACTTCCCGAAGTTCAAGCTGGAACATTCGGTAGCGTTTAAAAAAACGCTGAGTTTTTTGGGAGTGAAAGATCCCTTTACTCCCGCTGCCGACCTGACGGGAATAAACACGATCGGGAAGCTGATGGTCTCCGAAGTGTTTCACAAGACATTCGTGGAGATCAACGAGGAAGAGACGGAAGCTGCTGCTGCGACAGCGGTGGATCGCGTGCTGTGTTGTGCTTCTCTCGAGTTCAAAGTAAACCCGTCTTTTATGTTCTTCATACGCAGCCTGAATCCCGACTTCATACTTTTTATGGGTTCTGCTCGCATTTTAGGAACTAAGGAAGCATGCTGACAGGAGCTCATTGTTTTTCAGATCGATCGAACAGTCTGTGTGCGGGCAGTTATATGCGTCAGATCAAAGTGATAATGTTATTGGTGTTGCCAGATTGTACGGCTCTAAACCTTCTTAATTACTTGATTATTGTGACTGCTTGCGTGTAGTCTACTGCCGTAGTTTATTGTATTTATTGCCTAAATCAAATAAATAGAAACTTGAGATGTAATGTTCAACCTATACGTTACTGTTCTCGATTCTAGATGCTGTAACACAAGCCAAGGGCGTAGCCATAACTTCAGGGGGTGGGGCGGAGGGGTCAAGCACTTATTATGCATATGCGTTTTATGTGTGCTTGCATGCAAACTTGCAAACTTCAACCGAACTGAAACGTAACGAGCTCCATACATGTAGTGTCAACTTTTCTCTGCCCGAGTTTGCAGACGCACTTTATGTAAGGTTCCAGTTGGAGGTTGTAGCTGAAGTTTCTAATAAGCTCGTCTGATAGGTGGAATTGGAGTCCTCGTAAGCTTTTCGTATATAATCCCCCCCCCCCCCCTCGCTCGGCCTTCATATGACAGTGGAATGTAGATTTTCCTAGTAAGAAGCTCACCAACCAGTGTGAAAGAAATGACTTTTCGAGATTCGCAAAGAATTCAAAACGTAATTTTATCTTAACGTTGGTCGGCGACATCCTGATTTTAACAATGTCATTACCTGATCAGACTGAATTCCATCGAACTTTCGGTCATATTCAAACGACTATGCCTGCCTTCGAGCTACAATAGTGAAACTATCACTGGCGAAGCCAGAAAAGGAAATTACCCTCTTCCCCCCCCCCCCGACTTCTTCCAAAATTTAAATTTTGAATGTGCATATACATACGTACACAATTGTACGCATTCACGAAGGCATATAAAGCATGGTCGAACATAATTCTTCAAACTAAAAAAAATATGACTGCGCACCTGCTATAAATACCAATTAATCAACGAACTGTACGCTTCTTTCACCCTAACACTATAACTTTATAAAAAACAAACTTATTTTCATTTACGCAGAATTATTCCTCGGTGAAACGCTTGGAGACGAAATAAAAAGAGCTATACGGCCCCTTGATCGCTTCATGCCAAGAAGTCCCTGAAGCCCCTAAATTTTTCCTTTGAAGATACCTAGAAAATGCTGGAGATTTCTCGCGTAACAAGCCCAACTGCTGCCCCTGCTACTCTTGCTACGGGTGGCTACTAGAGCATTTAATTGGCAATTTCCATTACGATTGCTTTCCAGCTACCTCCGTATCACCTAACGAATAATTTGCGCTGAAAATATTTTTTTTTTAGATTACCCGTGTCCCTTTGTGAAAAGCTTGCTTTGGCTAAGCTGCTCGAGGTTCCCTATCGACCGCAAATCATTGTTTTCTTAATCTAGTTGAAAGGGACAGACCAGCTAGAATCAGATTTGGGTGCACGGTAAAGAACCCCATGTGGTCTAAATTTCCGGAGCCCTCCACTACGGCGTCTCTCATAATCATATGGTGGTTTTGGGACGTTAAACCCTACATATAAATCAATCAGACCAGCTAGAACATAAGCGCATGCAGGCAAGCAGCAAACCAGCTGGCAAGACGTTATGCAGTAAGGTCGCTGCTTGCACTTGGCGCCGCTTTGATACATTCAGTTACGCACCGCTTGACTTATGGCTTTCGTCTATACCTCTCGTCCGCTTGCCTTGCTGCAACACTTTTCTCTGAATATTAAGCGTCTTGACCTTTGATGTCGAATGACAAAAAAGCAAATTTATCGATAAATTCTTTTCAATGGCCGTTCGCAACTTGCGTCACTATAAAGTTCATTAGAGTGGCGATTTGGGTGAGTTGATGCACAGTGTACACCGTTTTTTTTTTGTTGATTGTTATACAGTTTGTTACACGTCAAGATACGATATAGCTAAAGACAGATTAAGCGCCTTACTATGGCTCTACTACAAAGCAAGTTTGTGTGGGTTGTTGCGAAGCGGACCGATCCCGCCGCTTCCACCACTGTTGCGTAGCGTAGGTTTATCAGCTCGCGACTGCTTCTGCGCAGAGCTGATAAGACGAGCGGACGAGACGACGGTGAGTTAAACAAGGTTTATGTACAGCATATATACAGAGGCGTTACAACTTCGGCACTGGGGCCGACAGAGACTCGAAGAGCCGAGCTCTTCTCTCTAACACATAGGTCAGCCCTTCGCCTAAGACCGCCGACTCACACACATGCCGGCTCTCCGACACGGGGCCTCCTCTCGCTCGCATAGGACTGCCGATCGCGACGCGCCGCAGGGCTTCTTTTATTTACACCGGGTCCAACCAAAATGTCCAATCAGAAGCGCCGCTTTGTCGTCAGGGCCGAGTCCTCCAATGGGGGGTCGCCGCGCCATGCGTCAGACCACCAGACACGAGACCGCCGGCTCGCTGTCACGTGCGCAGATGACTCAATGCACGTGGGCCAGAGACGCGCCGCGCGTGTTTACGCCGTTCGCGCCAGGCAGACTGCGGGCAGGCCTTGACCCAGATTGCCTTTTTCAGAGGCACGGCCGTTTGACGAGGATTCGCTGGCATAACAGCACCCCCGCCGCCAGACAATGCACCGGAAAGACGAGCTGCTTCCACGGGGCTCGGATGTCAGGTGCGCTCGTTCGCCAGGTCCCTCCAGGTTCGCCTCCAGGGCCATAGGGAGAATACAGCTCCAAACTGCTCCGGGAACACATCCCATTTTTGACGACGGATCCCAGCTCCACTGGCTTGTCGCCACAACTTGTCGACCAGCTTCACTCGTCTCTTCTGACCATCTTCGGTTTCAGCACTTGTCGATGGTTCTGCAACTTGCCAAGAACGGATCGACAACAGACAACACACGACACACGCAAGTGCCTTCGGTCACCCGACAGAACACCAGACAAAGTATAGTACAACATATACCGATCTACGTGTCTATCGGAATTTTGTTCCCTCTACATCAAGAGGCACATGTGGGACACAAGACTCTTAAAATGACAACTCAATTTTTTTTTCCCGTACAACAACGTAACGAATTAGAATACCACAAAGTTGGCCCCTTGAGATCACTCTGAACAAGAGCGCTCAGCTAAGGTCGTGATGAGGTCAAAATTTTGCCCCGAATCGCCAACGAGAAACCGAAAGGTTGAGAAGTTACTAGCTGGAACGCACTGCTCAATGCACCTGCATTAGCGTTTACCTTTCCTTTATTTTTATTTTTTTTGATAGCGAACGTCAAAGTTGCGCTGTGGAGCAACATGCTCCACTTCAGTAACCGGCCACTTTTAGGCGACGATACCTATGCGGCACCAAGAGCGGCTCACACTTACGACGTTGCACAGGGGAACAACGATACGGCTTGCTACGGATTGACTCCTCACCGCTTAGCTCGATATCGTGTTCGATCACCCTCGTGTTTCCGGGACGGTCCGACAACACATACCCAAACTCGGAAACAATCTTTTTCAGGTCCTCTTTCTCAGGTCCTCCTTCACTTAAGCTAGGCTCTAGGTTTATCTGCTTCCGGATTACTTTCGATCCCCCTTCGATTACCTCACTAGAACTCAAATTTTCTGCTTCCTCTTCCTCTGAAGCATTCAACAGCAGATTTACGACCGCTTGATGTTGAACGTATGGTTTCATCAAGTTGTAAATTTTGTCCGGCCGCCTTCCTAATTTCACTTCATAATTTGAATCGCAAGGCTTCGATAATACGTTGGCGGGTCCTTCCCAATCAACCTCAAGCTTGTTCCTTTTGAACGGCTGCAGCAGCATTACCTGATTATCAACTTCAAAAGCACGCTTCTTCACCGATTTCTCGCAGTGCTCCTTCGACAGCACTTGTGCCGCGTTTTTGTGGCTTTCCACTAGCGCTTCAATCGAGAGGTCCTCACGCTGCTCTCGAATGAGCGTCTCTCGATCAACTCTCGGCGGCTCGCTCCAACTTTCCGCTACAGGCGAGAGCGTTGCAACCCTCTCGCTCTGACTCAATGGCGCCATGTCGTCTCCCCTTACCGCGCTGCTAGGTTCGGCGACGGGCCGCTCGCGTGACTGCTCACATGACTCATGCGGAAAATTTCCTCTCTGAGGTTCCGTCGACCCGCCGACAAGGTCACTTGAGAGTTCACCGCATGGAACCAGGTCAAGCTTCCGCGAAAGCTTTCGCGCTTGCGATCGCGTGAGAGCCATGCACGCTAAGTTGGGGAAGAACGATTTGCCCTGCTCTTTGAGAAGCTGCTCCGAGTTGTTGGAGAAAAGATAAGGAAAACGATCATTTAGCGCGGCAGACACAGCTGCTTCGGTGCGAAGCTTACCGAACGGGCCTTCAATGACAACCGTGGCGATTGGTAAGCGAACACTCTGCACCTCGGCGACTTGCCTAATCCACGCGCATTCTCCTGTGAAGTCATCCGGAGACACCAATGAAGGATGGACAACGTCCATGGTTGCCGCTGAGTCTCTAAGTGCTCGGCACGTTTTCTCATTGACCCTAATTTCTTGGAGATACGGCTCCAACAACCGAATGTTTTTTTCTGATTCTCGGATCGTTGCGAAGGCAAACTTTTCCGTACAGTTTCTCGCGATGTGCCCTTCCTTTTTGCAGTTGTAGCAGATTAGCGGCTTCCGTTTGTTTTCCGATTCAAATGCCTGTGTGGTAGAAACCTCACTCGATTTCTCCGCTTCTGTTTGCCCTTCCCCTACACTGTCCTTCGTAAGAGACGGGTCCTTCTTGAAATTACGGTGCGGAGCGGGTTTCCGTTGATCAGGTTTCTTTGAAAAGCCCTCTTTTCTTTCATCCTTTTCAACGCGCACTGCCCTGCTATGCAACTTTCGGCGAGTATAATACTCCTCAGCTAACTCAGCTGCCTTGTTTAGCTGTACTTCCCCAAGTCTGTCTTGCAGCCAAAGTCTGACATTATCCTCGATGCAGCGGTAGAATTGCTCCAATGCAACGCATTCCACCACTTTATCGCGGTCGTCATACACACCTTCGCCCTTGAGCCATTCGATCAAATCGGCTTTAAGACGAAACGCGAAGTCAACGTGTGACTCATTCCCCTTTTCAGCATACCGAAACCTTTGCCTGAAAGCCTCGGGTGACAACTTATAACGTCTCAAGAGCACTTCCTTAACCTCGTCATAGCTCTCAAACGCTTCCCTCGACAAGCAAGTTATCGCGTCGGACACTTCGCCGGGAAGAAGAGCTAGCAGGTTCCGCGCCCAAAGAGACTGCTCCAAAGCATTTCGCTCACAGACGTGTTCAAACTTGACGAGATACTTCGCCATGTCCTCGCCTACTACGAACGGTGGCAGTTGGTCCCGAATTCTAAAACCGCTGACCTGAATCGTCGGAGAAGCTACGCTAGGCGCCTGCGAACACTGTAGGATTGCCAATTCTAGTCGTTTCATCTCAAGGCGCTCCTGTCTCTCGGCTTCCTCGCGCTCGCGACGTTCACGCCTTTCAGCTTCCTCGCGTTCGCGAGCTTCTACTTCCCGCCTTTCAGCCTCCTCGCGGCGTGCTTTGATATCCGCCCAGGCCTCATCGACTTCCTCAGCCGACACTCCCTCATCCTTCATGATCTCAAGGATCGCTTGCTTTCGTTTCGCACGGCCCAAAGTAATGCCGAGTTCCTCACAAATTTCGACGAGTTCCTTCACTTTAAGGTTCTCCATCGTTCACACTAGCCTCTTGCTGTTTGCCCCTGTTAACAATTTACTTGCCGTACCCACTATAAGTCAACTAGCAAGACGCGCAAGCAATTTTTCACACTCCCGTGTTTACCCCCTCCGCATTAACTTTGGTTTCAAAGCACTTCGACTTTGCTTGAAACGATCAAAGCTCACTACAATGCTTCACACAGCCCTTCTCTAAACTACTACAACCTGAGCTAGAGTAGTCTGGTGAACTGAGGGGAAAACATCAGGCACTCACCGCATCGATGTCGCTGACGCCGGCCGATCCCACCGCTGCCACCACTGTTGCGAACGACGGGCCGATCCCACCGAAGCCACCTCCGTTGCGAAGCGGACCGATCCCACCGCTGCCACCACTGTTGCGAAGCGGACCGATCCCGCCGCTTCCACCACTGTTGCGAACGACGGGCCGATCCCGCCGAAGCCACCACTGTTGCGTAGCGTAGGTTTATCAGCTCGCGACTGCTTCTGCGCAGAGCTGATAAGACGAGCGGACGAGACGACGGTGAGTTAAACAAGGTTTATGTACAGCATATATACAGAGGCGTTACAACTTCGGCACTGGGGCCGACAGAGACTCGAAGAGCCGAGCTCTTCTCTCTAACACATAGGTCAGCCCTTCGCCTAAGACCGCCGACTCACACACATGCCGGCTCTCCGACACGGGGCCTCCTCTCGCTCGCATAGGACTGCCGATCGCGACGCGCCGCAGGGCTTCTTTTATTTACACCGGGTCCAACCAAAATGTCCAATCAGAAGCGCCGCTTTGTCGTCAGGGCCGAGTCCTCCAATGGGGGGTCGCCGCGCCATGCGTCAGACCACCAGACACGAGACCGCCGGCTCGCTGTCACGTGCGCAGATGACTCAATGCACGTGGGCCAGAGACGCGCCGCGCGTGTTTACGCCGTTCGCGCCAGGCAGACTGCGGGCAGGCCTTGACCCAGATTGCCTTTTTCAGAGGCACGGCCGTTTGACGAGGATTCGCTGGCATAACAGGGTTCACAATGTGCAAGCTTTGATCTCAACTCGCACAGAGTAAAAAGGGCAAAAAAGAAATGGCAGGCAGGGAGCTAGAACAAGAACATTCGACATGTCGTCCCGTCAACCCCCCTTTCCTATATCTTTTACTCTGTCTGAGTGGCGCTTAAGATTAAGCGGGAAACATAAACAAAATAGCGGTACGCCAATCGATGGGTTGTCAGACTGCCAGCGCGCTGCCGGGGTGTTTGACCCAAGACGGCGCAAGATCAGCCTGCCTGCCCGGTTACTCGCTGCGATGTTGTGTACATTTTTCACAAAACAGACCGACTGAAGAGAGGATAGTCATGTCTCTCTCCGCGCGCGAACGGGCAACCCTAGAGTGCTCGTAGGTAGTGACGTTGCTGCTCCGGGACCTCGTGCGAGTGCATTTCTAACGACATATTATAAATAGAGGTTGGCTCTCTCTTAAAGAAAGCTATTTATTTCGTCGCCGAGTGCCCCCATTTTGCAGGAATGCAGTGAACCCAACGCTGCCTGCCACATTCTGAACGCATGTGCAGCACAAGCTAGAATTTGTGTGGGATTCCGAAAAACGTCGCGGCTTTTTCAAGCAGGACGTAACAGAGAAACCGTGTTAAGGACGGAAGTGCATCATACGAGCGCTCGTTCAAAATGGGCGCCTCCAGGGATATTTGGGCTTTCATAGGGAGACCTCGAAAGAGAAGCGACGACATGCGCTGAGACGAGGCCGGTGCTAGGGAATCCCACAACCCAGGCAGTTGCTCAACACGCATCGGCGCTCTGCGCGTCGGTGCTGCAAGCTAGCGAACGTTCGTCTGCCTCCTTTGTTGTCTATCGCTTGCGTTGTTGTGTACAGGACCGTGGCGAAGCGGTCGTAGCCCCAACAAAGCGTCTGTAGTGTTCGACGCCGACTGCGTTTTATCGCGCAGCTTTAGCACGGAACTCATCGAAGAGCAACGAGAAGCTGTCACACCGCGTTTCGGGGCACCACGTCGACGGCTGCAGCGGTTCGCTGTCGCGGTCTTCGGCAACGCCCACCCGGCATATTCGAAAAGGGCGTGAAGAGCGGTCTCCCTGCTTTCCGCGTCTTCGCCGTGCGAGGAGCGGAGTTTGATCGTCGCTGCGAAGACCACTCTCAGGTGTGTTTCTCCTTGCGTTTTGCTCCTTACGTTGTGCGACGGCTGTGGAATTCGAGACGCGGGCTTCCGACGAGGCTTGCTCTGCTCAACATCTGCAAACTTCCATCCGAGACGGCGTTTGCAGGAAGTTAGTTGAGCGAGTTTTCAACTTGAGCCTGTTCCTTTTGTCGTCCTGTTTTGCTGCGCTCTTTCCAGTTATGAAGCATATTCCTGTTTTATAATTAGCTCAAGTTGCTTCTGTCAACAATCGTTTTCATTAGAAAAAAGAAACTCACGTATGGTCATAAGATTTAATTTCTTGGAATTTGTTGTTTATTCACAATCTCGGTGTTCCAAGGTTTCTTTCAAATTGTTGACATCAATTCGATATCAAATAATTGTTACGTCAAAGCTGTAGCTCAAGTTTCGTTTTTTTTTCCTGCGTTGATGAGTCAATGCTCGGAGTATTGTAGAAAAGTAAAGTTGTGTCTCGGTTTTTTTTTTGAATAATTTTTTAAAAGAATCGCAGCTCTCACAAAATTGGATACGGCTCAATGACGCAAAATATCGACGTCCTTGGTTTTGCTTTTAAAAAGAGCGTCAAGCGCACGGCAATGAGCATAGCATGAGGGCCAGATTATGGGAAATAAGTAAATAAGATTCCCATTTCCCAGTATCATATTCAGTCAATGTCTTTTGGCAAACTTTACTGGGGGGTAATCTACTGGCTGCCCACTATCGGCAGGGGCAAGAATTTGACGATATTGTCGTCAGCTTACTAACACCACTCTAAGAGCACTTACATCTGTAACTTTATCTGGGTAGGGTAGATTTGTCGCCAGGGAAGATAACTGAAGGTCAGTGAACGAGGGAATCCTATACACCAAGGAGGAAAGAAGTATGTGGTACGCTTGCTCTTTAGTTCCGAAACGCCACGTATACTGAACTCTTTTTGAAGACACCTGTGAACTCCTTTTGGAGATTATAACACTTTATTAGGAGAGTCGTGGGACCGGAAAGAGAGTTAATTAACGTGTCTCGATTAAGAGAGCCACATACGTGACAAGTCACAGCACACGAGAAGTAGTCGAGTGACTCTTTTTTTTAAATTAGAGTATATGTAGCATACCTTTGAATTAAGCAGTAATTAATCTATACATGGCTACTTCTATTCCCCAATGTATACCGATGGTCTTAAGTACTAATTCTAGTTTGTGCATTCTCATGACGGCCTCGAACATGTAAATAGATTAGTCTCAAGATAAACAGGTTTAATTAAAGTAAAATGAAGCGTCTGCAAACGTGGGGCTGTTCCTTAGAAAAATTAAACAGCTCTACTTCGTACACACTGATGAAACAGCGATGCGGGTTGCCTTCTCTTCGTCAGGCTATCGCATTCCTATGTTTTGCAACTCTTTCAGATACGGTGTATCTCTGCTCTTTACTAAACACTCTTTGTTAAGCTTCAGGGTTGTTGTGCAGTTTTCTTGCATCTCGTCCATACCAATCTTGTACGCAGATTTACAAGCAAGCTTCAACTGCTACCTTCATTTGTAGTGGCCCAGTGGTAAGTAGTGGGATGTACCCTAATTTATGTGGCACATAGCTGTTTATGACCAATGTTGCCATGGCAGTAGATACGAAAGCCCCGACTAAAACAAACGAACAAACAAACAAAACTGATTCAATTTACGAGAAAGAACAACGCAGTGGTATCATTGGTATCACTCTCATCTATCGCGGTGGCACGTTTTTTTTTTTAATTATACTTGGTGGAACATGGGAAGGTAGGCTACGTTAGAGTCGGCTATCCCAACATCAGAACAGTAATGTACAATATAAACGCACAAAAAAGCAAAATCAAGAATAAAATAAGAAAAAAAAGCTAACCAAAGGCAATATGTACAATACTATATACATTATAGGGCGTATAATGCATGAATAAGCTCAGCGTGTATGGTCATAGTCCAGTTAACATATCGAGATTACATTGCGGATAGCGTCCGTACCGATAGCGCCAAGCTATGATATGAACTAAATACAGTTAATCAGATTTGTGTTTATTAAAAAATCGCTGAGGGCGCTCACTGTGCGCCTTTGATTATATAAATGCGGCCACGGTCCAAGTATTTTTGTAATTGTGAATGGTCAACTATCAAGTCGGTTCAAGTAATACATCAGCTCAGCGCGTTATTGATCGTATTGCAGACATTCTATAAGAATATGCTCCTCTCGCGCGTCGACATGATCACAGTGGTTGCAGTGCGGGGGTGTTCTTCTTTTTATGTGGCTTAAAAAGTGAGGTGTGTATGAAACACCTAATCGTAGACCGTGCAGTAGCATGTCGAATGGTGTACCGATTTTTGATTAGATGAAAATCGGAGAGACGAACATCTATGTGATGTAAGAGTGACAGCTTTTTATTTTCGTCAAACCGAGCTTCTTTGCATAACTTGTGGCATGATTCAGAAATAACCTTCTTGCTCCCTGAGAAATAAACGGGCGCTGGTGTCGAGGGAACTTTTTTGCATAACGCAGTGGCTAATTTGTCAGCAATATTGTTTTCTATCACTCTTACGTGACTTGGAATCCACTGAAAACATATCTTGTGGCCGTCCAAATAACCGATGGTAATTGTTTTTAATGCTTCATATACGATGCGATTATCTGTATGAAAATAAAAATCCTTAATCATTTGCAGCACTCCTTTTGAGTGAGAATATATTACCCAGTTTCGCCTTTGCAGGCTTTCAACAATGAATTTTGAAGTTTGTAATATCGCAACAAGCTCCACTGCTGTAGACGATGTCGCTCGAGAAAGTCGGGAATCTTTTTATACTTTATATTCGTGTATATGAAAAGCCGCAGTCGAGCTTTCGTTCATTGTAGAGCCATCCGTGGAAACAAACGTGAAACGGTCTTGGTAATCGCACATTTGTTGAAGCGTCAAAAATTTGGCTTCAAGGTAGTGTATCGAGAATTTTTTTCTATCCCTTTGATGTTCAAAGTCACTGGAGGTGATGTAAGCTGCCAAAGACCAAAATTATTATCTGGACGCAACAAATATTGTTCATGTTGAAGCGCCGCCTCGTGCGCTCGCAAGGTGTCACCAGTTTGCCGTTTCTTTAAAGAAGTTTTTCCTGAAGCGGAAGGACATAATGCCTTTGCGAAAGCGGAGTAAGGGGCGGCGGAGTTCTTGAATGCGAAGAACTTGCATTGGTGGTTCTCTCGCTTCAGCGATTATGAGGCCACTGTGAGTTGTGCGTGGTAAGCACAGGTAAATATCAAGACAGTGGGCTACGCTGTTGTTTAGTTTATGCTCATTTGTCTGAGACATACTTTGCATCACTGGTAGCGCACCACATGCGATGGCTTGTCGAACAAGAGCTCTATGAACTTTCAGAAGTGCTTCTGATGTGCCGCCCCATTTGGTTCCTGCAATACATCGGAAAAAAATGAGTGTCCGGTTGAGCCGCTCCTCAATGATGGAAATATGAGGTCCCCAGGTTAGCATGCGGTCCAATGTTATGCCAAGAAAACGATGCTTGCGCACAACAGGAATTACAGTCTGGTTCACCGAGAGACTAAGCTGGCCGGGAAGTGTTCTGGTAAAGGTAACACCGCAGATTTCTCTGCTGAAAGATCCAAGCCGCATTCTGTCAGCGCATCTATGCCTTCTTGAAGCAGATCCTGTTCTTCCCGGCATTCATGCCCTGACGACGAGAGGCGGATATCATCTGCGTACATTGAAATGTGTACTGATGATGGTAAGAAAGTCGGCAGTTGGTGCATTACTATGTTAATAGTATAGGGCTTAATACACCTCCTTGAGGTACACCTGCTTTGAGGCCTCGTGGCGTGTTTCTGCCAGTGCTTGTCGCCATGAATACAGTTCGGCCAGTCAGAAAATGAGAAATCCAACGAAGTAGGCGTCCCTTCATTCCTAGACTACATAACCCGTACAAAAACTTGTACGTGGCTGACTGTGTCAGAGGCACGCCTAATGTTTAACAAAGCTGCAGTTGTCATTCTTCCGAATGTGTTCTTGTGTCACATGACTGACAAGATCTAAAACAGAGTCTAAAGCACTGTGACTAGGGTGAAAATTGGATAATTGGTCATGAAATCCATCACTGACTTCTCTCCATCAATGCTGTCGCTGTTGCACTATTTTCACTGTGACTTTTCTAACGCACGAGATTAAGCTTACTGGTCGAAACGATGACAGCACGTTGGCGGGTTTACCGGGTTTAGGAATATGAACGACTTTTGCCACCTTCCAGGAACTTAGTGGCACCGACGCACTTTTCCAGTTGTTATTATAAATGCCAAAGAGCAGAGCGCCATACTTCCAGAAGGCCCGAGGTTACGCACCATGCTGTAAGTGACATCATCTGGGCCTGGGGAGCTTTTTTTGTCGGACGTTACGTAAAGCAGGCTGCAGTTCAGCTACGCTTAAATCTACGTCTAGGGATGAGTGCTCTTCCGTAAGTGTGTCTCTTATTAGTCGCTTCAAAGCCTGCTCTTTTGAAATGAGCAGGTTTGTGGACACTGCTTCTGCTGGTAGTGTTAACAAGGCTCAAAATTTGTCAGCCATGATCTCTTCCGTCCAATTTGTTGCCAACACTATCGCCCGGAAAGGATGAGTGTGAGTTACTGGAGATTTTAGAAAGCGAAATAATTGCCATACTTTCGAGACTTAAGAATAAGGGCTTAAAGAATCGCAAAACTCTCTAAATTTCTTCTGTGCAAGTTTATCAAGCTTTCTGCACATCGCCGATAAGATCTCTTGCGCTTCTCTATACTCGTCCACGCTGCCTGTAGACGGTGATATCGGCGCTCAGCTCTTCAACGAATCACGCGAAGTTGTTGGTATTCGGCGTCTATGCGTGTGTGTCCTGGTGGAATCGGAAGTGTTTTGCTGCTAGATTCACTGTTGGTGAGCAGCGTGCTAATTAACACTTCCGCGTCGGCACAGTTCTGCAAATTGCTTGCATGTAAGTGCCTGAATACTTGCCAAACATGATCCGTGCACATCTACTCTTTCTGCGATTACCAAACTTCGTGAGAAGATTGCCTATTAATACCGGCCGATGGTCGCTGGCATGTGACTCAATGTCCACTGTCCATTGCGATTCAGCTGCAATATCTGACAAGCAGAATGTAACGTCTAAATATGCATTATAAGATGGTCCGCGAAAAAAGGTCTGCGATATATCATTTACGGTGCAAAGACTGTAACGTTTCATAATGCTTTCTATAGGTTTTCTTCGAGAATCGCAATACGTTCCACCCTAGAGAGTTTTATGAGCATTGAAGTCACCGCACATTATTATAATCCGCCCAGACAAATATGTTAAAATGTGGTCCAAGTCAGTAGTAAGAACTGGATTTCTTGGTTCAATATAAACGCTCACTGTGCGAATTTCACACTTCCAGAATTGAACCTTGCATGCCACATACTCCGGAACCTGTGTTCTATATACATCTGTCAGATAACATGGTAAGTCTTCACGTGCACACAGAATTGCTCGGCTAGATTTCTTGTTAGGGCGACAAGATCTGCACACAACATGGCTTGAAATTCTAAAGTTTGAATCTGCGTGGGCTTCTGATATTTATTTATTTATTCAATACTGCAGACTCAAGGTCCGAACAGGGTAGTAGTACATATACAAATATGAATAAAATAATTGCAAAACGGAACAATAAAGGGCGAAGAAGGTTCTCTGGTAGGGTAATTCATTCATCACATGTACTAGTAAGACAGTTTCATTCACATATGGTTTTTGGAATGTACGAAAACTTCAGTAGTTCTGTGCGAGCAAAATATGGGATCAAGACTTCTGGGTGGTGGTACCGGGTGGGCCGACTATTAGGGGTGTCAAATGTGGGGATGCGTCTAGGGCTAGTTTTTGTTCAAAAGTTGATCAAGGAATTCTAATTTAGCTTCTTGTCTTCGTGTCTGCAATAAGGGAATGTTGTTGGCTAGCAATTAATCTGAGGGTGAGTCTAACTTGGAGTACTTGTTGAATATAAATCTAACAGCGTTTCTTTGAATACGCTCAAGAGTGTATATATTACGTTTTGTATAAGGGTCCCATACTATGCTCGCGTATTCTAGTTTTAGTTGCAGAAGGTCAGTGTAACCAAGTAGTTTAATATTCGTGTGAGCACTTCGAAGTTTATGTTTAAGAAGACATAGTTTGTGAAAGGCAGATGAACAAACATTATCAATATGGTGATTCAAAGATTTGGCATTGCTAGAATGGGAAATTGTTGCTCGTAAACTAGCCTGCGGAAGTCGCCCAGTTTCCCGCGCAGGCTATTAGCATATCATTGGAATATCGCGACATTTTCGAAGCGGCTATTCGTATTTACCAGCACTGGTGCAAGCCATGTTATTGGGTCCTAGAAGTGGTTGCGTAGCAAGCATAACCTTAACCTCTGGTAACAATGTATACCTTGGTGTCATTTTGATAATGGCCTTGAGTGCGCCAAATAACATAGGCACCGGCATTTGTCCGACGTTGTCACTTGTGAGCACATCTCCCGAAGGAACTTCTTGAAGTTCTGCGGTACCTCCGGCTTTCAGGCGCCTTGGTGCAGCAGCTGGCTTTTCCTTTGAATCTGGTACTTCTGATGGAGATGGACCTTGAAGAGGCTTTGGACTTTTCAGTGCATCGGCATATGGTTATTTCCACGGTTTAGCTCATTCCACTGACGTTGTCGGGGGTGCTGTTTGGGTCTAGTGTTCTCCAATATGTCAGGATGAGCGGCTGGTCGGTGAGGTTTCCAGGTTGCATATCGTAGATTTTCTTTCTTCTGCTCGGCTGCTGCCTTTTTCTGTGGACACTTTCTAAACGAAGGTCCGTCGCAGTTAGGACATCGAGGTTGGCGACGCGACGTGCAGTCCCTGTGGCTGTGAGAACCTGCACATACCTTGCATCTTTGTGGTTCTCTGCAGTATTTCGCAATATGTCCGTGGCATTTGAAGCATTGCACAACAACAAAGAACACGGTCACCGGATGACTTGTGAAGCCCAGCATCACCCTTGCCGGCATTGGTCGGTCTGATCGAAAGTGTAAAATAACGTTCTTGTAGAAGCGTGTATCCACTTCACCGTTCTCGGTTTGTTTTGTTGATGACTGCCGACGAACTGAGATGACTCCTGCATCCTTCAAGTATTCTAGCAGCTCTGAGTCACTGTACTCCAACGGAACGTTCTTTATCCGACCAACATTTCTCGAGTAAGAATCAGGCACCCTCGTTTCTACAGTGATTCCCATTGAGGTAGTCGTCGCCAGCAGTCTGTCAGCTGCTTCTAAAGAGGCAACCAAAGCGATAACACTTCCATCTTTTGTAATTCGAGCTTCTAACAATTTTTCCTTTGTTACGGCTATTACCTCTACAGCCAAAACATTTGGGTTTACACGCCAAAACGACCTGTCTTGTACAGAACGAAAGACGACAGGTATACCTTGCCTTTGTTGTTTCTTATAACTCACGGCGATGATTGGGTGGGCCTCGGGTAGGCCTTCGTCCTCATCAAAACACGTCTCAGTGCGTTCTGATATATCTTCGTCTGTCTTATGGCGCTTTGCAGCATTTGTGGCGACGTCCTCGTTGTTCACCAGGTGTCCATTGGGAACCACCTCTTCGGTTGTGACGTGGTTGCTTTCTATCATTGCTTGAGCCATTGTAGGATCTTTCGTGTATAGGCTGTAGAAGCATCCAAGATCATTATTTGACGTCGTTGTCATGGTAGCAATCATTGTTTCATTCCTATCAATGGTGGTCTCTGGAGGATGGTCACCGTTGCGAGCAGGGACTACCCTCCGAGGGCCGTGCCGAAGGTATGGCTTAGCTGTTGAAATGGCCTGGCACCTGATGCAGCGCCCAGCTGGCGGTCCTTTCGTGCCGGCTGATGTGGTCAGAAAACGAAAAAAAAACTCACGCCAAGGAACAAAATCGCAAATTTGGTTGGTTGGTTGTTCCCTAAAGTCTTGGTGCAACCAAACACGGGGGATCGGCTATGAAACGGACGGTGCCTCATTAGTGAGATCAAATTGTTTTACCAGCCGGGTTATTTAGATAAGGATGTTTAAACAAAAACCAATTGGCAAACGACAGATTAGAAATACAATAAATAGAGATAATAAAAAACTAGCAAGGTAATATGGTTTGAAATAAAGTGAATTTATGCCTCAGCTTAACATTCTATTCACTGTGTTGCTTTTAGAAAATCGCATACGGCCTCGCAAGCGTTCCTTGGGCTAAATACATTTTCAGTTGCTCCCAAGGAAAAGACCACCGGAAGGGATAAACTTAGAGCCAACCTACGGCAATGTTCTTCTAACAGCCTCTTCTTTTGATTTGTATATAACCTGCATGTTAAGAGATGTTCGAAACACACTTCTTCGTCATCCGAGTTTATCTGCCTCAACCTGTATGTCATGAACGTCGGCACTGTATAAGTGGCGTTTATTGACACTTTTCACACCAATCGCTTTCTACGCTTTATTTAGGACAAATGTCCTACTGGGATACGCTGTTCCGTATACCGCGTGCAGTTTCTGTAATTTCGTGTGTTTTCTTACTTAATCCATGTGTTTTTCATATTTCTTCCATATATTTCGATTCCTAATTATTTTGTATTCTCTCCTCCTCAGACTGCTTTTCTAGCGTTTACATTTTGATGCTAATATTGTATAATATGCGCTTCTTTTGTGTTTTCTCCCGAAACTTTCAATTTTGTTCAATCCTGTGTTAGTCTAATTAATTTGGCGCTAGTATTATACAACAGTGATGTGACGTTTATTACTTTGTTTCTCAGGTATGCTGTCATTCTGTTCATATAATACTGGAAAATTTCTGGCGCTATTTTTTAATACTGCTTGTCTCACCTTTTTTTTCACGAATCATAACCCACTTCCCTCTACAATGCCGCGATTATTGAGGCTATTCAAAATAAACAAATAAATAATGAAATAGTAAATAAAAATAAACATTTCTTATAGCTTTTCCATGCAATTCGGTAAGAGTATTACAGGAATGTACTGGTTATTATTGAAACGACACGCATGAAGTTTGAGTAGTACGGATAAATTTTAGGCTATTGAGCACTCTGGCATGGGACAACTGTAAGCTATCCCAAGGCCATATATAATGCGCCAACTATTACCCTCGCTTGTCACACCAGACACTACTAGAGGCAGAAACGCCTGTTTTGAACCTGAACTGATTCGAAATACACAGACGAAGGTCCTCGGGATATTGAAAAGTTTTATGGGCACCGTAGGCGCTTGCGCTTACACGCACAGTTTATAAAGCATAGCATTACAAGAGGAAGTGATGCTTACACATATATACTGCTACTTCATACGAAGAATAAACTTTATCATCTTTCACTTGATAACTTCTCCGGTCACACAGAAAGTAGACAACTCATACTGGTTCCTTTTTCTCGCACGAGCTATATATACCAAAAATTTTTTCCGCGACTATCAGATACCAAGGACACCTAAAACAATGTTATGGTTTAGTTTCCAACTTCGAACGGCCTGCCTGTACCTCCAAGAAGTTTGCCAACTATGCTTATAGACAAAGAGCAACTTATGTAACATTACCGTCTTTCTTATCCCGATGTGTACAAATTGTATGTGTAGTAGCACTTATTTATCCTAAATTTCACCGACATGTTGTACAACTTGTTTGTAAGACTCGTGTGACTGATGTTTAACTTTGCCAATGAAGTGTCTTGTGTGACTTTCGGCTTGTGCCTTGTGGTTAATGATATCTTTACGGTTAGTTATGTACTTATAATTTTAGAAAGAATACCACAGCTTGCGTGGGTATTTTGGCACTCTTAATATGTTCGCGACATCTATTCGTGCAAAGATTGCAGACTTGGTGTTGGACATAAACTTCATGAAAAAAAACGCGTTTGCTTCGTTCAAGAATTAGAACCTGCCACAACTGTAGTGTGAAATTTATTTGCTTTCCAGCTACCTCCGTATCACCTAACGAATAATTTGGGCTGAAAATATTGTCACGACGCAGACACAGCAGGAGCCCGATATAGAAGAGCTCACTTTAATTAAAATGAAAGGCGCTCGTAAAGAGGACCGGGCAAGAGCTTCGTCTTCCTCTCTGGCTGTGTAAGCTCTCCTCTGCAGGTTGAATGCGGCATTTGCCTCTCTCCAGGAAGAGCATCGACCCGATGCTCGGCTACAGAATACATGTAGTTGACGTATATTACGCAACTGGCTCACTGCAATATGGCTTCATCCGCACAATGTGTACGATTTCAGGTTTTTGAGCTCGCGAGGAACTGTCAGGGATGACCTCATAATTCACGTCACTTAGGCGCCGTACAACATTGTAAGGACCAAAGTACTTCTTCAGTAATTTTTCAGAAAGGCCGCGTTGGCGAATAGGGCTCCAGATCCACTTTTTCTCGCCTGGTTGATAAGTGACGTATCGGTGTCGCAGGTTATAACGTTGTGCGTCGTAACTCTGCTGTCGGGCGATTCGCACGCGTGCTAGTTGCCGTGCCTCTTCAGCTCGTTGGGTAAAGGCTTGCACATCCGTGTCTGTATCGTCGCAGTCGTGCAGCAGCATGGCATCAAGCATCGTCGTCACTTCACGGCCATAAAGAAGACTAAATAGCGTGCTCCGTGTAGATTCCTGCTGCGCCGTATTACAGGCAAACGTCATGTATGGTAGAACGTCGTCCCAATTTTTATGATCCACGTCGATGTACATACTGAGCATATCAGCAATTGTCTTGTTGAGGCGTTCTGTTAAGCCGTTGGTTTGTGGGTGGTAGCAAGTAGTTTTTCGATGCGCTGTTCCACTCAACTCAAGCACTGACTTGAGGAGCATGGCCGTGAAAGCGGCACCTCTGTCTTTTATTGTAATTTTAGGAGCACCATGCTTCAGAACGATATTTTCAATGAAAAATCGTGCCGCTTCTATTGCGGTTCCACTTGATAAAGCCTTTGTTTCTGCGTAGCGAGTAAGATAGTCCGTAGCGACAATTACCCACTTGTTTCCAGTATGCGAAGTCGAAAATGGTCCAAGGAGATCCATTCGGATTTGTGCAAAAGGCATGGTGGGCACTCGAACTGGTTGCAACAATCCGGCTGGTTTTAAAGGTGGCGATTTTCGTCGTTGACAATCGAGGCACGTGCGGACGTAATGCTTTACAGTGCCTGGAAGCTTAGTACTTCTGTTCGATTCTGGCCAATGTGCGCGTGTATCCGAGGTGGCCGGAGGTTGGCTCATCGTGGCAAGCTCTCAGGATCTCATCGCGAATGGATGTCGGGACGACAAGTAAGTGGGCATTTCCGCTGGGGGCAAAGTTCTTCTTGTATAGGACGCCACTGCGCAAGCAGAATGATGGCAGGCTCCTTGCAAATATCTTGGGAACGCTTGTAGACTGGCCGTTAAGAAAATTAATAAGAGGGAGCAACTCGCTGTCTTCTTTCTGCTTAGACGGAATGGTTACTGTGTCGACCACTCCTAAAAATGCCATGTCATCATCTTCTGAGACATCGTCTTGCTTTATAGGCGAACTGGATAAGCAATCAGCATCATAGTGCTGCCGTCCCGACTTATAGATGACCGTCATATTGAATTCTTGTAGGCGCAAGCTCTAGCGCGCTAGCCGACCGGATGTGTCCTTCAAGTTGGTCAGCCAGCAAAGGGAGTGGTGGTCGCTGACTACGTCGAAGGGACGGCCGTAGAGGTATGGGCGAAACTTCAGAACTGCCCATACTACAGCAAGACATTCCTTTTCCGTTGTGGAATAATGGGACTCGGCACGGAAAAGCGTCCTACTTGCATATGCAATCACTCTCTCGGCTGATTCTTGCCACTGGACGAGTACAGCGCCTAAACCGACGTTGCTGGCATCAGTGTGGATTATGGTTGGAGCGTCCTCATCAAAGTGAGCAAGCACAGTTGGTGTCTGCAGGCGCTGTCGTAGACTGTCAAATGCTGCTTGTTTTTCTTCGCCCCATAAAAATGGAACATCGTCTCTCGTTATGCGTGTTAAGGGCGATGCTATGTGCGAGAAATCGGCGATAAACCTGCGGTAGAAGGCGCAAAGGCCAAGAAAACGTCCTATGGCCTTCTTTTCTGTTGGCACCGGAAATTTTCGGACGGCGTCGATCTTGTCGGGGTCCGGACGAACACCTTCATGGCTCACCACATGTCCTAAGAATCAGAATTCCTTGAAACCGAAATGACATTTCTCAGGTTTCAGCGTTAAGCCAGCGGACCGTTTTGCTCGAAATACTGATAGCAGCCGTCTTAGATTTTCCTCGAATGTTGGTGAGAAAATGATGACGTCGTCTAGGTATACCAGACACGTCTGCCACTTAAGGCCTAATAGGACGGTATCCATCAGTCTCTGAAATGTTGCTGGGGCTGAGCACAATCTGAAGGGCAAGACTTTAAACTCGTAAAGCCCGTCAGGCGTAACAAAAGCAGCCTTTTCTCTGTCCCGCTTATCGACCTCGATTTGCCAATAACTGTTTTTCATGTCCATCGACGAGAAGAAGCGTGCATGCCTCAACCTGTCAAGTGAATCGCCTATACGCGGTAGTGGGTATACGTCTTTCTTTGTCACGCGGTTCAGCTTGCGGTAGTCCACACAGAAGCGTAAGCTGCAGTCTTTCTTCTTAACTAGCACTACCGGTGATGCCCGAGGGCTTTTTGACGGCTGAATGATGTCATCATTGAGCATTTTCTGGACTTGTTCTTAGATTGCTTCGCGTTCTTTCGGTGCCACGCGGTATGGGTTTTGTCGAATTGTTCTTGCCGTATCTTCCGTTATAATTCGATGCTTTGTCAGTGGCGTTTGATTTACCCTCGAGGTCGACGAAAAACAATATTCAAACTGGCCAAGAATATCTAGAAGACTCTGCCTCTGCGCGGGCGGTAAATCTGTGCTCACGTCGGCAGGCAGTGGTTTTGAAGTGGCTGGCGTCTCTGCCTGTTGTACTGCGAAGCACTCGCGGAATTCTACAATTTCTTCGAAGTATGCAACTGTGGTACCCTCTGTAATGTGTCGACGCTCGTTGCTGAAGTTTGTCAACAGGACCTCTGCTTGCCCAGACACTACACTGACGAGACTTCTGGCAATAGCGATTCGTCGAGAGAGTAAAAGCGTTGATATTTGTTCCGCGACACCTTCTCCAGTATGCTGCGTGTTACACGTGACAGAGACGAGACGGCATGACAACAGTGGCATGGTCACGTCGTCAATCACACGCATGGGCTTGCGCTGCAGCGCTGCGCTATGGTCCGCTGAGAAGGTCAGTACACCGTCCAGTATATTTATGATGGCACCGTACTCCCGCAAGAAATTCATACCCAAGATGGCCTGTTTACAACACTCAGAAAGAATAACGAAGGTTGCCACGCATGATGAATCCCCGATCTTGATTCGTGCGGTGCACTTTCCGGTAGGCGTCAGCAGCTGGCCTCCGGCTCCTCTAATTTGCGGCCCCGTCCATCTCTTTTTTACCTTCTTGAGTTTGTTGGCCAGATTCGCACTCATTATTGAACAGTCCGCACCAGTGTCGACCAGTGCGGTCACGTCGTGACCGTCAATTGAAAGTGTAATGTCGGCGGTGACAATCTCGTCTTTCGTCGGTTCATTCTAAATGTGCGGCACTTCGTGCGGTGGTAATGGGGGATTTTCAAATCTTCGGCAACTCGCAACCTTCCCCCCTAAGGTCGCTGCTTTTAGTTTCCCAGGCGTGGACTGGGAGATCTTCCCCTCGCCATGTCCGTGGTGCTACCTCTATTAGATTGGGGAAAATGACCTGGGGAGGGCGAGCGTGACCGGAACCCAAGAGAAACGTCCCGCGGGATCGTCGTGCTCGTTTCAACGTTGCCTCTTCCGTCGAAATAGCGCCGAGGGGTAGCGGATGGAAATCCTTGATACCCGGCGACGCGATGAGGACAATACTGCACGATGTGGCCTGCTTCCCCACAATGGAAGCACAGGGGCCTGTACTCAGGGGTACGCCATATGTCGGTTTTGCGGAGTGGGGGTCGCATAGGCGTCGACGTTCCCTGTTGTACCAAGGCACTGTCGGCGGCTGTTGCTGGTTGTACTGCTGAGTTGGCGGCACGTTAGATCTAAGCTGTCGACGGAGAATATCTGCATATGTTGGCCTAGCTATTTCAGTGTTCGGCTCGGGAAGTGAAAGCGCTTGCCTTACTTCTCGGCCAACAACTTCTGTGACCAACGCAATCAACCTGCAGAGGAGAGCTCGTGCAGGTTGAATGCGGCAATATAATTTAGACTACCCGTGTCCCCTTGTGAAAGCCTTGCTTTGGCTAAGCTCCTTGAGGTTCGCTATCGACCGCAAATAATTGTTTTCTTGATCTATTTGAAAGGGACAGACCAGCTAGAACCTAAGTGCATGCAGGCAAGCGGTCGCAAACCAGCTGGCAAGACGTTATGCTGTAAGGTCGCAGCTTGCACTTGGCGCCGCTTTGATACCTTCAGTTACGCACCGATCGACTTATGGCTTTCGTCTATAACTCTTGTCCGCTTGCCTTGCTGCCAAGTAACACTTTTCTCTGAATATTAAGCTCCTTAACCTTTGATGTCGTATGACAAAAAAAAGTTTATCGATACATTCTATTCAATGGCTGTTCGCCACAGGCGTCACTATAAAGTTCATTAGAGTGGCAGTTTGGGCAAGTTGGCTTACAGTGTACACTGTTTTTTTTGTTTATTGTTTTACAGTTTGTTACACGTCAAGATACGGTATAGCTAAAGACAGATTAAGTGTCTTACTATGGCTCTTACAAAGTAAGTTTGTGTGGGTTCACAATGTGCAAGCTTTGATCTCAAGTCGCACACAGTAAAAAGGGCAAAAAGGAAGGGGTAGACAGGGAGCTAGAACAAGAACATTCGCCATGTCGTCCCATCAACCCCCCTTTCCTATATCTTTTACTCTGTCTGAGTGGCGCTTAAAACTAAACGGAAAACATAAACGAAATAGCGGTATGTCAATCGATGGGTTGGCAGACTGCCAGCGCACTGCTGGGGTGTTTGACCCAAGACGGCGCAAGATCAGCCTGCCTGCCCGGTTACTCGCTGCGATGTTTTGTACATCTTTCACAAAACAGACCGACTGAAGAGAGGATACTCCTGTCTCTCTTCGCGTGCGAACGGGCAACCCTAAAGTAACTCGTAGCTAGTGACGTTGCTGCTCCGGGACCTCGCGCTAGTGCATGTTTAACGACATAATATAAATAGAGGTTGGATAGAAAAAAGCTATTTATTTCGTCGCCAAGTGCCCCCTTTTTGCAGGAATGCCGTGAATCCAACGCTGCCTGCCACATTCTGAACGCATGTGCAGCACAAGCAAGAATTTGTGCGGGACGCGAACATTTAGGAAAACCTGTATCGCCGTTTTGTCCGGGAACGTAGCGTCCAGTCAAGTTTTCCAACATGTGGTAGTAATGGCGACCTGTGCAGTTACCCAATTTCAAAAAGAAAAAAAAAACGTATTTCAGACCTAGAGCCGATTGAAATCTCCCCATTCGCAGTGGAGCACGTCCCGTAAACTTTTGTTGTTGGTCGCACTGGGTTTCCCAAGTAATCACCGCTTTGCTCGTGGTATACAAGGATAAACTCGTCAAGGCTATGCTTGTTCGCAGTAAGCGAACAGCGAGTACTTACTGATTTAGCGGTAAGTTTGCAAAATATATAGGGTTGCTTGTGCGCTATAACATGTCTACCACATGTCCCAACGAGCGGCGATGCAGCTCTGCAGTGTTGCTTCATTGCATTCAGACGTGTGCGTCCCGTTCGTGCAAAGTTGAAGAGATATATTTCTGTGACCCGCACTTAGTTACTCACATATCCCACCTGATTGCATATACTAATGTGTTATGCATGTGTTCAGGTTGTAGATGGGCTAACGTGGCCACAGGAGGCAAGAATAAAGCCTGGGAATGTTTTGTAAAGTAGTAGTAGTAGTAGTAGTAGTAGTACTTTTATTTACAGTAAGCCGGATACAGAGCTCACTGCAGGGGCAAAGGGCTAAAGGCGAACAGCCTGATAAAGGCCCTTGTCCCTCCGCGGTACGTGACAGTGCAAAGCTTAGACATCAGCACTGACAAACAATATATATATTCAATACATTGGTTTCAAGCAACCTGCAACTGTACACACAAAATTCAAACATAAATAGCATAAGAAGTTTACATAACACATTTTAAGAATTAGAGGTCACTGTCGTGAAAATTCACAACTAAACGATATCAATGAAACAACTCAAAAACATACACAAAATGCATGCGAATACAATGAATTGCGCTGTATACACTCGTATAATTGACATAGAAATTTATGAACAACTTAAGCATTTGCAGAGGCATGAGACTTCATTACGTAGTTTCGATAGTGTATACCGGTGGTTATGAATAAGTTCTTTATGTGTTTCTTGAAAGTCGCACTACTAGCCCTAAAGTTCAATTGATCTGCATGGGTAGTTAAAACCTGAGGTACCTGGTAAGCAACACTTTGTTTTCCATACTTGGTTCTTGCTCTAGGAGCTCGTTTCTTTTGTTCTCGCAGACTGTAGTGTGGTCTTTCGGTGCAACTTTCTTCATATAGCTTAGTCTTTTGTATTAACTGAAGCAATTTAAAATGATATAGTTGATCAATTCTGAGTATGGAATAATTAATGAATAGTGGAGCAGTGCGCAAGTCTTGTAGATTCCCCCTGTATTTTTCAAAGCAGCGCAATATTTTCTTTTGTATAGTTATTAACTTATGGTATTCCCTTGTGATGCCGTTCCCCCCCCCCCCCTAGACTAACATCCCATAAGTTACTTTAGAATGGAAGAGTGCATAATACATACTTATTTTTAACCTCAATGGGATTAAGTGCATTGTTCTAAAAAAACAACCAACTATTCGCGCTAATGCGGTGATCAGATGATTTACATGTGTGTTCCAGTTTAATTCCTCCTGAAACCATACACCAAGAAACTTTTGTTCTCTAACATGTGTGATGCAATTTCCTTCGAATTTTACAGCTATGTTACTAATAGGTTTGTTTATAAGTTGGAATATCATATAGGTTGTTTTTTTTTGCATTCAAGCGCAGTCCATTTTGCCTTAACCAATTTGAAAGATTGCTTAGATAATTATTTACACTGACCTCAAGTGATATTAGATTGTCTGATGAAAAGAAAACATTCGTATCGTCAGCGTACATTATAAGTTCAGGAGAATGAGGTATATCGACAATATCATTTATATAGGCAAGGAACAATAATGGCCCCAGTATAGACCCTTGGGGGACTCCTTGGTTTAATTTTATCTTTGCAGAAATAGTGTTATTCAGTTGTACATATTGATAACGATCTTCAAGGTAACTTTTAAACAGTTGTAATGCAACTCCACGCACCCCATAGCTTGATAATTTATGAATCAATGATTTGAATTGTATGGAGTCAAATGCATTTTGAAGATCGAGGAAGAGCCCAAGAGTATATTTTTTGTTTTCCATATTTTCGATTATCTTATCTTTGATATACAGTAGAGCTTGTTCATATAGGCAAGGAACAATAATGACCCCAGTATAGACCCTTGGGGGACTCCTTGGTTTAATTTTATCTTTGCAGAAATAGTGTTATTCAGTTGTACATATTGATAACGATCTTCAAGGTAACTTTTAAACAGTTGTAATGCAACTCCACGCACCCCATAACTTGATAATTTATGAATCAATGATTTGAATTGTATGGAGTCAAATGCATTTTGAAGATCGAGGAAGAGCCCAAGAGTATATTTTTTGTTTTCAATATTTTCGATTATCTTATCTTTGATATACAGTAGAGCTTGTTCTGTTGATTTATTTTTTGAAAACCATACTGACTTGTTGTTATTATTTGATGCTTATCAAAAGAGGATGCAAGTCTATCATAAATAACCCCTTCAAATATTTTTGATATTGTTGGAAGCACGGATATAGGTCGATAGTTCGCTAAAGTATTGATATCACCACCTTTATGTACTGCAGTGACTTTTGCCACTTTTAACTGCTCTGGAAATACACCGTTAGTGAGGGTGAGGTTGATAATATAGGCCAAGACATTAGATATCAATGGTGACACCATTTTTAACTCAACAGAACCTATCTCATCAATCCCTGATGCAACATTGTTTTTAAGTTTTCTGATTAATCTTTCTACTTCAACCGGATATGTGGGTGCGAGAAAAATAGAATACGGCAAAGGAGACTTATCAGGAGTTCGAGCATTATCTCGCTTTTCATCCGTTAAAATAAAGAAACCCACATTTATGAAATGTTCATTCATAACATTGGCCAACCTTTCACCACTGAAAATCTGACCATTAATTGTTAGGTCCTGTGTCCTATTACAACCCTTATTTGTGTTCGTAAGCCCATTTATGACCTCCCATAGCTTCCTCTGGTCATTGTAAATGCTTTCAAATAATTTTTCATAGTAGTTCTGTTTAACCTTCCGTATTTCTGAATTTAAAACGTTTCTGTATTTCTTGTACTCAGCTAAGGCGTCTGTGTTTCGCGAACGGATGAAATCATGATACAATTTATTCTTTATTTTTATGCGCCGGTAAAGATCACGATTTATTCAAGGCTTCCTGAATTTCTTATTTCTGCCACGTAGATTCCCCCTGTATTTTGGAAATGCCGCATCATAGCTAGCACTCAATAACCTCATGAATGTGTTATAAGCATCATCAGGATTTTTTGTCTATAAACAGTGTTCCAATCTATGTTCTGAAATAGCTGAAAAAAATGTTCCTGAGTTTTGCTGTTTTTTATTCGGTGGAAAGATGTCTCTGTTTTCTGACCAATTTGAGAAGTAAATCGTGCAAGAAAGAAGATGGGCATATGATCACTTATGTCATACGCAAATACCCCGGATTTTATATTCTGTGAACTTAAATTTGAGACGCATATATCAAGAAGCGTAGCACTTGTTGATGTAATCCTAGTAGGTGAACGTATAAAATTTGTACTTCCATATGTAAGTAAGAGCGTTTCAAAATCTTTGGCATAAGGATAATTGGAACAGAGGTCAATGTTTATGTCACCCATGACTATGCAAGGAGTATTCCCGCGAACAGTTGATAACACAACATTAAGAAACTCAATAAATTTCTTTTTGTGGCCATGTGGTGGCCTATATACACCAATTACTATGAATGGACCAACACACATTGTAATGCATTCAACATCATCGTTCATAACAGTATACTTATGAAGCAGTTCACTCGAAAGCGTATCCTTAAAATAAATAGCAAGACCTCCACCTTTTTGCTGGTTACGACCGAGAAGTTCATGACTATAGCCTGGAAAGAACGGCGCATCTTCTTTATAAGTAATCCATGTCTCGGAGAAAACTAGCACATCAAATCCGATAGCTATAGACCATATAAAACTAGCAATGTCGTCGACCTTTCTTTTTATGCTTCTACAATTTATATGCAATGCTTTAAACAAGCCTTTTCCGGATTGAAATACCTTATTAAAGTCTTCAACACTGTAATACTTTTGGTTATTTACAAGATCAGTCATAGTGGAATGTTTTTCGATTTGTTATGACACATGCCACATCTAATTTCTAATTTTAGCCAGGCATGTCTCATCCGCAATGTGTATCGCTCGTGATCCTTCATCTTTGCGTGCAAGGACTTTGCCACCGGATGTCCAGACAAATTTCCATGCAACTTCTTTCTTTTTTTTTGTATTGCCGCTGCAAGCAATGCCTTGCCCTTCTGTGTTAAATGCTCATTTACAAAAATGGGCGTTTTTTTGTCATCCCCAAGCATAGAACTATCGAGCCTCTTCCTTCTACATTTCGCCAGTATGTCGTCACGTTTTGTTCTTTTTACAAAGCGAACGATTATTTTCTTCACACCAGGCTTAGGAGTGGGAATCCAGTGGCATGTGTCAATATCAGACAGATCAACTGCCGTGCCGACAGCTTCGCTTATCTTTCTTACAACATCTTACAAGTGGTCTACAAACACCCGCTGGTGCCGTTCTGCATGTTAGCGACCCATTCATTGAATGAAATATGATTATTGCTTCGTGCACGCTAATAACTGGAAGGAATGGTACCTTAGCATGCTATTTGCATAATTTACACTTTCGCCGTGATTCAAACCCACTCCAACTATTAAGCTATTTACTGATCTTATAAAGCGATTATATATATATATATATATATATATATATATATATATATATATATATATATATATATATATATATATATTCAGAGTTCAGTTACCTTACACGCCCTATTCGTTAATATACAAGCTTCATCTTCGCCGCGGTGTTATGTCTGTTTATAAATATGAGAGCTGCATACAGCTGTCGTCATCGTCAGTAACACAAAACGCCCGCAAGAAGCACAGATATTCTCGGCTGCTATGGTGCCGACACTACAACAATTTTTGTAATCTGCTATTGTCTCCGCGTTCAACATTTGTTTCACAGCTTAATATTGGGAACGTAGGAATCACTCGCAAAACTTTTCGCTAAAGCATTTCATGGTCACAAGGGCCTCAAAAATCGTTTCATTTCCATGCAGGTGTTCCTAACATGGCCGTAAACCTGCTCCGGGACTCTGTTCTCAACTTCGCCGTTGACTTGTATGGACAGTTAAAGCCGAAGGATGAGGACAAGAGAAACATCTTTTTCTCACCGTTCAGCATCTCGGCTGCCCTTTCAATGGCCCTCGGAGGAGCACGCAACAAAACGGCCGAGGAGTTGTGCGCCGTGCTCCGAGTGCCCGACGATGTGCAGATACACAGCCACTTTTCTGACTTCTTCTCGAAGCTGAAGTCCTACGCTCCCGATGTAAAGCTGCACATAGCCAACCGCATGTACTGCGAACAGACGTTCCCCGTCCTGGCCAGCTACTTGTCCCTTCTGCGCGACAGCTATGGTGCTACTATCGAGTCCGTCGACTTCAAGAGTGACCACGAGGCAGTCCGACTTCAAGCCAACGCGTGGGTAGAGCGAGAGACAGAGTACAAGATAAAAGATCTGCTGCCGGGAGGCAGCGTGAACGCTGGGACCACTCTGATTCTGATAAATGCCATCTACTTTAAAGGCCTTTGGGCTTCGCAATTCAGACCTGACGCCACTCGTCCCTCCGATTTCCACCTAGACTCCAAGAGCAAGAAGAAAGTTGAGATGATGTTTCATAAGGACAGTTACAGCACGGCCAGGTGCCAGGAACTCGACGTGGAAGCCCTGGAGATAACGTACACAGGCAACAAAACTTCCATGGTCATCCTCCGGCCTAACGATGTTGAGGGACTGTCCAAGCTCGAGGAACGCTTGACAGCTTCCAAGCTCGCGAGCCTACTGGACAACCTTTGTGGATTTGCCGACGTCGAGCTGTACCTGCCCAAGTTCAAGCTGGAACAAGCGATTAGTCTGAAGGAAGTATTACACGAAATGGGAATCAAGGATTTTTTTTCGTTGGATGCCGACCTGTCCAGTATTAGTGAGAAGAAAAAACTGGCAGCTTCCGAAGTGGTCCATAAGGCGTTCGTGGAAGTCAATGAAGAAGGCACCGAAGCCGCGGCCGCTACCGCTGTAATGATGGTAGCCTGCTGTATGTCTTCACTGCCACCACGGACCTACAAATTTATAGTAGATCGGCCTTTTATGTTTGTCATTCGGAGCCGTGACCCAGATCTCGTGCTCTTCATGGGCTCCGTCCGCGACTTGTAAACAGGATACTCCTGTACCGCTTTGCCAATATATGTTTCTGGTCACTCTTGACAATGTTACACGACGCTTGCCAATGTGCTGCTGCGGAGTGCTTCAAATATTGCAATAAAGACTGTTAATCTATGTAGACGCGTGTACGACTCCTACTTCACCGACGGGACAGACTATCTTTTTCTGTGTCCCAATGTTGGCATTGTTTTCTTTGCACGCCGTACGCCAAGCATGCGAAGCACGCGAAGCCCACAATGCAGGAAGTGTTGTAACCTATTGTTGTTCACACGCTTAACTGTTTTATTTTCACTGCGTATATTGTCACCTACGTAGAAACTATACACCTACAGTACTCCACTAGCGCTATATGTCGTCGCAAGTACTTCACAAAATTGTTTTAATTCCGTGCAGGCATTCCGAACATGGCCGTCAACCAGCTCGGGGACTCTGTTCTCAACTTCGCCATCGGCTTGTATGGCCAATTGAAGCCGAAGGACGGCCGCAAGAAAAACATTTTTTTCTCGCCATTCAGCATCTCGGCTGCTCTTTCAATGGCCCTAGGAGGAGCGCGCAACAAAACGGCCAAGGAGTTGTCCACGGTTCTTCGAGTTCCCGACGATGCGCAGATACACAGACACTTTTCCGACTTCTTCTCGAAGCTGTCGTCGTACGCTGCTGACGTGAAGCTGCACATCGCCAACCGTATGTACTGCGAACAGACGTTCCCCGTCTTGGAGAGTTACCTGTCTCTCCTTCGAGACAGCTACGGCGCAACTGTCGAGTCCGTTGACTTCAAGAACAAGAGCGAGACAATTCGACTTCAGGCCAACGAGTGGGTGGAGCGAGAGACTGAGTCCAAGATCAAAGATCTTCTACCAGGAGGCAGCGTGAACGACAATACCACTCTCATCTTGATAAACGCTATCTACTTCAAGGGCCTTTGGGCGTCTCAGTTCGAGCCTGACGCGACTCATCCCTCCTATTTCCACCTGGATTCCAAGAGCAAAAAACAGGTCGACATGATGTTCCAAAAGGATCGTTACTGCACTGGTAGAAGCAAGGAGCTCGGCGTGGAAGCCCTGGAGATACCGTACCGGGGTGGCAAAATATTCATGGTGATCCTTCTGCCCGATGAGCTTGGAGGACTGTCCAAACTCGAAAAGCGCCTGACCGCTTCAAAGCTCGGGAACCTGCTAGAGAACCTTCGTGGATTTTTTGACGTCGAGCTGTACCTGCCGAAGTTCAAACTTGAACAGACTATGAACCTGAAGGAAGTAATGAAACAAATGGGAATCAACGATTTTTTCTCGTTCGACGCCGATCTGTCCGCCATCAGTGAGAAGGACAAGCTGGCAGCTTCCGAAGTGGTCCACAAGGCGTTCGTGGAAGTGAACGAAGAAGGCACCGAAGCCGCTGCTGCCACAGCAGTAATGATGGCGGCCTGCTGCTTGTCTTCAGCGCCACCGCAGACCTACAAGTTTATAGTGGATCGGCCGTTCATGTTCGTCATTCGCAGTCGTGACCCAGATCTTGTGCTCTTCATGGGATCCGTACGCGACTTGTAAAGGAGGTCAATATGTAGAGCGTTGGAAGCATGCGCCCCAGGCGATTTTCGACAATCTTACACGAAGTTTACCGATGAGCTGTCGTCGAGTGCTAAAATATGGCATTAAAGCGTGTTAGTATACAAAAACGTGTCTGTGGATGTCATTGTGTGGGTATGGCATGCCTTATCATTTTCTACGTCCTAACGTTTTTCCTTCGTTGCTATCTAACACAATACGTGTTTTTGAGTTCCAGAAAAAGGAGCTCTGTTTAAAACACTGAGGAAAAAAATGTCAGATCCCACGTACAGTGGGAATCGATGGTATGCGATCCACGAATGAGGCAGGTTATATGTTATACCGTACATGACAATCATGTCATGATTATCATGTTTGCGAATGACATTTACGTTCGTCGTCCATTCACGTAACGTAATACCAAATTTAGTATATTTGAAGCTAGCGAAACGACCGCGAGCATGCTATGAGCATAGCAATGTCATGTTTTACATTATACACGTGTCATGATTATCATGTTTGGACGTGTCATTTACCTTCGTCGTCCATTCACGTCACGCAATATTCGTTAATGTGAAGCTAGCGAAACGGCCGCAAGCTCATCATGATCGTGGTACGTGAACATGTTTTTACCCGACACGCATGTCATGATTATCATGTTTGCATCACTCATATACCTTTGTCCTCCATCCACGTCATGCAATGCCAATTTTGGTATATGTGAAACTAGCGAAATGCCCGGGAGCACACTATGATCGTAGCATGTATTCATAACTTACATTATATGCATGTCATGATTTCTACGTTAGGGCCTGTCACGTTCGACATGCAGACATGTCATGCCATACTAGCTTTGCAATCTATGTAAATGAAACCACCGCAAGAGCAGCAAAACCATGACATGTAAATCATGGAATTCATGACATTCATGCCACGATTTTCTTGTTATGACTAGTTCATTACGCTCGTCATACAGTCATGTTATCCCGCACCAACTTTGTAGATCCAACAATAGAAGTGGCCAGAAAAACGAAATGTCCAAGGCGGCGAGATAGGCGGACACGGGCAAAGGCACCGAAGTTCGAGAAGAAATGCTTCGCACCTAAAATCTTAAAAAACTAACAACTGGCCTTTAAATACACTTTACAGTAGAAACTCGACTCGCACAAGACGTGTAGAGAGAAGAGCTTTGAGACACATTACTTCCGTGCACTTGTGCTGTGCACTTTTCGTTTCAGCCTTGTCCTACCAACATGACAAAACAGTCACCTTAGTAGACAATTTAAACGCTCTATATATTGGAGGAGCGCATCGTAAAATTGAGGTTTTGGGGGGTGTTTCAAGGCTATCCTCGCCTCACCGTATTCCTCTGTAGCCCTACAATGCGGCTCCCGCGACCTTCGGCAAGCAGTTCACAACCATTACAGCAAGACCAGCGCGGCGCGCTCCCCGTATATTGTTGTTCCACGCGTCTTTTGTCCGCGAAGGAGATCAACCTGAACCTAGCTAGACACAGTTTGTGGGATGTCAGAACCTGCGCGACTGGAAAACGCAAAGTCATCGCAATATCGAGCGCACGAAGGCATCGCGCCCACTCACTTTGAAATGTCCGCATGCAATAAGTGTCCGCCAGACGATTGTGTCATTTTCGACACAGCAGTGAAATGTCCGATGCTACACACAATGCGGCACTATCAGCCATAGCTTCGCTTTGCGAGACAATCCCAGCTTCCATACGTGTGTATGGGCACGTTCTTTTTTTTTGTTGCATTTTGTGGCTGTATGGCTGCTCGCGATAGCGATAACAATGCTCTTAAAGCGTCAGTCTTACTCCGTTTGGTACGTCGGGTGGGACAAGCAGGTGACATCTATAACCTTGTTGCAACGACTGAAATCTTCTTGGCGCTTTCTATCGCTGTGGGAAGTCCTCTGAGGTGCGTAGTTAATAACATCCATCTCTAAATAGCTTCTTACGTTATGATAATTGTAGTTTGACTGCTTGCTGATTTACACTTCAGTCGAAAGACAGGAAAAAGCTGTACAAGCGTGTGTGGGCGTGCGTGCGTTTGTGTTTACATAACATCGCCTTTACTGCACGCGAATCTGGCCCTGTGTAGGTTCTAATGAATTGCATACATTACTCCGCATTATTTTGTGGTAACAAGATCATGCCGTCACTCGTTGCGCGCTGCTTAGAGTTTTGTTGCGTGGAATATCTCCCAGTGGCAAGTCGGCGTAGTTTGTCGACACTGCGTTCATTCGTCCAGTTCCTGTAAACCTCGTCTGACATCAATTTCACCGATTCCGGAATACTAGTGTGACGCATTGGCAACCTTATAGTTATAAATTGTCTTACCCGGATAGGTGCGTTGGGGTGAAGCACCTTGGTAATCAAGAATAAATGCAACTAATAAGTATGTATCGATTCAAAGTTCCGAGAAATTTGCAATAAGCTTTTGCGCTTTCACAATTACGTTAATGCAATAAATACCGCTGTATACTATAGGTTAAAGCTTATGCCAAGGGCACATATTTTTCTTTTTAGCGAGAGAACCACGCCTACGACCGCTGCGTAAACCATTTAGGGTGAAAGCGGCCAAGGCTTACCTGTCGTATGAACCGCAGTAGCATAGCTATTGTGTTGTTTTTCCGCTCATGGAACATGCCACGTTCACTTAGATACCATCGAATCAATGTTATAGGTGTTACACACACACACACACACACACACACACACAAATATATATATATATATATATATATATATATATATATATATATATATATATATATATATATATATATATATATATATATATATATATATATATATGTGTGTGTGTGTGTGTGTGTGTGTGTGTGTGTGTGTGTGTGTGTGTGTGTGTGTGTGTGTGTGTGTGATGGGTTATGCCATATCAAGTGCAAGTGTACTTGGTCTATTTTCGACCATCTCCGATCATGCTGAAAAAAAAATCATGGATGGCGCTTATAGCTTTCGCCACCCATGGGAAACGGTGTCACCAAATAATTTTTATAATATTAGTGGTTTGAGCAATTATTACGAAATAATTTTTTTCAATTATCTCAAGGCGATACTCTTGACAATGATAGTTTATTTATTTGTGTTTTAATTTTCTTTTTTTTTGCTTTGGCGAATAATGGCAGTATGCTTCTTGTTTAGCGCTTTTTATATAAAAACACTAGTTTTTTCGTCAGTAGTATGTTGCCATTTCCGGTTTCATATGTTGCTTTATGAAATGATTGAAGTACTTCGGAAACAAAGAAGCATAAATACTGCCAAAATATTGTGGCAAACTTAGGAAAAACACCATTTTGGCTCATATTGCGGCTTAATTCTCTCAATATAGCGTTCCAAGTAAAAACATGGCTCTTATGACATTGCATGACATAGTTTGACAATAAAAGAAGCAGAAAGTTTCAAAAGAGCAGTTTTTGTTTTAAAGGAGAAAAAGAAGTTTCACCTGAACAACCACAAAGTAGTAGAAAATCTGCTTTTGTCTAACCTTCGCTGCATAGCACGTGAGCGCGAGGTTCCAGCGGATTCTTTTCAGGAGCGAACAATGCATGTCATACAACTTCTTGTTACTTGTTTTGGTAATACTGCTGTATCTGACGTCAAATTGGGGCCGTAGTGTTTCCCTCATAGAACAGTAACCTCCCCCTTGGACCATCAAAGGGCAGATTATATTGAACCGCTTCTTTGTCCCAAGAGCAGAATTATGATGCAGTCAACGGCCTGCAATACAATACTGAAGCGTTGTGTTTGGCTTCTGATAATTATACGCATGGTGTTATCAACGAAACAGAGAGTTAAAGTATATTTTATCTTAACTGTTTTTACTGTGTTTCAGGTATGGGCTAATACGTGATCGCTTACCACTGGTGTGCATGGCAAAATGACGTATCCTAGACATGTTAGAGATGATTCGATATCGTGCACACAATGACACTTTAGTCAACATTCCGGAGGGATTTTAACTTCATTCCGCTGTTTCTTAATGGCGCGAAGGTGCTGAAGATATTACTACTTAGAGCCCGTCCGGTAATGGTGACATGCTTTCAACGTTTTCAACACCCTAGGACCATTAAAAATAGATGAAAAGTTGAAATAACACACACACACACACACACACACACACACACACATATATATATATATATATATATATATATATATATATATACGTGAACACACGTCTTGCCTTTGTTTTTTTTCTAAGTTGCCTTAGTTAATACCTTTGGGGCCAATTGATCAAAATGTTTCTTTTGTAAGTGTTCATCCCAATGGTGAGCCTCGTTCGCTAATGATATGTACTACATCATGGTTGGCTGAAGTATTGCCTTAGCAAAATCTTTAGTGTAAGAGAATTTAATTAATACTAGAAAAGACTCGTTTCAGACAAAAAAAATTCTGCATTCGTCAACTAATAAAGAAGAGAAACAAGCTCCTGCTCCTTTAAATCTGCTATATATACATCTTATTCATTCGCAGACTCGGACAAGAAAAATGGCGACTAGGGAACTCGGTGACTCATTGCTCGACTTTTCCATCGACCTGTACAAGCAGCTGGCCTCAACAAACAACTCTTCCGAAAACATTGTCTGCTCCCCGTTCAGTATCTCTGCGGCACTGTATATGGCTCTGGCGGGGGCTCGAAACGTCACCGCCAAGCAGCTCGCCGACGTCCTGCACGTCAACGAGGACGAGGTCCACCAGAACTTCTTCAGCTTCCGGTCCAAGCTGACGGGCCTTGCTCCTGGAGTCAAGTTGCGCGTGGCCAATCGGATGTGCACAGACGAGACTCTTCCGGTCCTCGACAGCTACGCCGCCCTCATGCGGGACTCGTACGGCGCCACGCTCGAAACGGTCGACTTCAAGAACGATTTCGAGAACGTCAGGCGACGCATTAACACTTGGGTTGAGCAAGTCACGGAATCCAAGATAAGAGATCTTCTTCCTCGTGGAAGCGTGAACAGCTTGACCAGAATGGTCCTGGTGAATGCAGTCTACTTCAAAGGCCTGTGGGAGTGCCAGTTCGAGCCTGCACTAACAGAACGCTCCGATTTCCACTTGGACAAGAAGAACACGACGAAGGTGGACATGATGTACAAAAAAGATGACTACAAGATGGGTCACGACAATGACCTCGCTGTGACCGCACTGGAGATCCCTTACAAAGGCGGAAAGGCTTCCATGGTCATCCTCTTGCCCGACGATATCGAAGGGCTAGCTCAACTCGAAGAACGTCTGACCTTTGCAAAAATGTCTCACCTCCTAAAGTCCCTAACTCTCGACAGTGACGTCCAGTTAGGCATTCCAAAATTTACACTGGAACAGACGGTCAATCTGAAGCAGACGCTATATGCCATGGGCATCGAAGATTTCTTTACGGAAGCCGCGGACCTCAAGGGAATATTTGAGAAGTATAATGTACCGGTTTCAGAAGTCTTTCACAAGACGTTCGTGGAAGTCAACGAAGAAGGCACCGAGGCAGCCAGTGCGACCGCACTCGACATGTGCGACTGCGCGGCGTTAAATCAGACCGTATTTATCGTCAATCGGCCTTTTATCTTTCTCATACTTAGCTATCATCCAGAGGCTTTGCTGTTCATGGGCTCCGTTCGAAGAATTTGAACCGTTCCAGTGTTTCTCGATAGTCAGCTTGCCATGTTTGGTGGCTTGATGCGCACAGTGCTTTACCAAAAGAAGAGTGAGTAAGAGACCAGATTTTCAGCTTACGCGAATTTAGATGACTAACTTAAAGGGGTTCTCCAACACTTTTTGAACATAATAAGAAAACACTGACGTAGGTAGCCATGACTCCTTAAAAAACGGGAGCCGCAGATTATAGCGTACCACGCTGTTTAGAATTAACATTAATTAAAATCAGTTAAAAGTTATTCCCTCAGCTCTCAACAAACAATGCCACATACCAAATCGGGTGCCATACACCCGAGTTCACGGCCATTAGCTGACTTGAACATCGTGGGCTGCATAGTTAGCGAGGCCACCGCGGGAGGCCACCACGTGTCGACGCACGCGCACGCGATCACAGTGACAGTAAGTCACGCTTTCGCAGAAAAAAAAGAAAATGTTCTCAAGATCATGTACACGACTGCTGAACATGTTCTACATTTTTTCTTCCTTTTGTGCGTGTGTTGTGTTGCGCGAATACCTGTTAGCCACCTGAAGGGGCCCTCTTTATTGTTGGCGGCTGCAATCAGTGAGTCTCCCGATGCCGCGGGCGCTGGGTTTGGACAGATGAGGCAGCCCCGCTTTATTCCACTTGGCTGGTTCGAATGCAAGAAGGGGAAAACAGGACACTTTGCGCAATCGTGCCCTGCAGGACGTCCGACACTGTTTTCCCAAATGTCGAAGCCAAGGAACGCATCCTGTGACTTCGTGCAACCTTTAGTGCACGCGTGCGTGTGTGTGCTTGTGTGTGTGTGTTTGCGTCAGCGTACGCGTATGAGTGCGTGGACAGTGACCAGAAGAGCAGAGCGAAAAAACCGTAGCAAGAACCAGAGACGCAGCGAGAAGAGCGAGCGAAGAAGAGTTTGCCAATTGCGAGTGACTTCAGCGGTTGTACTTGTTGCTGTTTAGAGTGGTTGTGCGAATAATATTGTAACCAAATTTTCTCAATTAAATACAAGCTTACATTTTCATCTTTTAACAGTGCGTGCACCGTGTGCTGCATTTTCTTTTCTACTTCTAGTTTTTTTACGGCCATTTCTGTGCAACGCCAACATCTTCAAAAGCGGGATAGATATCGATAAAAACCATGACTCGCAGGTGAGGTATCTTTGTTCTCTCGTTCCTATCCTACTTGCTTAGCTTTTAGTGCATTCGTCCGGACGGTAGAAGAGAGAGAGTCTACCACCCCACGAAAAACTAAACAAGAAGCAGAGGGTTGCCTGCAGACTATTACACACTCACACACTCGCACCCAGTGATTCTACGCCTCTGTTATCCAGACATTTATGCGTCCGACGACTGTAAAACGTGTGGAGCAAAATTGACGCTGCAGCACATTCTGTGGGTGTGTGCCGGTAGCGTGCAGCAGTCCCCTATGAGCCGGGAAGACATGACAGTCAAACCATGAGGCGTGATTTGAGGTGACTGTGCCCAGCTGCGACCTCGCCGATCAGCCGTGGGCAGCCCGGCATGCCCAGGAAGCCGTCCATATGTCCAAGGACTCGAGACCATCACCTAGGCTGGGGCGCTTGTAGCCCTACCTCGTTTAATACCAACAAACATGGTCGATAAAGTTTTAGGGCGAAGCTTCTTAAGGCGTGGGTCGGTCGTCACCTGTATTTATACATGTAGTAACCACCTCACAGCATATCCATGGAGTGAATGATGATGAGTGGGGCTAGGCTTAGGAAGGTTTTATGGGCAAACCGGGAATAATCCACTGGCCGCGTTCGTCCGTCCGTCTGTCTGTCTGTCTGTCTGTCTATCTGTCTGTCTGTCTGTCTGTCTGTCTGTCTGTCTGTCTGTCTGTCTGTCTGTCTGTCTGTCTGTCTGTCTGTCTGTCTCACGCACGGGCGTACGGATGTAGGCACAGACGGACTCACGGACGCAATTCGCCCCACTCACTATGATTCACTGCTTGGATATGCTGCAATTGTTTTACCCACTCTTTCATTTACCAAAATCGGAACCAATTCACCATATATGGACGCTCCTTACGTTACTACTAGAGCTGGGGGAGGAGGCCGCAGAACCAATAGTTCCAACTCCTATTTCAATATTGGATACATAATTGCAATTACTCGTCATAGAAGCGTTAACAATATGTGCTAGATTCACTTGAGACAGTTTACCGTGACCGCGTAAGTTCAGCCGGGGGCGGGGGGGGGGGGGTACAGACGATTTGACACCTAGGAACGTGTGCACTACTTTTGCACAATCTAGAACAGTGGTCAACAATCTGCGGCCCGCGAAGCCGTATTATGCGGTCCCCAGCCCAACGTCAAAACTCATCCCCTTCCCTCGTCACACCCTATATGAAGGGCGAGGTGACATTTTTACCTCAATGGACATTTACAAAAATCGGCACGCGCCACCTAGGCTGGCTACAAAGCATTATGATAAGCCGGAGCGCCGGCGGAGTGTCGTGCGCTCGCGGAAGCGTTGATTCCCCTCGTTTCCCGCAGCGCGCGGGCGTACGGACGCATCCTTGCAGGAATATCGCGCGCGCGCGTGATAACCACTCTTCAGTCTGCACTCACAGAAGAGGCTCAACGCAGAGCAACACAAAGTCAGCAGACGGTAAGTATACTTGACTCATTAGAGACCCGGGAAAATGCTAACGTACCCTCGAAGAGCCAATTGAATTGGAAACAATTTTTTGGCTTTCGCGGCGAGCCCGTGCGCTTCGTTGGTCGTATTTCCATGTAGCAGAAGCTTTTCTCTTTTGTTTTATTTTCAGCATGACCGTACAGCTTTACTATTAGCACTTTATGTTAGGCACTATCACTCGTCAAATGTTTCCACGCGATACGTGGTGCAAGACCATGGCACTTCGCGCATGATAACCAATGTCAAAATTCAACTTTTATAAATGGGTTCGATCCCAAGTATGCTGGTGGATAGGAATTTCAATTGCCTGTTTCATCTGTTGTGCCTGTGAAACTTCGCACTTGGGACGGTGAGAGTATATAAAAACCAGTTATAAGCACGCCTATAAAGCGGACATCAAGTGAGTACTGTACCCTCTTGTTGACGCCACCACCACGCGATGCCATATAGCCACCGACGGAATTTTTCCGTTTCTAAGCGAGAACTGTAGGTGCGTCATCAAACTTCAAACTTGACCGTTTGCGTCCCGCGACGGCGACGTCGGGTGATCCGAAAAATCATCACGTGATGACAACATGTATGGCGTCAGACATCGCCGAAAATTGTGACATCATTAAAACGTCCTGTGACTTCACGACATCACGTGATATCCGAGATTCGTCAAGGTGGTCTGATCATGGAGGCAATGCAAAACCTGATTACGTGCAGCAATTTTTCGAAGGGTAGTGTGGATGGTGGTAGGCGTGGGCCTCGGCCTGGGCCTCGGCAGGGGGTGCCAAAGGGGCACTTACCCCACTCAAGGCACACCAGCACTTGCCCAAGCTACACTAGTTATCTCCCCCAGCTGCGATGCAAAACGGATTCGCACCCTTGGCATCATCCTGCTGACACTCATTCATGGCGTGGTTTAATCTACACATCGACTGATAATAAAAACGAGGTGGTGTTCACCTTCAGGTCCTCTTAGGTGAATGTGCAAGGGACCTTGAGATTCCTTAATGAGGCATCTAACGGTGTCGCCTCTATATCTTCGCGATGATTTATTTGTGGGATTTAAGGTCCCAAACCACCATATGATAATGAGAGAAGCCGTAGTGGAGGGCTCCGGAAATTGAGACCACCTGGGGTTCTTTAACGTGCACCCAAATCTGAGCACACGGGCCTACAACATTTCTGCCCCTATCGGAAATGCAGCCGCCGCAGCCGGGATTCGATCCCGCGACCTGCGGGTTAGCAGCCGAGTACCTTAGCTACTAGACCGCTGCGGCAGGGCTATAACTTCGCGTAATTACGTGGTATGCTTCAACGTCAAAAGCCCAGCCCCGTAATCGCTGTAAATGAGAACTCATATAACTCAATAAAGGTGTAACGTAAACTGCAGCATTAAAAAATTGAGTTTTGAAGTAGCACTGAGAAATGAAACGAAACGTCCGATGTCTTTCGCGTCTTATGACACCCACGAACAGAGCTGGTTTATCCTCCGCTTTCATTCTTCTTCGGCATGTTCTGTGACGATTCTGGCTATTTGTGGCGAGCAGGACGACCTAGTTGGCGAGCATGAAAGTCGGAGCCCTCAGAAGTAGCTGTTTATCTACACGAGCAGCCCCTTACGCCAGCCAAAACCACTCGCGGCACGTGATGAAAGCAGGCGAAAGCGGAAAAGCGTCGTCCGCTCTGCCCGACCGGTGCTGCGCTTTTCCATAGTGCTCCAACTCTGATCCGCCAGGGGAAGGCGTGGCGCTGCGATTTCTGAAAAGATCCATTAAGGTTTACCCTTGTAACCTGTGTTTGCAAAACGTATTTGCGTGGAGAAAAAAAAGCATGGTTTCTATTTTGTGATTTGTACAGTCTTGCCAAGTTTGTTCTGTACTGCCTCTACGCTCACTTTTTAAATGCGAAACATTTCTTAGCAAACTTGAACAACTTGAGTCTATCTATCTATCTATCTATCTATCTATCTATCTATCTATCTATCTATCTATCTATCTATCTATCCATCTGGCCGATTACATGTGGGTGCTCTCGTGGTCAACCCCTTTACATGGCGTGAACCAAATCTAGCATGGGAAAGTAAGGTGGTTGTACGAATATGACGCGCTGGTCAAGACATGAATAATGTCACAATTCTGTCGTGCACGTCGTCAAACAGTTTCCGCCAGGCAATGGCACATACCCACGGGCAGGTATCTGCCGCTGGTATGCGGATATGTGCCACAGGTGATTGACACTTAGTGTCTACCCAGCATCGATGATAACACACATGGGTAATTTTAATGCGCGAGCGTTAGGAAATACCAGACAAAGGTTGCGTCGACCCGATGAATGCAAGGAATAAATGACAGTGTCCCAGCTGAAATTAAACCCAAGATTAGCGTAACAAAAAAGCATTTTATCCCAGAGCTAAGCCAAGTCTCAAAACTACTTTTCAAATAGATGCTAATCATCGTGAGGTGTCAATAGTGGTTGCAGTGCTACCAACCCAATTTTATAAACATTACATGTGTACTCTTTTGATACAGCCGTCACGTCGGATTAACGTCATTTGTGGCTTGTTGCCATGCGCTGAAGTTGATTATTGTAGCAGTGTCAAGGGCCAGCATCCTCGAGAGCATCAGTGTTTCATATGAGCTTCTGGTGTTGCTAATACGCCTGTTCAAGTTGGCAGCGTTGCACAAGTGATTGATTGATATGTGGAGTTTAACGTCACAAAACTACCATATGATTATGAGAGACGCCGTAGTGGAGGGCTTCTGAAAAATTGACCACTTGAGGTTCTTAAACGTGCACCCAAATCTGAGCACATGGGCCTACATTATTTCCGCCTCCATCGGAAATGCAGCCGCCGCAGCCGGGATTTGATCCCGCGACGTACCCTATATACAAAGGGAAGAGAATGGCGCGAGCTCACATGACCGTCGGGGCGACGTCAAAATATGGTGGCTAGAAGGAGAGGTGTCAGCATCGTCCCGGTCGCGCCTTGAAAGTAGGCGTGCTGGTGTTTCATTTCGCCGCGGAGCGGCGCTCAAGTCGCCACCGTGATCGGTCGAGAGCGCTTGTCAGCCGCTAGAGCGGCACTTTTAGTCGCTTGCTCGTGTGCTTGTAAGTCGGAACGTCTGCGCTTTGCTTATTTGGACTTGTTCGGGATGAATACGTGCCAATGTGACCACGCAACAGTGATGAGTAAACAGCAAAGGCGCTGCTTTGCACGTGGATGCAATGCGGGATATGCTTCGGCCCGCAAGCAAGGGAAGAAAGCGTCTCTCTTCTCTGCTCCCGCCGACGATGAACGGCGCAAGGCCTGGGAGCGTGCGATTCCTCGCGCTACAAACCACTGGAAAAGAACTGCGTCATGTGCGAAGCTTATTTCGACGAAAGATTCATCGTCCGTAGCTACAAGCATGTTATCAACGGGTTCTTAGTAACTTGGGAAAAAGCTGTACCTAGGAGGGTGGGTTCCTGAGAGAATCAAATGCCGAAGGACTCCGCGTCACTCTAACCAGCACCTTTTCCATCCAGCACAATGTCACGAAAACCTTGGGCTATAAATACCTTATGATGTCCCACCCATGCCAAGAAGCACTTAAAATCTTTTTCGAATTCTGAAGAAAATGTCTGACTCGAATGATCACCCTTCGCCGACAGAATTTTTGATCTCTGTGAATTTTCAGTTTTTAGAGTTTGCCACAGTCACTCTCCGGTGGAAACATACCTCCTTGAGTTCCAAGCAGCCTTCTCTGTCAGGGAGAAAATTTATGCATGTGTTTCCACTTTTGATTTATTCTATGTTGCCATTGAATGACATGCTCGCTCGCTTGGATGTCTGGAGATGAGTTGCAGTTTACAAAGACGGTCCTCAAGGGCGATCTAAGTGTCGTGATAGCAACGATAGTAGACCCACAGCAAAGCGCTCTCTTAGCCCTCTTTCTTGCACTGATATCATAGGCGACTACTCTACGTTCTTAAATCGTAAACAGATATGTCAGATGACGATGCCCGCGGAACGACAAAAATGACGATATGTTGCCTCTAACCCGTTTGGAATAGGAGGCATGTCCTATATGAGTCGACAGACAGCTATATATACTGTTGGAAGTGCAAAATGACCGGAGATGGCTACGCAGCGTGAAAGCGCTTGTCTTTTGGCACGTATAACCTGCAAGGATTCAAGACTTCGGAGAAATATAGCCGGACTCGCAAATTTTTTTAAGTTTGAATGGCAGTTCTGATAGTAGCAAAATCTTTAAAACAACTCTTTGGCGTTTATTTTTGACTGAAAATCGCCAAACTACTGACACACGTTGTCCGCTGATCTGCCATTTTCTTGCCAGGTGTGGTCACAAGGGCGTGAAAGTTGAGGTTAAAGTGTTCCTTTAACGTTCATGTTTTCCAATAAAAATTCACTAGCGAGTCAGCGCTGTGGTTTGTCGCCCCTCCTTCTGTTGTGTCAGGGTAGTCGTGCGCTGCGTTAAAATATGTTCAAACTCACCAAAAAGTTACTCACTCGGACTCACTCAGACTCAACTCGATCTGTGTCCGAGTGATTCCAAGTAAGTCGACTCATGACTCCGTTAGCTTCGAATTAGATTTTAAAATAGAAGCATTTCTTAGCGAACCTCAGTGACTTTGAGCGTATCTATCTATCTCTCTATCTATCTATCTTTCTATCTATCTATCTAGCCACCTACGACATTTAGCTCTCCTTGCTGTTTCGGTAATGGTATCGATACTAAACTTGTATGGCATACTATGATTCTATGAAAAATATATTTGATTAGTCATAACATGGAAATTATGGCATGTGTGTCATGAATGCCATGACTCATGATTTACAATTCATGGTCCTGGAGCTCTTGCGGGGGTTTCATTCACACGGCAAGTTGCAAAACTGGTATGGTATGGCATGATTGAATGGTGAGAACAAGTGACAGACCCGAACATCAAAATCATGACATGCGTGTCATGAAACAACATGACTATCGGGCACGCTCATGATGCGCTCGCGACCGTTTCGCTAGCGTCACATATACCAAATTTGGTATTGAAATATGTAAATGGATGACGACGGTGTGTGACTGGTGCAAACATGATAATCATGAGATGCGTGTCATGTAACAACATGACTACATGTCACGCTCATGATGCGCTGGCGGTCGTTTCACTAGCTTCACTTATACAAAATTCCATATTACGGGGCGTGAATGGATGACGAAGGTATTGTTACGCTGAAGCGGCAACGTGTGAAGAGAGGAAGAGGAGAACGAAGTGGTCTTTTTAGAAGCAGCTCAGTGTCGGCGTGGCTACCCTTTGCCATTCGCTCTTCAATAAACACGCCCCATCATAACAGTTTTGTTGAGAGGTGCTGGGTACGATAACGGCGCCCCCGACTAACGGCGACTCATCGACCGCTGAGATGCAATACGCGGAGCTTCGCCGAAGGCTACGACTTGTTGGTCTGCCGCCTGCGATGGCGTCTCACGACAACAATGATAACGAGCCACATGCTTCCCGCATACCGCGGCAGCCCTACATCCAGCCTCCATCTTTCGCTGGACAAGCTGCAGAAGATGTCGACTCGTGGCTCAGCTGCTACCAACGGGCGAGTCGGTTTAATGGCTGGGATGCCACCGACCAGCTCAACAATGTGGGATTCTTTCTCAAAGGAACCATGAAGAAAGAAAACCAAGAAGAAAGATTTACCACGTGGCGGAAGTTCGTCGATTAAACTAAGGTGTAGTTTTGGGATCCGGCAGCGAAAAAGAAGCATGCGGAGAAAACTCTTATGCATCGAGCGCAAGTCCCCGGGAAAACCTCCACGAAGTATATCGAGGAGTTCCTCAAGTTGTGCAGGGCACTGGACCCCTGGATGACAGAATAAGACAAGGTTGGTCATCTTCTAAAAGGGATCGCGGAGAACCTTTACCAAATCCTCATCGCAAAAGATAGTTTGGAGCGTGAAAGTGATGTTGTCAAGCACAGCCGTACGTTTGAAGCACTGAAAGCGCGGTGAATTACGCCAAAGTTCGGCCGCCTGCCCAACGTCACTAATGTCTCCCGTGTCGACGTGCATCCAACCCCATCGGATCTCGCGTCCATGGTTCGCCAAGTAGTGCGCGAAGAGCTTGACCTACGCGAGGCGGCTTCTCAGCCGGTACCTAATGTCCGAGAACCATTTCCTCCCAGCGACTTTAGCGCTACGACTATCAACGCCGCCTCCCTTAATGCCTACAACTATACGTCTCGTCCTCGAGGGCCAAGCCAAACTATACGTCCGTACTACCCATTGGATGACGAATACGCGCGCATACCACCTACCGGTTATCAGGCATGGAACGGCCGGGCCATTCATCCTTCTACTGACATCAGCGCACCTGGCGAACGTCCCATATGATGCTTTCACTGTGGCATCTGCGGTCATGTCGCCCGATTCTGCCCCGATCGCCATCAAAAGCACACTCAAAAGCACGCTCAAATTGCTCTGTTCAGAGCCGGCGTGTTTCGGTGGTCGAACAGGTGCAGGAGCACTGTCATCCATTGGTAGAGCGAGAGTGCTTTTGCTGCGCCGAGAGCGGCCACGAGGAGTTTGCAGTGCCCTGGCCTGAAAAGCGGAGTAGGCAGAGTACGACGAGTCACGTGGCCCGTGAACGTCACAGCCTCCAAATTTTTTTTCAGCCAGCGAGCACGGCGGCAACGGTAGCAACCATGTGTAGTTTTGGCACCACTGTTTTGTCGCTGTTTTGTACGGATGGCTCCGATGAGAGCTGGACATTTGCCGAATGAGTCATTGCACTAGCATTCTAGGTATTAGGATAATGAAGATTATGTGGCTGACCGATTTCACGCATATTTTGCTGCTGCCCGACAAGGAATATGCCGTGGCTTGGATTGCTTCAGTCGCATGGTCTCCCTACTTGTCACCTTCTCCCCTGCGCTCCTGGAGCACGGCGCATTCCAGCGCCAGAGTGCCGTGCTCTCAGTGCCCTGCCCGCAACTCCTCAGTGCCCTGCCCCCCTTCTTCTGTTCTCTCAATGGAATTCGCCAATAGAGAAAGCGGTGTGGTCGTTACCTTTTGTTTTTTTTCACTATCTCAAAAACTTTGTAACGACATAAGTACTGCTGATGTCTGCTCGCAGTGGCCTCACTCATTTGTCCTAACTGGTGATAGCAGGTGGACGGCAGCAAGCACTGAAGAGAGGGGAATGGCGTGTTGAAAGGCTTCGCAGGGGTGATCGCCCTCACCAGCCCCCTCCTCTCTCTGCATCCGCACTGCCTACGGGTTCGGCCAACCTTTGATCAAGCGAAGATACCATGCGATTGCGCTTTCACGTGAAGTAAAGAAGGTGACGTCACATGGAGGCGTCATCTCAAGAACTTTTATGGGTGAAGCACATTATAGAATAATAGCTGAAAGGGTCAGCGGTCCCGGCGACGGGACTAAGAGCGAGCGGACATCAGGACAAAAGGAAGAGTAATTGAATAGGCTTCAGCGCGATTTCGACGAAGACAAATGGAGACTCACAGAACACGACATTGTTACGGGTGGCCTTAATTTTAATTTTTTGCGTCTTTTGTCTACTGACGCGATCCGCTCGCTGTAACGAAGAGGAAACGTGTTATTTGGAATGTGCCAAGGACTGGAGCTAGTGAAGATTGTATCTGTTCGTGAAGCTAGTTCCAGGTATACACAACGGTGGTGTGCTTGTAGACCAGAACTATGTCAACTACGAGATGTGTACCCCAGTAGTGCCTTACGTATTGACATACAGCGTAAATTGGGTATGGTACAGAAGTCATGTTGCGTCTCTCATAATGAAATGGTGGTTTTAGGACATTAAACCCTACAAATTATTCAGAAGTCATGTTACCGGCGGAGGTTTGAAGTTAGATAGATGCCCCACCGTGGTGGCTAAGGTACTCGGCTGCCGACCCGCAGGTCACGGGATCAAATCCCGGCTTGCACGGCTGCATTTTCGGTGAAGGCGAAAATGCTGTGGGCCCATGTGCTCAGATTAGGGTGCACGTGAAAGAACCTCAGGTGGTCGCAATATCCAGAGTCCTATGGCGTCTCTCATAGTCATATGGTAGTTTCGCGACGTTAAATCCCACGTATGATTGATTGATTGATATGTGGGGTTGAACGTCCCAAAACCACCATATGGTTATGAGGGACGCCGTAGTGAAGGGCTCCGGAAATTTCGATCACCTGGGGTTCTTTAGCGTGCACCCAATTCAAAATCCCACACCATCATCATCATCATCATCATCATCAGCCTGACTTTGTCCACTGCAGGCCTCTCCCATGTTCCGCCAGTTAACCCACTCCCGTGCTTGCTGCTGCCAATTTATATTCGCAAATTTCTTAATCTCATCTGCCCACCTAACCTTCTGTCTCCTCCTAACCCTCTTGCCTTCTCTGGGAATCTAGTTAGCCACCCTTAATGACCAGCGGTTATCCTGTCTACGCGCTACATGCCCGGCCCATGTCCATTTCTTCTTCTTGATTTCAGCTATCATATACCTTCCTTTTGAGGGATAGTGGCAATCTACCTGTCACAATTTGAGAGTGCTTGCCAAATGTGCTCCACCTCATTCTTATTCTTCTAGTTATTTCAATCTCATGGTGCGGCTCTGCGGTAATTACCTGCCCTAAGTAGACATAGTCTTCTACAACTTGAAGTGCACTATTACCTATCTCAAAGCGCTGCTTTTTTCCGAGGTTGTTGTACATTACTTTCGTTTTCTGCAGATTCATTTTAAGACCAATCTTTCTGCTCTCCTTGTCTAACTCCGTAATTATGAGTTGCAATTGGTCCCCTGAGTTACTCAGCAATGCAATGTCATCGGCAAAGCGCAGGTTACTAAGGTACTCTCCATTAACTCTTATATCTAACGGTTCCCGTTCCAGTCTTCTAAAAACCTCCTGTAAGCACGCGGTGAATAGCATTGGGGAGATTGTGTCCCCCTGCCTTACACCCTTCTTGATTGGTATTCTGTTGCTTTCTTTAAGAAGCACTATGGTAGCAGTTGATCCCCTGTAGATTTCTTCCAGGATGTTTATATATACTATATTGACGCCCTGATTCCGCAATGTCTGCATGACGGCTGATATTTCTACTGAATCACACGCTTTCGCGTAATCTATAAAAGCTATGTATAGTGGTTGGTTATGTTCTAAGCATTTCTCTATTACCTGATTGATAGTACGAATGTGGTCGATTGTTGAATAGCCTGTTCGAAATCCTGCTTGTTCCTTTGGTTGATTGAATTCTAATGTTTTCTTAACTCTGTTAGCAATTACCTTTGTAAATAGCTTGTATGCTACAGAGAGCAAGATGATCGGCCTGTAGTTCTTCAAGTTCTTGTCATCTCCTTTCTTATGTATTAGGATGATGTTATCGTTCTTCCAAGACTCTGGCACTTTTCCATTCAGGAGACACCTCGTAAACAGGGTGGCTAGTTTTTCTAACACAATCTGTCCTCCATCTTTCAGCAGATTTGATGTTACCTGATCCTCACCAGCAGCTCTGCCTCTTTGCATGCTCTCCAAAGATTTTCTGACTTCTTTTATCAGTACGGGTGGGGTGTCATCTAGGTTACGGCTAGTTCTTATAGTATTGAGGTCGTGCTTGTCCCGGCTACTGTACAGATCTCTGTAAAACTCCTCCGCTATTTTAACTATCCTATCCATATTGGTAGTTATTTTGCCTTCTTTGTTCCTTAGTGCATACATCCGATTTTTGCCTAACCCAAGTTTCTTCTTCACAGCTTGACGCTTCCTCCGTTTTTCAGAGCGTGTTCAATCCTTTCCATGTTATGCCTTCTTACATCGCATACCTTACGCCTATTAATCAACTTCGAAAGCTCTGCCAGCTCTATTTGTCTGTTATACTTTATACTCATGATTTGGCGCTTCTTAATGAGATTCTTCGTTTCCTGGGAAAGCTTGCCAGTGTCCTGTCTAACTACCCTGCCCCCAATTTTCACTGCACACTCCGTAATGATACTCGTCATATTATCATTCATTGTATCTGCGCTAAGGTTGGTTTCCTCACTAAGAGCCGAGTAGCTGTTCTGAAGCGAGACTCAGAATTCCTGTACTTTCCCTCTCAGTGCTAGCTCATTCATTGGCTTCTTGCGTATCAGTTTCTGTCGTTCCTTCTTCAAGTCTAGGCGAATTCGAGACCGTACCATTCTATGGTCACTGCATCGTACCTTGCCAACCACTTCCACATCCTGCACGATTCCTGGGTGTGCACTCATTATAAAGTCTATTTCGTTCTTATTTTCGCAATTAGGGCTCTTCCATGTCTACTTGCGGTTTCCTCGTTTTCGGTAGAAGGTATTCAAAGCCTTAAATATCGCGTTCCGCGAATTCTACTAGTAGCTCTCCTCTGGCGTTTCTAGTGCCGATGCCATAATCTCCTACCGCCTGGTCTTCACCCTGCTTCTTCCCTACACTTGCATTAAAGTCTCCCATCAGTATAGTATACTGTGTTTTTACCTTACTCATTGCCGAGTCCACGTCTTCATAGAAGCTTTCAACTGAAGCGTCATAATGGCTAGATGTAGGTGCGTAAGCCTGTACCGCCTTCATCTTGTATCTTTTATTCAGTTTAATTACGATACCTACCCCCCTTTCGTTAATGCTATAGTATTCTTCTATGTTGCCAGCTATGTTTCTGTGAATCGGGAACCCCACTCCCAGTTCTCTTCTGTCAGCCAAGCCCCTGTAGCAAAGGACGTGCTCGTTTCGTGCCCATTTACAAAATCCCACTTATCAATCATCAAATCAATCCAGGTTAGGTACATTATAGGGGAGAGGCCAAATTGAATCGACGTAAGTTAGAAAAACAGAGCGTATAGGAATCTACTGATGTAAGATCGTAATGCCACCTCATTCATGTCGTGTTTGCTGCCACGTTGACCCGGAACGTTTCATGGACATGATTAAATGCGCTTTAAGAGCGCGGCGGAGAATACTTTGGTACAATAGCTTTGATTATCTCTCTAGGTAAGAAATATGTCTTACAGCCCGCGTGAAGTGAGCAATCTCGACCGGCGAACTCACTTATGAGTCGACTCACACGGACTGACTCAGACCCAGATCATGCCGTGAGTCTCTGACTTAGTCCAGATTATAGTAATGTTTTTGTGAGTTTGAGTCCGACTGAGTCCGCTTGAAGAAAATTTTTGGGAGTAGAGTCCGACTCAGAAAAATTTTGGTGAGTTTGAGTCCGTGGGAGTCTAAAGCACTAGATATATTTGATGTGTTAGTCTGAGTGAATTCCAGTTTCTTTTGACTGCCTATGGTCCTATCTATTGATCTTATGCATAGCTATCCTTCTTGTTTAGATTCTTTTGTGTTCTTTGGGGGAGCACTAGGATGAATGCCAGGGGCCGGAACATTGTGACATTCGCTTCTGATTACGACCTTTCCATCATGAACGATGGTACCCCCACATATCTGCGGGGTCTCACGTATGGCAGATGCCTTGACCTGACATTGGTGTCACGGTGCTTTTCTCACAAAGTTAAGTGGTTTTGCGATATTGAGACTCATGGGAGTGATCACATACCCACCTACGTGACGATCGATGGTATCATAAAAAATTTCTCTTCCGGTGTTGCAATTGGCACTGACTGGTCGATGTTTGCATCGCGTGTTGAGAACGCTTGCCAAGAAGGCCTCGCCCGCAGCCTGGAAAATACCATAGCGGAAGCCATGCAAGCGTCCAAATGTAAATTACCATTTTCGTCTAAAGTAACACAGTTTGACATCGAACTGGAAAAATTACGAGCTATACGAAGGCGTGCTGAACGACGATACAGACGCACAAGATCAATTTACGATCTGAGGGAAGCAAGGCGGCTCCAGAAAAAGATTCAACGACGAATTTGTAAACTGGAGAGCGAACGCTGGAAAGCATTCTGCGAATCTCTAGACCCTCATAAACCTCTGTCATATATCTGGAGAACAGTTCGTGGTCTTCGCTCCTCTCCACAACAACGGCACTCTTGTAAAGCTTTGGCACTCCATCATGGAAAAACAGAACTCGAGGTGGCTGAAGAATTTTGCACGAGAGTTGCCGGGAATATTATGAACGAGAGCATCGACGCCGTGATCGTTCCTGAGACGCGATTACCAGAAATGGACATTCCGTTCACCATGGAAGAACTGGAAGGTACGTTAGTCGCTTCTAAGCGCATGTCATCGCCAGGTCCTGATGGTATTACTTATAGTGCGTTGAGACACCTTGGACAAAAAGCCAGAAAAGAACTTTTAACATGTTTCAACAACTCCTGGCTCAGCGGCAGTGTTCCTCGAGAATGGAAAATAAGTCAATTAATACCACTTTTGAAATCGGGAAAATCACCATTGGACTTGACAGCGTATCGCCCTATTGCCCTCGCAAGGTGCCTCGGAAAAGTGATGGAAAGAATGGTTCTATTTCGTCTCGAGTGGTACTTGGAACGATACACCAAATACCCTTCTTGCATGGCAGGCTTTCGTCGGGGCCGCTCCTCCATTGACTGTGTCCTCGACTTATCGACATTTGTTCAACAAGAAAAAAGTCGCAAGCGCATATCAGTAGCACTCTTTCTTGACGTGAAGGGTGCATATGATAATGTAGCTCACGATGCCATCCTCACTTCTCTCGCAGCAATGGGCATTGGCGGACGAATGTTTCAATGGATAAAAGATTATATAACTGGCAGGGGTTTCTTTGTACAAACAGATGAGGGTACAACTGCCCAACATTACACCTACTGCGGAGTACCTCAGGGAGGTGTTTTAAGCCCCACATTGTTCAATGTGGCCCTCATTGGTCTGGTGAAGGTTCTGCCAAAGTCGGTGTGCCTATCCATATACGCCGATGATATTTGCCTCTGGAGTGCTGCAGTTACTCTCCCTCAGGTGCGTGCACGAATACAGCAGGCAGCAACCCTCACAACAGCCTACCTTCAGAAACAAGGCCTAACTATATCAACTGTGAAGTGTGCGTTGATGGCGTTTACACGCAAACCAATGACGCCATACCCTGTTTACATCAATGGGCAGAGTGTCAAATATGCACGGACGCATCGTTTCCTGGGCATAATAATCGACAGAACTCTTTCGTGGAGCCCACATTGTGCGTACTTGAAGAAGAGGCTGCTATCTATTGTGCATATCATGAAATTCTTGTGCGGGGAAAGCATGGGAAACTCCTGTGGCCTCCATGCTACAGCTGTACAGGGCCCTATTTCTGGGTCTAATGCGCTACAGCTTGCCGGTACTAACTAACACTTGCAAATCGAATACTCATTCATTGGAGAGTTTGCAGGGTCAGGCACTGCGTATCTGCCTAGGACTGCCCCGATGCGCTTCTACTTATGCTGCAATCATGCTTGCCAAAGACCATCCGGTCAGGACATATATAGTTGTGGATTGCCTCAGAGCGCACATTCGACATGCTAGCCGTGTCCCCGACCACCACTTGGCCCTTCTACCTTCCGGAAGACCACGTGCTACGTTTTCAGACGTCATAGCCAAGCACCTAAACAGCATTCCATCAGGATATACGCCAGCTGCGAGAACGGCTTGTCCTTTGTGGTGCCTCGACCAGCCGCAAGTACGTCTAGAAATTCCGGGAATCAAAAAGAAAAGCAGTCACTCCAGAGTAGCATTGAAGCAAGCAACACTACTATTATTACATGAGTTGTACTTAGACCGAACGCAGATATACACTGATGGGTCCGTCTCATCGAGCAGCTCATCAGGTGCCGCTGTAATTCCGGCTGCAGAAATGACAATCAAGTTTAAGTTGCCGCATATGACTACATCTACGGCATCAGAGCTTGCTGCTATAAGGGCTGCTTTACAATATCTCGTTCAAGAAGGTCCAAGAAAATGGGTAATATTCTGTGATTCGAAGGCAGCGCTTCAGAGTTTGCAGTCTGCCATGCGTAGGAGGAGTCATGACCAACTGGTACAAGAAATAAGACATTGCCATCATGAAGCTCTTGAACGAGGGCATGATATTATATATCAATTGCTGCCTGGACATATCGGTATTACCGGAAATCAATTAGCCGATGATGCAGCCCGCTCAGCCCATGAAGAAACCCATGTAGTCCCGATTCCTCTATCAAGGAATGATGCAGCAAGACAACTTTACCTGCTGGCTCGAGATCTCACACGCACGTTCTGGTCATCTACCAGCTTCAAAAGGTGTCAATTTTATGAACTGGATCCTTCGCTCAAGCTAAAGCTACCATCACAACTTTCCCGCTCCGATGCGACACTGTTATGCCGCCTTTGGTTGGGTGTTGCATTTACAAAGGTGTACTCCTTTCGCATCGGTATGGCAGACACTCCTACATGCGACTACTGCGGAGCTGAAGAGACCATCGAACACGTCCTGTGCAGTTGCGCTTGCTACGACACACAGCAATGCCAGCTCCGGATGGTTTTGAATCGACTTGACCCCGGACCATTTTGTGTGCAGAAGATACTAGGACCTTGGGCATCTGCCTCAGTTGCGCAGAAAGCAACAAAAGCACTGCTACTTTACCTCAAGTCAACAAACCTGAGTGACCGCCTGTAGACTGTGTGTGCTCCCCGAGTGTGCTCGTGATTGTGTGTACCTTCTCATCTTTCTGCAACCTTTTTTTCTCCCCTTTATCCCTTCCCCAGTGCAGGGTAGCAAACCCTGCACTGGGGATGTGCGTCTGGTTAACCTCCCTGCCTTTCCTTGCATCTTTATCTCTCTCTCTCTCTCTGTGTGTCTTCATTTGTATTCGTCTAAACCGCGCTGAAGCCTATCCAATTATGTATCAACTCGCCCGAGTCAAAGTGCTTTTGGAAAAGGAAGAGTAATTGCTGAGCCAATGCTCTGCTTGTTTCAGCGGTGACAGCGGAGTAAGGTGCCTAGATTAAACAAGTTTCCAAGGTAGCGACACCTTACCCTTTTCTCCTTGACTATGCTCCAGGAACACCCCCCCCCCCCCTCAGAAGGTTCAAAACTTTCATCAAAAAAGCAAAAGTTTGGCTTCAGTTGCTATGGTCAATAGATGTAAATGAAACAAAATAGAACGAAATCAGTCGTAGAATAAACTGTTACCATTTTGAACATAAACGTTGCAACACAGGAGCCAGTAGGATGCGTCTTTCTGAACTCGCAACATTGTGCAGATGTATATTTTACACCGCTAGCCACGGCGTCTTGTGTCGTTCATCGTAGTTCATCCAGTTCTCTGAATGTGTTTTGTTCATGCTGTGACAGAGTTAACGCGCTTCTTGCTGGATCTTGTCAGTGACCACAGGGCGTGACATTATGACGAGCGATTACACCAAGCGGCTGGATACTCATTTCGTCCAGGTGGGCCATTTCGGATGCATGCCATTTCCTTCCAAGTTTACGGCCTTTTGTCTGCCGACCACGGAGGCGCCGTGGTCCGCGACAACGGTGCTCGGCCCGGTGGAATAAACTATTTGGCTGAAACATGGTTGATTCTGTGCTCCAACTACGTGGATATGACCCCGAGGCGATGGCGTGGACCTCAGTCCCCACCAACAGTGACAAAAGTAGGACGATTTCGCCGCAAATTTTGTGCCAAGGCTTGATTCAAGTGGCGGAAAGCTGCTCCCAGAACAAAGCCAAGACGACAGCGTGTGATGCCGCTCCGGCCGCCAGCGAGTCGGTTGACAACACGAACGCTCCCACGACGCTCGCCACGGGACGCAAAGGCAAGACATTTACCAATTGGAAGCCGCGTCCAATGCTGAAACCTGCTCTCGAAGACTACGTTATAGTAATCGAACCCAGAGAACGCGTTTTTCTTCTCGACGTGTTCACGTAAACCCGCTACGGCACCGCCATCTCGGCATACCTAGACCGGAGCGAGCCCGCGGAATGGCCATGCTGCCATCGTGAGACCAAAACATCATTGTCGTGCCTACCCCGGACATCGAGACGGCGGACGTGCTCATCGGGTACTTAGCAGTGAATTCGGAGAAAGGGTCAGTCCTGCTCCAGAGTTACCTAAGGCAAGATGGCGGCAACATCTGCCACGGAGTGATCGTGGTCCACAACATGGACACCACGGAAACTCTTCAACATCGAGTCTGCCGGCGTGCCGGCACCATCGTGGAAATCCAGAAATTCGGAGCAACCAACAAGGCACGCATCACCTTCGCTGGTAAGGTGAAGCCACGTTACGTGCACTATGACAATATGGTCGTCTCCGTGCAGAACTCCTACAAAACTATCCCGGCCTGCAGCCGGTGTGGAGCCGTTGGGCATCGCGCGGATGATTGCCCAAATCTGCAGCCGAAAACATGTGAACTCTGCGGACTTCATGCTCCGCTAGTGGAGGGGGTAGGGCCCCTCACGTATGTGTTCCTCGGTGTTCCGCGTGTGGTGAGACCCATGCCACCAACTCCTGCAAATGTGCGGCGAAGTTCCGAACACCGAAAATGACCTTCCCAAAAGGAGGAAAAAGAAACCGGCACCCAAGAAGACAACCTCACTACCTACAATGATCTGGTTAGGAACTTTTTCATCAGACGGCGAGCCTTTCCCCCACCTCACCCCAAGCTCAACCAGGCACAAGCCACCACTTTGCGTCTACTTCAAACAAACACGTATCCCTCACCTGCCCGCTTTCCCCTCATATTCCCGGACGTGTACACAACCTCCCACTGCCGGTGCTGCGGCACTCACCCGGCTACGCTTCCGCACAGGCTGTGGGATCGCCCGGCACAGTGCAGACACACTAACGCCACGACCCTTTCGTCAAAGCTCCATGAGGCTCTGCGGAGCCCCGCTCTTTACGACCAAACCTGGGCGACCGAGCACGCCCGTAAGGCAGCGTCGAGGCAAGCCCTTGACGTCCCCTCATGGGAGGCTTAGGCCCGGCCACCTAAACTTGCTGGTTTCTTATAATAAAGTTTATTTCTCCTCCTCCCAAGAAGACAAGCCGCCATCACGGGTTACCCAGCGACCAGCCTCGCCGGGACAACTCAAAAAGTGACAAGCCAGTACCACCTTCTGGGGGTGTTGGAATGCGTCCGTGGACGGAGTAACCACACGGTTACCCTGAGAAACGAGCGACGGAGGCGCACGGCAAGATTTGGGCCAGGGTCAACACCGTTAAAATTGGGCAACAGGTGATTAGTCCGAGTGGGGCTGCCTCTCGTGCCTCCCTTCCCACTCACCTCCCAATGACTCGGAGCGTGGAACAAAATGAAATAGTAGCACTCAGGGCCCAAAACGAGATGCTACTAAAGAAAATTACGCTGTTAGAATCCAAAATTAACCAGCTTCTTTCTAGCCCCTCCTGCCCTTCGGCTGAGGTGATGAAACGTGAGCTCGTGGCCCCAGAGGCGGCAACAAGCACGGACACCGCATTCGAGGCACGTTTCGAAGCCCGTATCGGAGCCATAGACACCCAATTTGCCACCATGGAAAGCCAAATATCAGTAATGATCACCGCCATGTCCAAATTGCAGGAGACAATCCTCACGATCATAGCCCAGCAAATTTCGCATTCCTCGCGCCCCTCGCGCTGGGCTGGCGGTCCCTACAAGGACGTTTCTGGCCGCTCAGTTATAACTTCTAGACGCAACATTGAGATCGATGATGATGACAGCTGTTCGCTCTCCGGTGTTCAGGACCCCTCTCTCACTGCGAATACTGGCTCCAGAGCAGCACACAACAATCTCGCTTCAGTCTAACTCACCATGGCGAGCATGGTGAGCTGCCCCAAGGTCAAGCGCTTTCCGAAAACCAATTCGGCCAACCCTATTAGCATTGTTCAGTGGAATTGTCGAGACTCTCGGTCCCGCGCGAAGCAGGCGCATCTACGACTTTCCGTATCAACTCTTGACTCACTTCCGGTGGTTGTTGCCCTCAATGAGCCAGGGAGTGGCGCCATCCTTACAAATTACATCACATTCCAGCAGGACCCTCCTTCCTGCGTCTGTGTGCATAAAAATTATACAGCTAACCTTGTCGACTTGGAACTTTAAACTGTGTATTCCTACGTGCTTGTGAAACTTCTTCCACTCAATAAACAAGATGTGCCACTTCACGTACTCAACATAGATTGTTCCCCCAGACTTTAAAATGTAACGTTCGCAGCACTCTTCAGTCGCGCCGTGAAGACTGCCGGCAGGGATCCCCTGGTGATCGTTGGCGATTTCGACGCTCACAGCACACTATGGGGATATGTGCGTGATGAGAAGCGTGGGCGCAAGCTGGCGGTACTTGTGTCCACGCTGGGTCTTAGTCTTCACACAGACCCTGCACATCCAACGCGGGTAGGTAACTCCGTGACTCGGGACACATGTCTAGACCTTACCTTCACCAAAAACATTAAACACGCAATCTGGGCCAACACAGAGGAAGCCCTCGGCAGTGACCACTCCATACTCAACATCTCCATCTCAACCTAACCGATGGCAAGACCCTATGCTCAAACCCACATACCCGACTGGACAAAGTTTCGGAAAACCTACCCTAATCTGGCCCCTATTCGCCAAACAGGTTACCACGCATGATCAAAAGAATTAGTCACACACGTTAGTTCGACGAAAACTGAAGTTAAACACTCAGAGGCTACGCCCTAGGTGGACAATCACCTCCTTCACCTCTGGGAGGCGTGGCACAGCCTCGTCCGCAGATGGCACGGAAAAAAACACAATCCGAAACTCAAAATTCGCATTCCCGAGCTTCGAGCGGCGGAGTACGCGGCCCAGCTCGCCGACTCAAATTGGATAGACCGATGCAACACGGCTGCTAGAAAAATGTCCAGCCGGAACACTTTGCGTCCCTTTCGCGCCTTGATTGATCTGACCCAAACTAGAGCCGAGACACAAACACATCTCCAACGGCCGATCCATGCTTTCGACAGAGACACCTCAAAATCAGCATGCAAACTACGCGATCAGTACCTCTGTGTCCGGCGTGACATCCAAGAGCTAGCGTACCCGTATGCAGGTTCCGACAACGCAGAGCTGGATCAACCGTTCCAGCTCCATGACGTGAAGGCAGCCCCGACTTAAATGAAGCGAGGAACGGCGCCGAGGAGAGACAAAGTAACTGTGAAATTACTGGCCAACCTTCCCGACCCGGCCTACGCCACACTCCTCGGGTACATAAACTCAATCTGGCTTGGTGGCGCGCCCCTTTCAATCGAATGGAAGACTGCCCTGGTCACTTTCATTTCGAAAGCCAGCAAAGCCATAAACACGGACAACCTTCGCCCCATCTCTGTCACGTCTTGTGCGGAAAAGCTGATGGAGACTATGGTGCGAGATCGCTTGTCCGAGTTTTTGTAAAACCAACACATATTTGCAGAGACAATGTTCGGGTTCCGCCCGCACCGGTCCGCACATGATGTCCTGCTTCAATTAGACCGTGAAATTCTAAATCCTGTCGAATACCCTCTTAATGACAAGGCAGTACTCGCCCTTAATTTGAAGGGAGCCTTTGACAACGTCACACGTTACATAACACTGAAGCATCTTTCCTAAACCAACTGTGGACACAACATGTTTCAATACATTCGACAATTCCTCTTTGACCGACAGTCATACATCCGAATACAAGATGAAGAACACGGCCCCTATCAATTAGGTACGAGAGGCACCCCACAGGGTGCGGTCCTCTCTCCCGTATTGTTTAATCTGGCTATGATGAAACTCCCGACTCAGCTGGATAATGTTGAAGGCATACAGCACGCGCTGTATGCCGACGATATAACCTTTTGGGCTAAGCACGGATCGGTAGGAGACCTAGTAGCCAACCTGCAGCAAGTGGCGGAGATCGTGGACGCCTACGGCCGCCGCTGTGGCCTCCAATGCTCCCCGAACGAATCGGAATTTGTGCTCATACGCCCCTCGCCAAATTGCACTGCCAAATTGAACTGTCCTTCCGAAGTGAACCCATCCCAGAATACGATGAAATTAGAGTACTGGGTTTGTTTATTCATAAACATCGCCGAGTCGATACAACATTGACAAAACTGCGTAAGGTGGTGGACCAGGTGGACCGTATGGTCCCCCAAGTTTCCAACAACCGCGGAGGGTTACGTTGCAAAGATGCCTTGCGGCTGGCGCATGCATTCGTTATCAGTTGAGTCCTCTACTCAGCTCCTTACCTCCACCTGCGCAAGTTTGACGAGAACGCCCTTGAGGTGATTCTCAGGAAGATGTAAAAGCGTGCCCTCGGTCTCTCAATAACCACGTCCAACCAGAGCCTTTGGGCTTGTGGATGGTAAACACTTTCGCAGAGCTCAGGGAGGCACACTTGACCAATCAATACACGAAACTTTCGAACACTTCGTTGGGTCGCCGCCTATTAGCCCGACTACACATCTACCACCAATGAAGAAGGAAGAGCGAATACGCATCCCAGAAGTATTGAGATACGCCCTGCACATGCGCCCTCTTCCGGCCAACATGACACGTTACGACCACAATGGCAGGCGCCTTGCGCAGGCGGAGGCACTAGCCCGCCGCTATGGCAACAAACATGGCATATTTTACGTAGACGCCTTCGGCCCTCATCTCGGGGGGTGGTACACGGCTGCAATCGTCCACCAAAACATCGCGGTGAATGGTCTCACATTCAGAGCACAGGACATAACACGTGTGGAGGATGTCGGGATCGCTCTAGCTGCCGCGGACCAGGACTCGCGAGTCATCATTACGGACTCTAGAGGGGACTGCAGAAATATTCAACGTGGATACGTCTTATACGTGGCGTATCGCATCTTACAAAATAGCAATTACGTCAGGGCCCCCGCGTCCCGTAGCATCATTAGGGCTCCAGCTCACACGGGCCTCGAAGGCAATGAAACGGCAGACGCCGCCACCCGCGCGCTCACTCTCCGGGCAATGCCTTCAGACCTTGCCGGAATAGATCCCGAACCTAATCAGGCCTTAACATCTCGAGAAGTTACTTAATTCTATCAATTCGGCCACGTGATTTATCATAAACTCTGTAAGGGCCTTACAAAGGCAGAGGAACGCTTACTCCTCCACCTTTACACAAAACACTGTTGTGCCCGGCAGTTTTCAAATATCTTTATCCTGCGTGTACAGGAAAATGTCCGCACTGTGCGGAGAAGTCCTCTGACATATTCCACGTGTTGTGGACGTGCCAGTCAACTCCGCAACTCACCGCAAAACCAAACCTCATTCCGGAGGACTGGGAGGCAGCCCTGCTCAGCTGTTCCGACCTGGCGAGCTAGAATGCCCTGTTAACTGAGCTCGAGTCGCGTTGGCTGCCAATGGACTTCTGTAACGAGGAGCCCACCTAGTGTGTGAGGGGTGGCCCGCAATGGCCCATCTCCTTTCCACTCCCTGTATATAATAAAAGAATATTTCCCCTCTCTCTCTCTCTCACGCGCGCTAACTGAAACGCTCCTCCTCTTCAGTTCATGTCCTGGCTAAGATTTCTTCTTTGGTCACGGCGATAATCCGGCTGGAGCCATATGCGCATGCGTGCTCGTTTTGAACGTTTGCATAATAATAAATAACACTACCAGCCATTTGCAAGATCACGAGCAAGGAATGTACCAATTACAGACGCGGAAAACAGAGAAAAGAGGAGTAATTGAAAGAGTGAGAAGGACGGCTCGAGAACTATGAGGGACGCTACCTCAGAAACTTGTTTCATCAAGGGACATTACAGCAGAGCGGATTGCTGCGCCACCTGTGTAACACAGTTGAAGCTACTGTCGATCGAGTGGAGGCTTTCCCTAGAAACGCTGACGCGCTGATGCCATGCGCAGCTTTGTGGTCGAAATGAGCAGCCGAGTGGTTCTCTCCGTAAAATCGCTGGCTCGTTCAGCATGCCACGCATGCGTAGTTTGCGTTCTGCTCGTTCGCTGAACCGCTCATTACTCTGTAGTAACACTATAGTGCCTAGAATGTACCCTACAGCAGCGCCTACACAGCTGATGTGAACAAACCAAAACATCTGTAAACAAAACTTGGCAGATTCCACGTGCAACGGGGGGAGTCAATGATATGCCAAGCATATATGTCACTTTAAAATGAGCACAGTGTTATGAGGTGGAGGTAAATGATGCCATACAAGACTTTCGTGTCAAGATTGTCATGTTTGACTGTGTCGTTTACCTTCTTAATCTATTCACGGCACGTGACACGAAATTTAATATATGTGGACCTAGCGAAACGACTGCGAGAACGCTATGAGCGTGGTGTGTTGCCATGTTCTTACATGACACGCGTGTCAGGGTTATCATGTTTGCACCAGTCATATACCTTCGTCATCCATTTATGTCACGTACGTAACACGAATTTTGGTATATGTGGAGCTAGCAAAACGGCCACGAGCGCATCATAAAGGACCCAATTTACTCCAATGTAGCGGTGACGCGCGCCCACGCTGGGCACAGCGACGCTACGTTACCTAAACGCGAGCACTCTATAATCTGACGCCAGGCGCGGCCAACATCCGTCGGCGTGGCCCGACGGCAACCGGTGCGAAATGCGACATGCTGCATTTCGCGCCGATGCGTTACCCAGACAACACTGCGTTTCCGTCTTTTCGTGACGGAAGGACGCCGTACGCGTTGAAACGCGAAAGCGTCAAAGCAACGCAGCGCGGCGCGCGCCTGCAGCAAGTATATGGCAGGACCGCTGCCTGGCGTCGCAACGCCGGTGTGACCCAACGAAATGAACGCCAGTGAGCACGCGCACCGCGTCACGTTGAAATTTATTGGCGCTTTGACTGTGGCATGTAGTCACGTTCTGACATGACACGCATCTCATGATTATCACGTTTTCACCAGCCGCATACCTTCGTCATCCATTGACGTCACGTAATACCAAATTTGACATATGTGAAGCTAGCGAAACAGCCGTGAGCGCATCATGAGTGTGTCATGTAGTCATGTTGTTACATGAAGCGCATGTCGTAATTATCATGTTTGTATGTGTCATTGACCTATGTCGTTCATTCACGTCCCGTAATATCAAATTTGGTATAAGTGAAGCTAGCGAAACGGCAACCAGCGCATCGTGAGCGTAGCATGTAGTCACGTTGTTAAATGACACGCATCTCATGATTATCATGTTTGCACCAGGCACAAAACTGCGTCATCCATTCATGTACCGTAACACCAAATTTGGCATATGTGACGCTAGCGAAATGGATTGATTGATATGTGGGGTTTAACGTCCCAAAACCACTATATGATTATGAGAGACGCCGTAGTGGAGGGCTCCGGAAATTTAGACCACCTGGGGTTCTTTAACGTGCACCCAAATCTGAGCACACGGGCCTACAACATTTCCGCCTCCACCGGAAATGCAGCCGCCACAGCCGGGATTCGAACCCGCGCCCTGCGGGTCGCTAGCGAAATGGCCGCGTGCGCATCATAAACGTTGCATGTAGTCATGTTGTTACATGACACGGATGTTATGATTTTTATGTTAGGGTCTGTCGCTTGTGTTTGCCATGCAATCATGCCATACCATACCAGTTTTGGGACATGCCATGTGAACGAAAGCACTGCAAGAGCTGCAGTACCATGAAATGTAAATTACGACATTCATGATATCCACGTTATGATTTTCATGTTATGACTTGTCAGATATGTCTTCATACAGTCATGTTATGCCATACCAAGTTTGGCATAGATACCATTATCGAAACTGGGGCTGGCCATGTCGTCAACTCAGCGACGGTCAGGACGAAAGACCCAATCATTGCGGAACAGGTGGCCATCGCCTTAGCACTCAAGATGGATAACATTGAAGTCATCTACAGTGATTCCATGGCAGCACTACGGGCGTTCGCCAAGGGGACGGTCTCTGAACAAACGCTGAGAATACTGCAAGGCAAGAACATAACGCATCATCATCTGAGTTGGTTCCCAGCTCACCTTGGGCAAATCAACGATTCCCCTCCCAATCTCAATGAAGCAGCACACGAGGCGGCGCGAGAACTCTCCAACCGCGCCTCCCCGGGGATGCATTCTAGCGGTGAAGGGGATAACCGGGAAATTCTTACAACATATAACGAGCTCACTAAACATTTCTACCTGTCTAGAAGGATTTTCCCTCCACCTCACCAAAATCTAACCCGGCCCCAAGCACTTACATTAAGGCTTTTGCAAACGCGGATGTACCCTACTTTGAAAATGTTACACATTATGTACCCTGACCTATACCCTAGTAATCTTTGTCCACATTGTAGGGAAATAGCTTCATTAGAACACATGCTCTGGCAGTGCACCAAATTCGCTCATATATCGAACATCACCTCTGCCAGATGGGAGGCGGCAATCCGCAGCTCGTCCTTGGCAGATCAGCTCTGGGCTGTCCACCAAGCCCGCGAGGCGGCTGAGGAGCTTGGCATCTCAGTCCCCACGTGGGAGCTGCCCGCAAGTCGCAACACAGTGATCTGTGTTTTGGAGGACCTAATAAAAGTTTATCCAATCCAATCCAATCCATTATCGAAACGGCCGAAAGAGCTAAAAGTCGTAGGCGGCTAGATAGATAGCTTCACAGGCGCAAAGGCGCCGAAGTTCGCTAAGGAAAAAAAGGTTCTAGTGGTACCGTTACCAGAAAAAAAAATAAAAGGCAGCAATACTGTGCGAATATCGACTTTTAACCACCCACCAGTCAAAGCATATGACAGAACGTAACGCGAAAAAGAAAAAAATAAAACGCTCTCATTCAGAACAAAATAAAAGGTCAGGATTAATGATGTCAAGAACCTTCTTTCCCCAACAACATGCATTTCGCAAACTACGTAATGGCGATGCATCCTGGGTGGGTCCCCCGGGACGGCTTAAAGCTCTCCCATAGTAGAGTATCCTGTACTCTAAAGCGTTACTCCTTTTCCTCCTCCCTCCCCCCCCCCCGTCTGTCAGCTCCATGGGACGGTGTTAAACTCTCCCATAATAGAGCACTAAGTACCTTAAATTGTTAACCGCTGTTAAATGCGAAACATTTTTAGTAAACTTCGGCGACTTTAAGCGTATCTATCTATCTATCTATCTATCTATCTATCTATCTATCTATCTATCTACGACTTTTAACTCTCCTGGCCGTTCCGATAATGGTATCAATAGCAAACTTGGAGTGGCATAACATGAAATCATGAAGAACATATCTGACTAGTCATAACATGAAAATCATGAAATGTATGTTATGAATGTCATGCTTTACATTTCATGGTCCTGCAGCTCTTGCGGTGGTTTCGTTCACATGGCATGTTGCAAAACTGGTATATGGTATGACATGATTGCACGGCGAACGCAAGTGACAGACCCTTATGTGAAAATCATGACATACGTGGGACGTAACAACATGACCACATGCCACGCTCCTGATGCTCTCGTAGTCTCACATATACCAAATTTGGTATTACGGTACGTGAACAGATGAAAAAATATGACTGGTGCAAACATCCATGATATGCGTGACATATGTAACAACATGACTACATATGCCGCGCTCATGATGCGCTCGCGGCCGTTTCGCTAGCTTCACGTGTACCAAATTCGATATTACGTGACGTGAACGGATGACGACGGTATGTGACTGGTGCAAACATGATAATCATGAGATGCGTGTCCTGTAACAACATGACTACATGACACGCTCATGATGCGCTCGCGGCCGTTTCGCTAGCTTCACATGTACCAAATTCGATATTACGTGACGTGAATGGATGGCGACGGTGTGTGACTGGTGCAAACATGATAATCATGGATGCGTGTCATGTGACAACATGACTACATGCCACGCTCATGATGCGCTCGCGGCCGTTTCGCTAGCCTCACGTGTACGAAAGTCGGTGTTACGTGACGTGAACGGACGACATACGTAAACGACACATACAAACATGGTAATCACAACATGCATGTCATGTAACAACATGACTACATGCCACACTCATAATGCACTTGCGACCATTTCGCAAGCTTCACATATGCCAAATTTGGTATTACCTGACGCCAATGGATGACGAAGGTATGTCACTAGTGTAACATGATAATCATGAGATGCGTGCCATATGAGAAAATGACTACGTGCCACAGTCACGGCGCCAATGCATTTCGTCGTGACGTGGTGCGCGTGCTCGCCGGCGCTTATTTCGTCGCGTCACGCCGGCGTTGCCATGCCACCCTATCGGAAAAAAACGAATGGTGGGCATGGTGGAAACCACCACCCACCATTATAGTGGATTAGTGTAGTGGGTGAATGGTGGGAAACGCCCACCATGGCGCATGGTGGGTGCTGCAGTGCCGGCAACACTTGAGCACGAAATGACGTCATAATCACCGTGACGAGCTGCCACAAAAAAATAAAAAAGAATTCTATAAAAACAGTATAAAAAACACCCGTCCCGTAAAAAAAAAAACAAGGCGCCACGGAGGATCGAACGTGCAACCTGCGGATTCCCATTCGAAGACGCTAACCACTGCGCCACACCAGCTTTTCTTTTTTTCATGGTATTTAATAAAGTACTTGGGCAATAAAGACAATATCAAGCGAACAAAAGTACAATCAAATCGTTAAAGTAAGCGCTCAAGCGTTACTCAAAAAACTAAATGGCTAACACAGCGTGAGTTCCTCACATGAAGAGTTCTTCACATCGTGTTATACAAACAAAAAAGGGGTGAGGTCAAACAGTTCTCTAAGACGGAGTACCAGTCCGGTCTAAAGTCTAGCTCGTCGTAGATGTTTTTTAGGTGGATAGCCATTTGAATGAAGTGTGCGCTTGAAGAGGTGGTGGGCTCTGCATTGCGGTCTTGCATTCGTGTCTTCCACAAGCTGTGCAAACCCATGAGGAAAAACATATCATATGGTACTTCATCAAGTGTTGCAGGCAGAAGATAACGTATTGTGTGAGAATTGATGACGAAACGTTTTTTCAGTGCTCGCTGAAGGACATCCCAAAATAGTATGGCATCTTTGCAGCTAACAAAGCAATGTTCAATCGTTTCCGGAACATCACATAGGCGGCAGTTAACAGACGGAATGAAAATACCTTTTCTTTCTAACCATGTGTTTACCGCCAATGTTTCAGAGTGGAGTTTATAGAAGAATGTTTTTGAATTCGGTGGAATGTACATTTTGCGCACTCGCTTCAACACATCGTGACCAGGAAGATTGGCGTACAGTGAACGGTACAATGGAGATGGGAAGAGTGTACTCAGTAGGTCCTTATAAAGCATCTTGCGCGTTACTGAGTACAGGTATTCTACAGAGAAGCGAGCTTTAAGGAACTGAACTGCGAGGTAAACTTCCTGCATGAATCCCCACAAGCATGGGCGTTCGGAGAAGTTGGATGAAACAATTAAATCTGGTAAGCAATCAACAAGTGTAACCTGCAAGAAGGAACGGATTACAGGATGGGAATTGTCTCGAAAAAGAAGAATCGGGACACTATTTGCCATAGATAAAAGTGTTTTAGTCCTAACCCGCCCTCACTAACTGGCTTGAATATATTATCACGACGCATGGGCTCAAAAGTCGAAGACCATATGAAAGTAGCGAAAATTCGATGAAAGCGTTGTATATAGAATCTTGCGCAATGAATAAGTTGCAATACGTAGTAAAGTTTTGTCGCTAAGAAAGTATTACAAGCTTCAGCTCTCCCAAATATCGAAAGTCGATAGGGCACAAATGTCTGGGCCTGTCGTTCAAGCTTAGGGACACGTTCCTTGCAGTAATGCGCACTGAATCTATATGCATGCAATGGTACACCGAGGTATGTTGGAGGAGTTCTTGTCCAATTAATCCCTGCAAAGTGGTTCGGTGTGCTACCCCACAAGCCAAACCACAGTCCTAAACTTTTAGAGGCATTTAAACGAGCTCCTGATACTACGCCAAACTTTTCAATAGTATATACCACATTTTCGACACTTGGTTTATCTGTGCAAAAGAATGCGACATCATCTGCATAAGCCAATACTTTAACCTCACTGCCTAATATTCTAAAGCCATGAATGCAACTCGACTGTATTATGCTTAAGCACAGTGGTTCTAGATAAAGTGCAAATAAAAGAGGTGACATCGGGCATCCTTGTTTTACTGAAGAGCGAATAGAAACTGGCTTGGAGAGTTAACCATTAACTATCAGACGAGTTGAGCATTCATTATAGCATAATTTAAAGCCTTTAAGAACAACTTTGCCAACATTAGCTTGTTCGAGAAGGGAAAAAAGGAAGGAATGACGAACACGATCAAAAGCTTTTGCAAGGTCTACCTGTAGCATTGCAAGATGTTCTTGAGAACCATGACAGTATTGAAGCATTGTTCGAGCGACATGTATATTGGTTTGTATGGATCGACCTCTGATCCCACATGTCTGATGAGACCCAATGAGGATCGACATAGCAAATTGCAACCTATTTGCTAATACTTTTGCGAAAATTTTGTAGTCCACATTTGACAGCGATATTGGTCTGTAGCCCTCAACGAAGCGAAGTTTTTCCTTGTCAGTTGTTTTCGGTATTAACACAGTGTGACTTTTGCAAAAAGATTGAGGGAGTGTATCCATGTCGTAACTCATCTGAAAAATATTCAGCAATGTAGGAGCAAGCGTTTTCTTGAAAGCTTTGTAAAATTCGCCTGAGATGCCATCAGGCCCTGGTGTTTTCAATAAAGGCAAGTTGTCGATTGCTTGCTCGATTTCCTGTAGAGTAATGGGCCCATTAATGACTTCACAATCACTGTCCTTCAAGGGGTTCACAAGAGAAACAAAACTAGCCTTGAGGTGACCGTCAGGATCATCAGAGGGAGAGCTAAATAAGCTGTTATAGTACGTTTCGAACGCCAAAGTAATGTCTCCGTTATCTTTTATGAGCACATCGTTAAAGTACAAGTCTGGAATAACTTTAGAAATTGCATAGCGTTGCTCATCAAGTAAAGCTTGGCGCGTCGGTTGCTCAGAATTTAAAGTGCGCTGGTTCCGAGATCTAATACGTGCCCCTTGGTAGCGAGCAGCATCATATCTCTGTAGTTGGCACTTAATATTCTCAATATCTTTGATGTACTTTCCGGGCATTTCGCATTCCATCTCATAAAGATTGCAAAGACTTTTAACAAGTATCTTTTCATCATTCTTTCTATAGAAAGACTTAACAGCCCCAATTTCTAAAGCTATAGAGCGAACTTCTTGTTTAAAAAGCTCCCAAGCAGCGAAGATATGAAAACCAATCGAAAAAGATTGCCTCAATGCCATCTGGACGCGATTCATGAATTCCTGATCACAGAGGAGATTCGCATTCATTTTCCAAAGGGCCCACTGGGGACGGAATTGTTTGTGACGATTTTCGCCAATTTGCGCTATGACAATACAATGGTCTGAGAATGATACAGCTTCGGTGCTGCAGGAAATTTTACGAGATAGGAGTGATGAGGACACGTAAATCCGGTCAAGGCGAGCATGAGAGCTGCCTTGTACTCTTGTATATGCTGTTGCCCGATTCGAGACCCCAATGTCAATTAGTCCTGCATTATCTACAATACCGGATAAAAGCTCACCACTCCTGTCTCTCTTTCCAGACGAATTATAACGATCAATAGCTTCACATACGCAGTTGAAATCTCCCATAAGTACCGTGCATCTGTCGACGTCAATTAAATTACGCACTTTTTCAAATAATTCAAGCCGTTTCGGAACATCATTAAACGCATATAGATTGATAATTCTCCATGGCACACCTTGCAACAAAAAATCACAGCATATATACCTGCCCTCTTCATCAACACTAGTGCACAATGCTGAACAGGGTAGGCTTTTTCTCAGAAACAACCAACAGCCCGCAGATAAACCTTTAGCATGTGAGACACACACATTAAACTGAGACAGAAAAGGCCGCAGGGCCTTCTCGGTCTCTTCCTCGCTCTCGATCTTTGTCTCTTGGATGGCGACAAAGTCGAGACGCTTCCGATTGAGAAGTCTACGGAGCTGTGCTTGTTTCTGCGAAGACCTAAGGCCGCGTACGTTCAAGGTGGCAAATATGAGTCGCTCAGACTGCGCCATGGTGACTACCTTCTAATTCGCTTATCGTCCCACTTGATCAGTCCCAAGAGTTGGCGCTGAGGCTTCCCGTGAGCCCCCAGCAGGCCTCCTAGATCGGGATCGGCGACACTTCCCCTTTGGCACGGACTTTCGGCGACGGCGTGACTCCCTAGTCACTGACGCTGGGTCACCCCCTTTGCTTGAATCCGAGCTGGACGATGCGCGACGTTTCAGTATTGCTGTATCCGTAGAGATCTGCATATCATCTTCCGACACTGCATCATGATGAAAAAGCTGCTGCGGAGCTGCAGCGCCAGCAGGTGATGAACTTTCTGCGGCATCCAGCCCAGAGTCTTTATCTTGTACTGGTGGTTCTTCGGCATCTTTATGGGTCAGCGCAACAGCACTCTCCAAAGGAACTCCTACTTGTGCTAGGGGTGGTGCGGAATCATGCAAACAGCATACACTGCGCCACACCAGCATGACGTTGTATGGGTGTTAAATACTTAGTTACGATACAAACTTACGGTTCAACTTAAGTTATGTTTGTCGTCTACACAACATAGACAAGATCTACACCTACTACTAAAAATTGCACATTTACTAAACACAAGCAACTGCGGCCTGTAACGATTGCCACTATGTTAACGGCACTAGTGCTATTTTTTTTTTACAATTCCCAACTTCAAGGAAAAAAAAACCAAGTGGACTGGGGAGCAGCAACAGTTTACCGGCGGGGTCTGCCAAGTTTAATATCCGTTTCGCGCTCGTTCTAAAGGGCGACATCTGCTCACGCTTTATGACGCCTCTACGCTCATTCCATACGCCCGCCTAATTTATTTGATTGAATATTGGGATGCTTTTCGCGCAATGTAGAGGGCGGTCGCGCCAGCACAATGCTGTAGCTTTTTTGCTACAGCAACTTCATAACGGCTTGGCCAAAACGAAAGCAGTGTGCCGGAAACACTACGCTTCATGTTGGTTCACCAAGCATACGAATTGCCACGTCTGAGTTCTCGTACAAAAGCTAGAGAAGTGCCGGCGAGTGCGACCGGCGGCTGTCGGTGAGAAGACACTTAATTACGTTCTCTGGGAGTGCTTTAATCGCGTCGCATCGATGTTTGTTGCTTCTTGAGCGGACACCTTACGCAATAAAAAATGCTTCATTTAGGTTAATTGATGCCATGGCTGCGCTGTATTGTCATACTTAATCGTCGAAATCGTGTATTCTGAAACCCGGAAGCACGGATAACACAATTGTACGGGCTCGGTCGGTAGGCCTAACTTTGATGGAAATCATGGTGGTAGAACATGTAGTGTACTGATCCCAGATTGGTACACTATATAAATTGCCCGCCATTATAAGCCCACCCATCATCTGCTTACTGCTTCCCAGCATTATCGCGATGGTGGGGAGAGCTTCTCAGCTTGGTACACCATGTGGCCCACCATAACAAGCAGCACCCATCATCTGCTTAGTGCTTCCCAGCATTATCGCAATGGTGGGAAGAGTTTCTCAACTTGGTACACCATGTAGCCCACCATAATAAGCACCACCCACCATATGCTTAGGGCTACCCAGCATTATCGCAATGGTGGGCAGAGTGTCCCATTATTGCCCACTATCTAGCCTCTGCTTTCCACCATCATTTCCACTTTACCCATCATCTGTACACCATACCACCCAGTATGTCCCGGCATAACCACCATATTTTCCACTACGTCCCACCATAGCCATCAAAATTTCCACCATGCCCACTATTATTTCCACTACGCCCACCATGTTTTCCAGTATCCACCATGGCAATTTTTTCGATAGGGAGGCGCCTGCCCTGCTTATACTCGCAGCTTATACTTATACTCGCGTCGTTTTGACACATTCGCGTGTCAACGCGTCTGGCGTCCCTCCGTCACGAAAAGAGGGAGCGCATAGACGCGAACTGCAGCATGTGGGATTTCGCACCAGTTGCCGTCGGGCCTCGCGTTTTTCTAACGTTACGTCGCTGTGCCCAGCGTGCGCGCGCGTCAACGCTACATCCGCATATACAAAATTTTGTGTCACGTCACGTCCATCGATGACGAAATTTATGACTGGTGCACACATGATAATCCTGACACGCGTGTACACGCGTGTACACGCGTGACATGACTTCATACCACGCCAATGGCGTGCTCGCGGCCGCTTCGCTAGCTCCACATATACTAAATTTGGTATCACGCGGCATGAATAGATAACGATGCTACATCCAAACAGGACAATTATGACACGGAAGTCATGCACGGCGTCATTTACCTCCACCTCATAACGTTGTGCTGATATTAACGTGGCATACCAACATTTCCGATTCGTGCTTCGCATATCATCGATTCCCACTGTACGTGGGATCTGCAATTTTTTAGATCATGGTGTTAATGCTGTTAATGATCGCGGTGTTCAACATAGCTATCACACGTAAGTTGTGCTCTTCGTAGTACCCTGTGAAGTTGTGCCTTCGAATATGAGTCAAGAATGCTCGCAAACCACCAAGGTAATTTTTTTCTTGAAAGAGATGACAGCATAAGCTAATCTATCAAGAACTTCTCCGGAGGAACTGGCACAGGGGCAGGAAGAGGAAGATAAAGTCAACCTTCTTCGTATATCGCTCTGCTAATCAATAAAATATTCAAATGGTTCATGAATGACACTGCCTTGCCTCACGCCCGAGTATAGACGCTAGTATAAACGCTAATCTAAATCAGGGGGACACCAATGCTGAAGATAAATAAACAGGACCTTGTGTCGTCAAGAAAAAGAAGCGACTCGGACTCACTCATCAAATATATACTGCGCTTTGGACTCACTTGGGCTCAGACTCACCGAAAGATTCCTGCGTCAGACTCACTAGGACTCAAACTCACCAAAATATATCTATAATCTGGACTCAGTCAGAGACTAACGGCACCATCTGGGTCTGAATCAGTCCGTGTGAGTCGACTCATAGTTGAGTTTGCTAGTCGAGACTACTTACTTTACGCGGGCTGTAAGACATATTTCTGGCCTAGAGAGTTAATTAAAGCTGTCGTACTAAAGTCTTCCCCGCTGCGCTACTTAAAGGGCATTTAATCCCGTTAATAAAACATTCTGGGTCAACGTGGAAGCAAACACGACAGCATTGAACTGTCAGTACGTTGTTACATCTTTATATTCCTATGCGTTCTGTTCCACAGACTTACGTCAATTGAAATTTGCCTCTCCCCTTTGATCTATGTAACCTTGATTGATTTGATGATTGATATGTGGGGTTTAATGTCTGAAAACCACCATACCATTATTTGAGACGCTGTAGTGTATAAGTCCGGAAACTTGGCCCCCTGGGGTTCTTTACCATCCACTCAAATCTGAGCACACTGGCCTACAGCATTTTCACCTCCATCGAAATGCAGCCGCCACCGAAAGGATTCGATCCCGCGACCTGCGGGTCGCCAGCCGAGTACCTTAGCTACTATACCACCACGGCGAGGCATCTATCTAACTTCACACTTCCACCGGTATCATGACTTCTGCACCACTTTCAAGTTACGTTATATGTCAATACGTTACGTCAGTACGGGGATACCCATTTTGCAGTTGACATAGTTCTGGTCTACAAGCGCACCACCTTTGTGTACACCTGCAACCAGATTCGCGAACAGATACAACCTTTACTAGCTCCAGTCCTTGGTACATTCCAAATAACACGTTTCCGCTTCGTTACAGCGAGCGAATCGCGTCTGTACACCAATGATGCAAAAAAAAAAAAACTCAATATAATTACGGCCAGCCGTAACAATGTCAAAAGCGTGACGGTGATGCCCCCTTTGACAAGATCACCCTCACCCACATTTTCGCACCTCTCATTTGTTGACCCTCCTTACCGATGCTTATCGGTTCGCCTTTTCCACCGGGCCTTGACGCCCCGTTCCCAACGCTCCTATTTTCGTTCACCCTCTCCATCGAGCATAGCGATCCTCGCCATATATATACGGTTGCGGCGTAGCCTTTGCTCTCCTATCACTTCCACACTCGCCACGTCGCAAGACCCCGTGACCAGCACTACGACAACGAACGGGGAATCCTCGAATAAGGACAGTCTTCGCTGGTCCAACAATTTGCAACGCCCCTCGCACCTCAACGTGGGTCGGTCGCCTTCCTAGCACATACTGAAGGGCTTTGCCGGGGGCGATCGCCACCCCCGCCAACTTTGCATACGCACCGACTGTGGGTTCGGCCAACCTTTGATCAAGCGAAGGTGCCACGTGATTACGTTATCACGTTAAGTTAAGTAGGCGACGTCCCATAGAAGCGTCATCCCATAAAGTTTTATGGGGAAGCACATTAGCGAGTTAAATTGGCAGATGCCACGTGCAGAGGGAATCGAAGATATGCGAAGCACGAATGAGAAAGGTTGATAAATCACTTTAAAATCAGCACAACATTAGCAGGCAGAGGTAAATTATGCCGAACATGACTTTTATGTCATGACTAACTATCATGTTTGGACGTGCCATTTACCTTCGTCATCTATTCACGTCACCTAATACTAAATTTGATATCTGTGGAGCTAGCAAAACAGCCGCGAACACGCTATGGACATAGCACGTAGTCATTTTTTACATGACACGTTTATCATGATTATCCTGTTTGAACGTGTCATTTCCCAGACAACACTCGACGACCTGAGGTCGTCCTCATATGGTACAAACGTCCTCGGCAGTTTCAGGACGTCCTCATTTGGTCCTCTAGTCGACACTTGCAGGATTATCCCCAAAATGCCCCTTTGAGACCTTTTTAAGGACGAAGAATTGTCCTGATATCGTCTGCTCGAGGACGTTTTGAGGATATGCATGTTTCGTAGGTGCATGCAGCTTTCGCAATTCGTGTTTGGTTAATTTTCTGGCTGTTAACGAATAAGTCCACGGGATTTCGTATGCCTACTTTCGAGTCATAATAGTAAAGTACTTCTCGATCATTAAAATGAGATAGTTACACGAGGAAGCACTTCAAGCCAACACGAGAAAGACGTGTTCTTTTATTTATTATTTATTTATTTACTTTGTAAGTGATCGTAGGCCAAACTTCTGCCTGCACGTTTTCGTTGGTCGTGATCTACCGCCGACGTGCATACGGAATTATATCGCACTGACTGTGGTCTGACCCGTTTCCCCAATGAACGCACGTGCGGCAGACCAAGTTTGGTGCGAGTATAAACGGTGTCGGCTCCAAAATGAATGCAGGCGTGAAAAGTGTGAATAGCGAGCACGTTATTCTCGAGTGTCCAGTGTTGCAATGCCGCACGGTCCCATCGAGCAGACGACAACTGACCATGCTGACGACTGGGCTGGCCTAGGTTATCGTGAATAGAGCAGCATTGGAACTAGAACGCTGTGGGAAAACGAATGGGCGACTGAAGTTGTGGTGGTGCTAACAAAAAAAAGCAGTACCTTAATGCGGTCACCATGCGCAGTCAAGGTGCTTTTAAATCTGGATGTCTACGACACTGTTTACCCATTTTAAAGTGACGCAACTATCATCATCATCATTATGGGCCTGCAGTAAGTCAAGTCGAGTCATTGGTCGAGTCAACATTCCAATACAACACTTCTCGCCATAGAGGAAGCTTCTCGCAGAAGCCCTCAAAGAATCGTAAGCATGCCAGGTGAGTGTCTTCTGTTAAATTTTCATATTGAAGTTGTAAGCCGCAAAGGTAAATAAATAAAAAAAGAGAGGACAGTTGATTTTCAGCCTCGCGCTGTATATCTTTACTGCTTATTCATGTATGTATGTACAAACCAACTGACTAGCCTAACAACGTGTTCTGGTGGTGGGTGTTCTTTGGTCTAGCCACCATTCTACTGTGCTCTGTGCTGTTCAAGATGGCTGAGAGCGCGGATCGCAAATTTCGGCGTGAAATTAATCGGCGCGTCAATGCTAGTTTTCAGCTTATTGACAGTGAGGCCGATGTCATAAATGACACGCGGTACGTTGACCGAGATTCCCGCAACGCCGAAAGAGAGAGCGACTTGCCCTCCGAGGCTTGTGCGGTCGACCTCGAAGACGGCCATCGTCGCCTTTGTGTTCATGACAGAGAACGGCCTTCGGCACACTCCTCGATCGTTCCAGAAACGGATGTGCCCCAAGGACACGTTTTGATTTCTGGCGACGCGTGCTACCCCAGCGGCTGCAGTGTTTCTGTGCCTCACGATCACACAGACTTCGAACGGCGTGCCTTCCATGACAGCAGCGCTGCGGCTTCGACTTCGGCGACCTCGCAGGTGAGGCAGAGGGATTCTTTCGAATTGGCACCGACTGGGAGTAACGAAGAGCAAGTTTGTGAACGCGGCAGTGTGGACAGCTTGCTGGCCTTTCGTGAGAGACTGCAAGCGTGGGCCTTACAATCTCGCGCATCGCACACTTCAGTTTACATCGCTCTTGAGAGTACTACAGTCCCACGAATGCTCGCGCGCTCCCTTCAACATTAAAGTATCTGTTTTCTGCTTATTCTATTTTTCACAAAATTCACTTAATAACCTAACTTTCAACAATTTTTTCTGAACTTATTCCAAGTTTTGTTGAAAACTAGGTTTGTAAAATATATGGTACACTGAATCACAGCACGCAATGAAGGTGCTTCATCTCAGTGTCAACTCTGCATGCGGTATTCAGTCCTAAAAAGGCATCACTGAGCATGCTAACAAAATAACGAAGCCAATGTAGGCACAAATTTCTAAAACGACAATAATTGGCAGAGAAGCCATAAACAACTGTGTGCTTGTTTGCTGTGTTTAGTAGCACTTCTCATTTTCAATGTTATCTCAGCTTTGCCATTTTATATGTTGCAATTCAGCGCTATTACTTCATGAACACGTCTTTACAGAATACGTGCGTCAACTCATGCGAATTTCGCAAACTATCCTGATGAGGCTAGAGCAGCTGGGACGACAGGTTGATGCCATGCAGCAGCAGCACCTTTTCAACACAACAGTGAGGCTTCAAGATGAGACAAATGATGATGTGGTTTTGACACCGGTCAAGGATATTGACCAATTTCTAAGTCTTGAGGGGAGACTTGCTGCTGATGGCAACATTAAGCTAAAGCTTGTACGTCATTCATTATATTTTTCTATAATTTTTTTTTCTAGTCACTGCATTAAGCTACTCTTCTAAAAAAAATAATGACCTCAAAACTGTACAGATACAGCAGCTTGCTGGCCTTGGTGGCTCAACTTTTGGGGCAGCAGCCAGGAGGATGCTGGAGCTTCTGCTAAGCCTTGAGGTTGCTGTGCAGTTCAGCTGGGCAGGCCAAAAAGGCAAAAGGAAGTTTGTGGATCTAGGTGTCACAGATGTCATTTGCAGTGAGTAATTGTTTCACAACACCATGTGCTGCAAGAGCCGTGTTTGAGTACAGACATTTCTAAGTCTGTTATCCACATTATCTTTCATTTGAAGTCAATAGCAAAAGAACAATCTTTTCATGAAAGCATTAAATTTTTTAGGATGCTTGCTAATTAAAATTATGTGCTTAAACATGGAAAATCTTTAGCATGAAATATCTGTTGTCAGTAAGAAACCCTGCAGCTTCTTCAAGCACACTAGTATACTTGCATGGCACACATACGCAAGCATTCACTACTTGCAGAAGTTATTATCAGGTAGCACTACTAGGCATTCTTAACTGTAGTGGAAATCTTATGTACAGATGAAAACTAACAGATGGAAGCTCATAGTGATCACTGAGGATCTCTAAACAGGAATAAGTACCTAAGACAAGCTGGTCAACATTTTCATACATGGACGTATTTTCGTCAAAGGCGCCTCATCATTCTTTGCATGCTAGGTTTCAAAAAAGTTACAATGATGTCTTCTTCGTGGTGTTCTTCTTGTAATGCAACACATAGTGTCAATGTCAGTACTCTTGAAATTAACATGGGGAAGGATGGCAAGGACCTTTAATGATGATGTGCCCACCTATCAAAATGTCGATCATGCTGACTAGAGGTACTTCTTCAAACAACCTATGTAGCATTATATTAATGTATTATGTTTGTGTAATTCCTGTTTATGAACTTTGTACTTTTTCAGAGGCCGTGAGGCGAAATTTTCCGGAAACAAAAAAAATGACATCGAGTGTGTGATTAAAGTGTGGCTTCGGCATGCTGGGGAAAAGCTCCAGAAGCAGCGCTTAAGAACTTCTCGCACTCACCATGAGGGTGAGTTTTATTATCTGTGCTGTTGAAGCTATCATAACATATGATACTTTTGCTGTTATAGTTTAAATAATTTTCTTGCCTTACTCGAATTTTGATGTGTATGCAAGCATGAACTATATAAATCATTTCACCATTATATAATGGCTAGTTCGTACCTGCATTATTGGTAATATAATTTTCATTTTATGCTTTCAAATCTGCATGCTGTTATTGTCTTAATATTCTTATTGATACTCTAAATTCACTTGTGCTTCAAGATATGCTGCTTTCTATTACTACAGAATGTCTTCAAAGTGTCGCGTG
>WOVY01010529.1:0-181618 GCA_013436015.1 Rhipicephalus annulatus
CCAGACAACACTCGACGACCTGAGGTTCGTCTCATATGGTACAAACGTCCTCGGCAGTTTCAGGACGTCCTCATTTGGTCCTCTAGTCGACACTTGCAGGATTATCCCCAAAATGCCCCTTTGAGACCTTTTTAAGGACGAAGAATTGTCCTGATATCGTCTGCTCGAGGACGTTTTGAGGATGCATGTTTCGTAGGTGCATGCAGCTTTCGCAATTCGTGTTGGTTAATTTTCTGGCTGTTAACGAATAAGTCCACGGGATTTCGTATGCCTACTTTCGAGTCATAATAGTAATAGTAAAGTACTTCTCGATCATTAAAATGAGATAGTTACACGAGGAGCACTTCAAGCCAACACGAGAAAGACGTGTTTCTTTTATTTATTATTTATTTATTTACTTTGTAAGTGATCGTAGGCCAAACTTTCTGCCTGCACGTTTTCGTGGTCTTGATCTACCGCCGACGTGCATACGGAATTATATCGCACTGACTGTGGTCTGACCCGTTTCCCCCAATGAACGCACGTGCGGCAGACCAAGTTTGGTGCGAGTATAACGGTGTCGGCTCCAAAATGAATGCAGGCGTGAAAAGTGTGAATAGCGCGAGCACGTTATTCTCGAGTGTCCAGTGTTGCAATGCCGCACGGTCCCATCGAGCAGACGACAACTGACCATGCTGACGACTGGGCTGGCCTAGGTTATCGTGAATAGAGCAGCATTGGAACTAGAACGCTGTGGGAAAACGAATGGGCGACTGAAGTTGTGGGTGGTGCTAACAAAAAAAAAAAGCAGTACCTTAATGCGGTCCACCATGCGCAGTCAAGGTGCTTTTAATCTGGATGTCTACGACACTGTTTACCCATTTTAAAAGTGACGCAACTATCATCATCATCATTATGGGCCTGCAGTAAGTCAAGTCGAGTCATTGGTCGAGTCAACATTCCAATACAACACTTCTCGCCATAGAGGAAGCTTCTCGCAGAAGCCCTCAAAGAATCGTAAGCATGCCAGGTGAGTGTCTTCTGTTAAATTTTTCATATTGAAGTTGTAAGCCGCAAAGGTAAATAAATAAAAAAAGAGAGGACAGTTGATTTTCAGCCTCGCGCTGTATATCTTTACTGCTTATTCATGTATGTATGTACAAACCAACTGACTAGCCTAACAACGTGTTCTGGTGGTGGGTGTTCTTTGGTCTAGCCACCATTCTACTGTGCTCTGTGCTGTTCAAGATGGCTGAGAGCGCGGATCGCAAATTTCGGCGTGAAATTAATCGGCGCGTCAATGCTAGTTTTCAGCTTATTGACAGTGAGGCCGATGTCATAAATGACACGCGGTACGTTGACCGAGATTCCCGCAACGCCGAAAGAGAGAGCGACTTGCCCTCCGAGGCTTGTGCGGTCGACCTCGAAGACGGCCATCGTCGCCTTTGTGTTCATGACAGAGAACGGCCTTCGGCACACTCCTCGATCGTTCCAGAAACGGATGTGCCCCAAGGACACGTTTTGATTCTGGCGACGCGTGCTACCCCAGCGGCTGCAGTGTTTCTGTGCCTCACGATCACACAGACTTCGAACGGCGTGCCTTCCTGACAGCAGCGCTGGCGGCTTCGACTTCGGCGACCTCGCAGGTGAGGCAGAGGGATTCTTTCGATTGGCACCGACTGGGAGTAACGAAGAGCAAGTTGTTGAACGCGGCAGTGTGGACAGCTTGCTGGCCTTTCGTGAGAGACTGCAAGCGTGGGCCTTACAATCTCGCGCATCGCACACTTTTACGCTTTTACCCCCCATAAATGAAGAGTTATATTTTAAACATTTTTTTTTTTGCTTTCGTTGGGAAAGTGATAGTGGCATCACTTTGCTGCAAAAAAACTATGGCAACTGTTATTGTATGGTCTGGTCACACATTGTTTTCAGTGCTTAAAACATTAAAGTATCTGTTTTCTCGGCTTATTCTATTTTCACAATTCACTTAATAACCGAACTTTCAACAATTTTTCTGAACTTATTCCAAGTTTTTGTTGAAAACTAGGTTGTAAATATATGGGTACACGGAATCACAGCACGCAATGAAGGTGCTTCATCTCAGTGGTCAACTCTGCATGCGTATTCAGGTCCTAAAAAGGCATCACTGAGCATGCTAACAAAATAACTGAAGCCATGTAGGCACAAATTTCTAAAACCGACAATAATGTGCAGAGAAGCCATAAACAACGGTGTGCTTGTTTTGCTGTGTTTAGTAGCACTTCTCATTTTCAATGTTATCTCAGCTTTTGCCATTTTATATGTTGCAATTCAGCGCTATTACTTCATGAACACGTCTTTACAGAATACGTGCGTCAACTCATGCGAATTTCGCAAACTATCCTGATGAGGCTAGAGCAGCTGGACGACAGGTTGATGCCATGCAGCAGCACCTTTTCAACACAACAGTGAGGCTTCAAGATGAGACAAATGATGATGTGGTTTTGGACACCGGTCAAGGATATTGACCGATTTCTAAGTCTTGAGGGGAGACTTGCTGCTGATGGCAACATTAAGCTAAAGCTTGTACGTCATTCATTATATTTTTTCTATAATTTTTTTTTCTAGTCACTGCATTAAGCTACTCTTCTAAAAAAAATAATGACCTCAAAACTGTACAGATACAGCAGCTTGCTGGCCTTGGTGGCTCAACTTTTGGGGCAGCAGCCAGGAGGATGCTGGAGCTTCTGCTAAGCCTTGAGGGTTGCTGTGCAGTTCAGCTGGGCAGGCCAAAAAGGCAAAAGGAAGTTTGTGGATCTAGGTGTCACAGATGTCATTTGCAGTGAGTAATTTGTTTCACAACACCATGTGCTGGCAAGAGCCGTGTTTGAGTACAGACATTTCTAAGTCTGTTTATCCACATTATCTTTCATTTGAAGTCAATAGCAAAAGAACAATCTTTTCAATGAAAGCATTAAATTTTTTAGGATGCTTGCTAATTAAAATTATGTGCTTAAACATGGAAAATTTTAGCATGAAATATCTGTTGTCAGTAAGAAACCCTGCAGCTTCTTCAAGCACACTAGTATACTTGCATGGCACACATACGCAAGCATTCACTACTTGCAGAAGTTATTATCAGGTAGCACTACTAGGCATTCTTAACTGTAGTGGAAATCTTATGTACAGATGAAAAACTAACAGATGGAAGCTCATAGTGATCACTGAGGATCTCTAAACAGGAATAAGTACCTAAGACAAGCTGGTCAACATTTTCATACATGGACGTATTTCGTCAAAGGCGCCTCATCATTCTTTGCATGCTAGGTTTCAAAAAAGTTACAATGATGTCTTTCTTCGTGGTGTTCTTCTTGTAATGCAACACATAGTGTCAATGTCAGTACTCTTGAAATTAACATGGGAAGGATGGCAAGGACCTTAATAATGATGTGCCCACCTATCAAAAATGTCGATCATGCTGACTAGAGGTACTTCTTCAAACAACCTATGTAGCATTATATTAATGTATTATGTTGTGTAATTCCTGTTTTATGAACTTTGTACTTTTTCAGAGGCCGTGAGGCGAAATTTTCCGGAAACAAAAAAAATGACATCGAGTGTGTGATTAAAGTGTGGCTTCGGCATGCTGGGGAAAAGCTCCAGAAGCAGCGCTTAAGAACTTCTCGCACTCACCATGAGGGTGAGTTTTATTATCTGTGCTGTTGAAGCTATCATAACATATGATACTTTTGCTGTTATAGTTTAAATAATTTTTCTTGCCTTACTCGATTTTGATGTGTATGCAAGCATGAACTATATAATCATTTTCACCATTATATAATGGCTAGTTCGTACCTGCACATTATGGTAATATAATTTTCATTTTATGCTTTCAAATCTGGCATGCTGTTATTGTCTTAATATTCTTATTGATACTCTAAATTCACTTGTGCTTCAAGATATGCTGCTTTCTATTACTACAGAATGTCTTCAAAGTGTCGCGTTGTCAAGCCCATCGGATGAAGACCTCTGAAGGCACAGGGCAAGAAGTCTCATCTAGTGAAAACTGCCAAGTTTCATTCCTGAAAATAAACATGTTTTCTGTGCATTGCTGTTTTTATTGCTATACTTGAAGAAATTGTTACTGAAACCTCACAGGCAGTGCTTTAAAAGAGTGTGCATGTTCAGGCACTTTTGATTGATCAGTTGTCATTTCAGCGCTCCAAAAGAAGAATTAGAGCAACTTTTCGTAAGGTCTGATGAGTGCCTAGGTCTTGTATGCTTCGTCCTCAAAAAGTACTAGACTCATCATAATGTGCTCTTTTCTGGATGCCCTGAGGACGATCTGAGGCCGGACAAACGGACTGGTTTAGGACCACTTGAGGTTCATTTGAGGGCTTCCTCAGGTCATACTTTCGTACGGTGTAGGTCATCCTCAGGACAACCTCAGGTTGTCGGAGCGTTGTCTGGGTAAGCACACAGCGAGCGAATGTCACGAAGCTACCAGCGCCAAGAGACGGTCGCTTCCTGCAATACCAGTATCACGGGCAAATCGGGAGTTGGCAGGCAGGTACGCACTTGAGCACTTCGTCGTTCGCATGCACGAAACCTTACCTTTTTAGCAATAGCACGACATCCAAAAGCGTTCTCCATGCAGCTCCCAGCGTACACTCCGTTGAATGCTTGATCGGAAACACTCTGCTTGCGGCGTGCGCAGGCTTCAACGAAAGCCGTTGACAGAGGACACACACTCCGCCGCACCGAGTTGTTTACTTGCCGACGCGTCACAGATTGCAGTGACACGCACTGTATTATCCACTGTAAGCGCGAGTTAAACAGTGCAAGCGGTATAAGTACATATCCTGAACAATGCAAGTGAATAGTAAAATAAACTACCACCGTCAGCCTGCACGTGGCCCGAGCTCGCCTGCTCAACCACATCACCAACAAACACAGGATACCTCAAGTTTTTCGCATCAGCGCCCACTGCACGAGCCAATGCACTGGATATCGCCACCAGCTCAAGTGGCCGCAACAATCAACCAATTCAAAGTCTGCCTGTTGATGATGGCGATGCGCAGTTGCCCCGAGACCTCAAAACCGAAACCGAAAATGGTAGCAACACTGTTTCATGATATAATTTCCAAGCTATGTGACGCCACCAAAATATTGTGTAATATTTTATGCTTGACAACATATTTATTTGCTAGCAGACCTTCAATGTCTTTTTTTTTTTACTGACGTGTACAGGCGGCAAACACGTAGCCTTCGTATTGCACATTTTTTTTTTTCTTTTCCCGAGTAAGGCGTCATTGTGACGTTGTTTCGACATTTTGGAGTCGAAATTTGTGATATGTGCAACATAGATATACATAAAAAGTTAGGGAAGGGCTTCGAGGAGGTTGTTCCATATTTCACACATCTCCACGCCTTTTTTATGATCGTTTGAGGAGCTTCTTTAATTCAAAATGGCGCAAATCTAGAACCGAAACAAGCTAACTAACGCTGCCTTGGCATATACATGCTATCAATGTTCTTCTAGAACAGTAATAATTATAAACAATGTTTTATTATTACTGTTTTAGAGGAAAGATTAAAGTATGTATAAGCCAATTTAGTGTCATTTGAGCTACTTTCGGGTCAGAATTTGCCCGATTCGCAAAAAAAAAAAAAGGAAAGCTCCCGATTCGGAACCTCACGTATGCAACCAAAGAAGACAAAACTGTACATACAAATGTGTCAGGCCCCCTTTTTCTCTCTTTCTATCCCCCTCCATGCATAAATCCTAGCAACACCCCTGCTGTGCTATCAGCTTCTTTTAAATAACTCTGCCATTCGGCAAAAATGGGGTCTATGCTTTTCTTTTACCGACAAAGTATGAAGGACGCTCACTTTTATTGCAAGTTTTAAATTTTGTCTGGGCAGGCAAATGTGCGACTATAAGTGTATTGTAACGCCATAGTAAGAACTGTCAATTACAATGCTGCAATTGGTCAACTACTCTCCATTCTTGTGGCACGGGTACAGTGCGCTAGCGTTGTCTGAGATTGTTCACGTGTATATTATACGACGCGTAAGCATTCATATCAGCAAAATAAAAAAGAGCAGTAAGTGCCCACGGAGTGGTGCGTCCCATTGGACGAGTTCACCCGTGCTTAGGGGATGTGCGCCAAGCTCGTCCTGCGGTGCGGCATGCGTGCACAGCAGCTGCATCAACGTAAGCTTAGCCTGTCAATTGTAAACATGCCTAGTTTTATGGCAATGTGAATGCTGCAAAACATTCAATTTGGATCGATTACTGTTCATACACCAAAATATAACTCGCTGAATAAATCAGCGACTTGTGTATTGATGCGAAATACTTCAGTGTGAGGAAATATGTGGACCCCCATTGTTAATATAAACAAGGAGCTCTGGTACGAAAACATTAGCGTGATTTCAAACGAGAAAGTGCGCACGATAGCCTATCGAAAACTGCGTGTAATCATTTCATGTTATGTTTAAGCGCTACATAATATCTTTTAGCGATGTCTCTAAGAATTAAGGATGAATAGATATGAACGGAAGAAAAATATTTTTAGTAAGAGTTAATTTCCTCCTCCTCGACTAGCTTTAACACTAGCTTAAGAGGGAAGATGTTTGAGGTTCGGAATGGGTCCCCTCGATGACTCGAGTGCACGGTGACAGCGCGAAGAGCCGTAGTCCGGTGAAGAGACGCTTTATTGCTACCTCAGGCTACTGCCAGAGTCCAAGCCCGAACATCCGCTCTCATTTCAAATTCAAACATCCTCTTTTCAACCCTCGGTTAAACAAAGAGTCTTTACAAACACCAATCAAATGTTGGGACTCGCATCATCTCAACCAATCGCAGAAACACATTCATAACAGGTACTACATTGGTTAAAACCACGTTACCAAATAAAACACACAAAGAGATAGGTTCTGCGCGTGTGACACTCTCTCCCATGCCAGGCCGTGCTGCCTCCGTCGGCCGACTTCCGTCGGCAGCCGTTCTCACACTCAAGCCCCGTCAGTTCTCTCATTAATTGTTGCTTCCTAGAAGCCTCCTTAAGAGCGGTGGGTACACCGTTGGGCTCCGTGCGCTTACCAGGTATGCATGCGACAGCGAGGCGCCCCGACATCCCAACAACAGCGGGGGAGATTATGGTCGTTTTCCTGCCGCCACTATAGGTCCGTTCGATTCACCTGCACACGTGAACCAGTTCACGAGGTGCTGCACCTTACCATTCGTTTCAGCGGTGCAGCATTGACGACCGCTGAACCCTGCCATTCGTTTTGAAAGGTGCAGAAGAGGCGCAGCACCGGTTCACAATTTTCCTGCACCTCCTCCGCTGATGGTGCCGGCTTGGTGCAGGCGCGCGTGCAGCTGAGCAGACGACGCAGCATTTAGACGTAGGTGGCTTAGGCGCCGTACCCGCCTCTACAAATGCGGTGTGTTTTGCCAAGATGTTTGCACCTCATAAACTGTCCGCATGTGCGTTTCGCCATAGGTTGGTGTTTGCTGAATGGTGTAAATTAACCGAAAAGAAATAAGGCCAACACCTCGTCGGCACATCGTCAATTGTTTCGGGTGTCGTGCTGAGCCTGCACCGCTGAACTCGCGCTGCACAATTTCTGAACTTCGCGTGCACAGCCGTGAACCGGTTCCAACCGGTGCAGGTGAATCGAACGGACCTTATGTCTCGGTCAGCCAAGTGGTCGCGTCCCCGCGTCATTCTCAATGACACGCGTGCCTGGCAACAATGGCTTAAACTCAGACGGTGGCGCCCCACCTGCCTCTTGCTAGACGCTTTTCCGAGTAAGCCTTCTCCTTCTAGTCCCGAACGGCGATTACTTTGATGGCTCCGCTTGTGACTTAGAAGTGTGGCAGCTTGGGCTAGTTGGTATGGCATGACGATAGTCATTGTCGAGGCTGCGCAGATGGCACGCGAACAGGTAGGTACCTTGTGTTAGCAAGCCCTCCGTGGCTTTGTCCGAGAAGGAGCGCAGGTTCCTCGAAGGATTCGGTGCGGGCAGGTAACGCGAACAGGTGCCTTGTATTAGCAAGCCCTCCGTGGCTTAGTCCGAGAAGGAACGCAGGTTCCTCGAAGGATTCGGTGCGGGCAGGTAGCTTTACCTTTCTGGTTCGGTTTCTTCTAGGTTTTTCTTTTCTTTGCTGTTTTCAGTGCCTTTGTATTTGTGTTGTTTGTTTTTGGTTTTCTTACTCATGTTATCTAATATTCTAAAATTGTCTGGGACCCTTACACAAAGACAAACTGCAATAAAATAACAAAAATACAGCGACTTGGTGCGAGATTTATTTTTAATAAATATCGCCGACATCATTCTCCTACTGAACTCTGTAAAAAAGCTGGACTGGATAGTCCTGAACTTAGGACGCGGATTGAGCGTCTGAAATTCCTCTTCCAGTTAATTCATAATCGTTTTAAACTAAACTATTCAGATTACTTCCAGGTTAACACACAAGAACACTCCAGACATCGCCATAATATGTACATACCACCCCTAGTCCCACGTAACGATTGCTTTAAGTTCAGTTATTTTCCATGTGCTATTGAAGATTGGAATATGCTGCCAGAGTCTATAATTGGTTGTTCCTCGCTCTGATTTCATTTGAACAGAATCTAAAACGTTTATTTTCTGAATAACAGTGACAAATGTTTTTTTTTGCGTGCGTGTGTACTTTTTGTTGGTTGCATGATTCTGCAGTAGCTGTCTTTCAAATCTTCAGCGCGGTGCAAAAGTGCCGCCTCAAATGCGTCATGTGCTGTTCTTCGCGTATGTATTGCATCGCATGTGTGTTCCATTTCTTGTTATGTATAACTTCGAGTTGCTGGTCACAACAATACCGAGAAATTATCTCGAGACCTGTACGGTATTTCTTTTTCGCAAATAATTGTTTGTACTTCCACCCTGTAACGGCCCACTTCTGGGCTAACAGTATAAATAAATGAAATGAAATGAATGAAATGTTCTGCTCTTGTGCCATGGTCACTGTCTCCTCTATATATTTTCGTGCTCTGCGCAATAAACTCAGTTGGAAGTTAGCGCTCGTGTCTTTCGTGTCCTTCTTGTTTCTGTGTCGTCGTTTTGTTCTCGCGCTATAACTATCGTCCGCTTGTGAACCGTGAGAACGAAGGAGGCTCCTTTCTTTCCCATGCTCGGGGTCTTCCGCGTTCGTCTTCGCGGAACCGATCGGCTTCGACAGTTGACGGGTCGGGAACTGGCTACGCGCTCTACATCAGCCGCATTGATTGCACTACCCCCAACATGCTCGTAATTGGTGCCTCATACCAACTTTTCCCTCCTCAACAGTGTTACTGGATACTCGATGTCCGGAAACGCAATACAAAAACCAACAAAAAAATTGCCCGCAGCTTCCCTCGGGGGAACACTGAGGAGGATGCGGAGCATATAATTGGTTAACGGGGTGTTAAAGTGCGACTTACTTGGGTCGATGGCTAAATTGGTTAACGTGGTTGTGAAATGGGGTGTTAAATTGCGACTTACTTGGGTCGATGGCTAAATTGGTTAACGTGGTTGTAGGAGGGGGTGTTAAATGAGTGAACACGTACACACGTATGCGAAAGGACGGCGCTGGTCGAAGGGACGTCGATCATTGTGTTTGTGGATTCGTTGGAATTCATTTCACCGCGACCTTGGACGTCAACGCGCCGTACAAACCAACCGACGAGCGGCAACTGAGCGAGCGAGCGCCGACCTTGAGTATATATACAGCGCGACGGCGCATGCACTGTCAGCTGTTGAATGTTCTCGAAGGAGAAGCGCGCGCGCGGCACAGATGGCGACGGCGCGACGGCGCATGCGCTGTCAGCTGTCGAATGTTCTCGAAGGAGAAGCGCGCGCGGCACAGATGGTGGGCGACGGCGCGACGGCGCATGCGCGCGCGTCAGCTGTCGAATGTTCGAGAAGCGGTGCGGACGGCGCGGACGGCGCACTACAAGGCGCGAGTATGAGATGCTTCCGCATCTAAAAATCCCTCGAAATAAACTTACTCTCGTTGCACGCACATGCGTGAACCGATTATCACTTCCATCTCAACATGGGAACTTTCGCGTCCTTGTACGAAATAGACACCGCAACATATATACCTAATGCTGCCAATGGTCCTCCGAAATAAAACACTCTCGTAATGCACAACACTGTATAACGCACTCAGAATGCTAAGTCCACAGCGCCACTCAGTTCGCATTAGCTTGTCACAGGGCACACGCACCGTGCATAGTCCGGCGGCACATTGTCTTTTAAACTCACAACACCACACGGTCATTGTCCCAACACGGGAGACCCACTCCATGTGCCCTCCAGGCCCCGCATAACACACTCAAAAAGAGCGATGGACCCAGCGCTATAGGTATACCACAGTCTGAATGGATCGCACCAAGACAAAAATTTATAATGAAGTTCACATGTACTACCCTGTTTTATCTGCAAATTTATTCCTACATAACACATAATGCAGCTAAAAACAGTTCCACCACTTAGAGGGAAGCTCGCATCTCAACAACAACACAACAAAAACTGCCTGGTACAACAAACAAAAATTTTACATCACGCCTGGTCTATTAGTCATTTCGACCACTTTAAAATCACGCATAGCACTTAAGTTTGCGGTGCAAACTCCTGTACAGTCATTCAATTCACAGAAACTACTTCAGTGGCTACACAACAACTACACGAAAAAAAAACTCAACCATATGAAACAGACAAAACGTTACCTTGCCTTCAAAGAGTTACAATCATTGAATCCAATCGTCAGCCGAGACGCGAAAGAGCATCAGCAGCCTTGTTCAGTGCGCCTTTAATATGAACAATTTCTATGTCTTATTTTTGGATCACCAATGCCCACCGCGTTAGCCCAGCAATGGAGGGAGCCGCACGAGTCAGAAAAGTCAATGGGTCATGATCAGTCATTATTTTGACCTTTGTGCCAAAAAACCATGTTCCCAATGACTCTAGCGCCCACACAATTGCATACACTTCTCGTTCAATCGTGGACCACTTTTGTTGCGACGAGTTCAATTTCTTACTGAGGAATGCAACTGGTCGTTCTTGTTCACCCATCTTTTGGGAAAGGAAAGCCGCAATTGCCCTTCCCGATGCATCCGTGGCCAAACAAAATGATTTGCTGGGGTCTGGTGCTGCCAACCCAGGAATCGACGCAAGGGCCTCTTTAACTGAATCAAACCTCATTTCACAACAGTCATACCACTCATCGCGCATTGATCACCAGCATAAGGTTGCCATTCCGTTTTGCCGCACCAAATTCTTTTCAGCAGCCTTCTTACCGAAAACAGCCGTCGATTGGAACCACCTTCCCTCTTCCGTTGTAACAATAACAGACCCTTTGTTATTCAAGACTGCAATTTCTCAGAAATGTTTGTAACTATACGCAGTTTCCATTATCTATCGTTGTCTTTTATGTGCTTGAATTCTTACTTATACATTTTTAGTTGACTTATGTTGCCTTCCTGATTTGCGCATCTGACACTTGTTTCTTTATTTTGTCTTTTTTTTCTTGTGTGTTATAAAATGTTGTACCCACCACCTCTGTAATGCCCTACGGGCCCTTAGGGTATTCTAATAAATAAATAAATAAATAAATAAATAATAAATAAATAAATAAATAATAATTAATTAATAAACGCAACCTGAGCCTCCGAGTTCCGCGGTAAAGTGTTCAGAACCTTTTTGTTTGTGAGTGCCGTCAGTGGCAACACGAGTCTTGTTCTCGCTTGCTGGATTCCGTGCCGACCGGTTGTGCACCCGCGCGCTCCGTGCGCTTGCGATCTTCGGCGTCAGCGTAGCTCTGGCCGACTGGGCTCGCCCTACGTCACCTCCTGCCGCCGACGACCTTCGACGACAGTGTAGCTCTGACTTACTGGACTTGCTCTACGCCATCTACAGACACCGACAAGAGCTCTCGCAAGTGTGCCCCGTCCTGGGACTCCAGTGACCGTGCTTACATCTTTCCTGTCTCTCCTATCCCCTCAGTTTGTTGTTGCTTCTTCTTCCTTTTTTCTACATCTTTACTCCTACCCTTTTTATCCCTCCTCACCCCCATCCCTTGTGAGCTACTGTGGCGGTGTCGCTCACTGATGTTGAATTCCAATGGCGGAGTCGGAGCAAGTTTTTCTGCTCCTTTCCGAGCAAGTGTGTTCCAATGAGAGTGAGAGCGAGAGTCAAAAGTTCCAATGGGAGAGCCGGAGGGGATTCAGAGCGGGAGTCCCTCCGTGGAGCAGGAAAAACTGCTCCGCCGAAATCGGTGGAGTGGACCGGAACTCCACGTGACGTATTTCCTTTAACACGTTTGCCTGCTTGGGGGCGTGGCTGGCGCGGCGCGAGTTGTATTGACAATGGCGGACGGCATGGACGGCTCGGCTACCTCGGCAAAGCGTGCGGCAATGCTTCTGCTACTCGATAGCGACAGCAGACATCGTGGACAATAGCTGTTGCACGCTTGGCGTGATATCCATTCCACACAGGTGAATAGCACTGAACAAGCAAACGAACGATGCGGCGATGCTGGTAAACCACGTGGGAAACAGACAGCGGAAAAGGCCACGCGCAAGGTATCCTGGGTAACGCGGCAGCTTCCGCCTTGCTCCAGCAGGGCGGGTTGTGTTCCAATGGCGGATTTGGAGGATTTGCTCTACGCCAGAGTCGAGTGCTCGCTCGCGAAGTCGGTCGGCTGCACCGACTCCGCCATTGGAATTCAACATCAAAAAGGCAATAACGGGGCTCACTTTTCTCTTTCTTAAGAATCTTAAGAACACGAGTCTTGAATAGTGCAGCACGTAGTCCCGGTAGTAGTTTAGAAGCCCCAGCACACTCCTCAGTTCACGCTTTGTGGTAGGAGGCTTGAGTCGTTGTATAGCGCGTACTCAGTCCGGAGCATGTACACCTGACCCCACCACATGCCCAAGATATTTTACTTGCGGCTGGGCAAACCTGCATTTCAATGGGTTTACCGTCAGACCTGCTTCCTGAATGGTTCGCAATACTGCCTGCAGATGGCGCATGTGATCTTGTCAGGTCTCCGAAAATATGGCTATATTGTCAATGTATGCACATGCATACGAACGATGGTTGCTTAACAACTCATTTACCACTCGCTGGAAAGTAGCCGCTGAATTGCGCAACCCGTAAGGCATTACCTTCCATGCGTACAAGCCACTGGGCGTTCCGAAGGCAGTCAACCTTTGCGATTCTTTATCTAACGGTATTTGCCAATACCCGCGGGTCATGTCCAAAACTGATATGTATTTCGCCCTAGCTATGGAGTACAGGAGCTCGGTCACATTTCCCATATGAAACTGGTCAGGTTCTGTGATCGCGTTCAAGCACCTGTAATCTACACATATTCCGATGGATCCGTCCTGTTTAGCCGCACATACCACTGGGTGGGCAACTGCACTCTGCACCGAGTGTATAAAGTCCCATGCTAGCAAGTCGTGCATCTGCCGCTCAACTTCCGCCCTTAGAGCCATTGGTACTTTGTACATATGTGGTCGTGGTCGCTCAGTGCCGGGTGATAATATGATTTTGTGCTCGCCCAGTCTACTTCGGCCAGGCCGTTCCGACATAACCTCTCTGTATTCCTTAAGAATTGCATTGAGTTCTTCGCTTTGTCCCGAACTCAAGTCATTTGCCAGTGAGGTCACGCAAATTTGTTCGCAAGAGCTGATAGCCTGTGGTGCCACCTCGATGTTTCCGAACTCGGCGTCAGCCTCGAATACCACCGCAACGTTATTGGCGCACGCGTGATATTGACGGAGCTTATTAGCATGGACTAACCTCTCGGCCCCTGCTGCGTCCACTATAACGTAACTGTCTGCCCGAGTTCTCTCTTTTACAACCATGGGTCCTAGCCACACCAGCTGTAGTTTGTTGCCGCCCTCACTCTGCATGACGAGGACCTGATCCCCTACCAAAAAGTCCTTCCGTGAAGAGCGAATGTTATACCTCTGTGCATAGAGTTTCTAGATTTCACCACTGCGCTCATCCACTGCTTTCGCGGCCTCACTTATCTGTTGTCTGAGCTCTTTCAGATATACAGCGGCCGGTTTGCTTAGTCCGATCGGAGGAGTCCACTCGCCCGTCCACGATTTGCGGAGAATGTTCAGGGGTCCATGTGGCGCGCGCCCATACATAAGTTCGAATGGTGACTTCCCTCTAATCTCGTGCGCCACCTCGCAGTATGCCCACAGCAAGCAAGGCACGAATCGGTCCCAATCTCTACCGTGATTGTCAATCACATGCCGCATCATCCTCTTGAAATTACCGTTCCAACGCTCTACGATACCGTTACTTTGCGGGTGGTCGGGCGTCGGGAACCTCATTTTCCCTCCCAACCTCTCCATCAGTTCTGTAGTTAGTCTGGCAGTAAAATTTGTCTCCTGGTAGCTGCATATGAGCTCAGGCGTTCCGCAGCGACTAAATACCTCGATTAGCGCCTGACACGTTGCCTTAGCTGTCAATCTGTCAATACTCGGAGTGGAATTACCTCTGCTCATCGTGTACAGAGATCAACAACGCTTAATGCATATTTATGACCTCGTGAAGAAAGTGGCTCCAGAGGACCTATGCAGTCGATATAGATTACCTCAAAAGGTGTTTGCGGTCTGTTCAGGGGTGTTATTGGCACTCGGTCGGTTTTTAGTTTCCGCGCATGCACCTGGCACCCGTGGCAGCTCTGACAGTGGTGCTTCACATCTGATCTCATCGATGGCCAGTAAAACGACGCCTTAATGCGCTTTTTTGTTTTCTTTTCCGAAAAGTGACCACCGCAAGGACTGTCGTGTGCTAACTCTAATACCTCCATTCGGCGTGACTTTGGTACCACTAATTGAAAACATTGTCTCCCATCCAACTGCTCTTTGTGATAAAGCAACTTACAATCGATTACCATACCATGTGACCCATTTCCCGCTTGCCGCCAAGCATCAGCCAGCGATTCATCGCATTTTTGCTCTTGAGCGAAAGAGTTCTCAGAGATCGGACCAAGCCGCTCGCTTTCCACTGTCTTATCTTGCACCACAGAATTCTGATTTTCCGATTGCCCTTGCTCTACATTTGACGTGCAATTAATGGCCTGCAGCTCTAATCCTCTTGCGTCCCTCTCCTCATCTGCTGTCTCTTCTAACGAGGAGTTCCCCTCAACCTCAGTGTTGGCCTCCTGTCCGCAGATAGGTAGTTTTTCCGCTGTGTGCTGCACGGCACTAGAGCTAGGGTTGGAACATGGCGACGCCTGCTCTGGCTTTCTAAGTGGCAAACAGCACTCCGTAACAGTTTCCAGTGCTGCATTGCTCATCGCCTCATACCGTCGCCCATTAACTTCTGGCGACAGTAACGAAGGCACTCATAATCCTCTGGTGTAAGTAGTACAGATGCACTGGAGCATAACTTATCAGTTACTGCACAAAGCAATGACACATGCTGCGTAGCACTATCTGATGAGTGTGAAAGACCGAGAGGCACGTACATTAGGCGCGCTGTAACCCCCTGTCCAAAAGAACCTGTTAACTTTATGGTGCCACTGCTCTCGCACAAAATCTCAGCGAATACTTCATTCGCTCGTATCACTGTTATATCCGCACCTGAATCAATGCGCGCTAAACAGGGTTTGTCTCCCACGAAAATCTCAATCCTTGGGTCCCCTATCAGTGAATTGTTAATCAAAGCAGTGTGCGCCAACGGTGAAGCCGAGCTCTCGACATACGTCTCACTCCGGGGGGGGGGGGGGGTTACGCGTGGAACCTCTGTTTTCTTAGCAGTAGTGCCACGTGAAGACTCACGATCTCTCATCATGTGGCCCCGTTTTCCGCAGCCAAAAGACACCACGGAATTGGGGGTGAAATCAGCACTTTTGTCTGGGTGCCTATAATTCAAATTTCCTGGCCCTGCATTGCGGTAGCTGCCCTGCCTGCCGCTGCCGAGGCTTTCTTTGAAATTGGCGGCTACTTCCGCAATATCCCTGGGCCTCAACCAACCCTTTACTTCCTGATAAGTTACCAGCGTGCGGAGACCATCTGGCATTAACTGTTTCAGCCTGTCAGCTATCAGTAACTCCTGAAGGGTCTCGAACGACTGCACCTCTCTACTTTTAAGATAGTAGGAGAACATGGTCTCCAGGCGTGCCATCACTTGGCTCCAAGACTGGTGTGCCCATCTTTTTATTTCCAAAAACATTCGGCGGTACTCACTCGGAGTCATCCGCAGCTCCTTTAGAACTCTTGATTTTAAATCTGAGTACGCCATCACCCCCGCTTCAGATTGATTAGCAACGAATGTTCGCATCTTGTCACTTAGAAATGGCAATAAAATTGTGCCCTCAATATTCTCAGGTATGTTAAATGCCGCAAAAAGAGCGTCCACGTTTTTGAACCAGGCGGGAATCAGGATCATCAGTGGGCATGGGTGCAAGGACTGCCTTTAGCTCCTTCACGTACCGTCCGATACTGGATTGCTGGTTCCGGTTTTCCGGTTCCTCCGATAAGGCACGCGACGATCTCATCTTTTCTAGCTCAAGCTTGAGCTTCAGCGCTTCAATTTCAAGCTTCAGTTCTCTGGTGCGATCCGATTCACTAACGGCGTCCCCGTCTATCACATCTCTATCTGAGTGAGTGAGTAACAACTTTATTAGTCGAAGGGTGAGGGGTAAAGGAGGCTAAGCCACGAAGGCTGCCAGGCTGTGCTTCTCGATGACTTCTTCCGCTCGTTCAGGACCCGTGTCTGGATGTCTATGTCGTTGCTGGAGAGAAGGGCCTCCCATTGTCCCTCGGTGGGGGGTGAGCAAAGGAGGGTCGGCGGGCGGGGGATCCTCCGGGCAGCCCCAGAGGATGTGGTTCAACGAGGCAAGTCCGCCATCTCTCAGAGAGTGCCTGAATGCAAGTGCATTCAGTAAAAACAAATTTGGGGGGCCCCGAGAGAGCACAAAGTAGGTCTCACCTTGCAGCCATGCGTCGCCCGATGCACTTGACAATTGGAACTGCGTCCGCCTCGTCGCCAACGCTAGCTGCGACGATTAATTCCAATGCACCAGGTCTCCGCCCGATCACCTCTGTCGCTGACTCAGTCTGTCACATCGACTGCCCTGCTGCTCTGCTCCTGAAGTAGCACCCTGCAGCGCCTCCCCGGTAGGCCCGTCGCTCAACGACGACCTTTGGCTCTGATCTCGTTCAGTGACGCGCAGTGCTCTTGCGCTGCCGAACTGCAGGCTCCAATGTTGACCGGCAGGCTCGTACCGAATGTCGATGCTGCTTCTCGCAGCGCAACAGCAGGTCCCGAAGCGGTGAGCGTCTTCTCAGCTTCCCGGACTTCAGCGCCTTCCTCGCTGCGGGCTCTCCACTCCACGTCGACTGCGTCAGTTAATTTCCTCCTCCTTGACTAGCTTCAAAACTAGCTTAGGAGGGAAGATGTTTGAGGTTCGGAATGGGTCCCCTCGATGACTAGAGTGCACGGTGGCAGCGCGAAGGAAGAGGCGTAGTCCGCTGAGGAGACGCTTTATTGCTGCCTCAGGCTACTGCCAGAGTCCAAGCCCGAACATCCGCTCTCATTTCAAATTCTAACATCCTCTTTTTAACCCTCGGTTGAACAAAGAGTCTTTACAAACACCAATCTCATGTTAGGACTCGCATCATCTCAACCAATCGCAGAAACACCTTCATACAGGTACTACATTGGTTAAAACCACGTTACCAAATAAAACATGCCAAGAGATAGGTTTTGCGCGTGTGACACTCTCTCCCATGCCAGGCCGTGCTGCCTCCATCGGCCGACTTCCGTCGGCAGCCGTTCTCACACTCGAGCCCCGTCAGTTCTCTCATTAATTGTTGCTTCCTAGAAGCCTGCTTAAGAGCGGTGGGTACACCGTTGGGCTCCGTGCGCTTACCAGGTGTGCATGCGACAGCGAGGCGCCCCGACTTCCTAACAACAGCGGGGGAGATTATGGTCGTTTCCCTGCCACCACTATGTCTCGGTCAGCCAAGTGATCGCGTCCCCGCGTCATTCTCAGGGACACGCGTGCCTGCCAACAATGGCTTAAACTCAGACGGTGGTGCCTGACCTGCCTCTTGCTAGACGCTTTTCCGAGTAAGCCTTCTCCTTCTATAGTCCCGAACGGCGATTACTTTGACAACTCCGCTTGTGAACCGTGAGGACGAAGGAGGCTCCTTTCTTTCCCATGCTCGGGGTCTTCCGCGTTCGTCTTTGCGGAACCGATCGGCTTCGGCAGTTGACGGGTCGGGAACTGGCTACGCGCTCTACATCAGCCGCATTGATTTCACTTCCGCCAACATGCTCGTAATAGGTGCCTCATACTAACTGTAAGAATCTAAAAAAGTCAACCCACGATGTAAATCGTTGAACATGCGAGGTAGCTTCTGAATAATGTAAATGGGGGTGGTTTGATAATATAATACAAAGCACGATATATTTTGGCGAATGAAACGGGAAATGAAAACAAATGCCGAAACATCGATCTTCTCACCAGAACTTTGGCATGCGGTTTGATGGCATCCGTTAAGATGTGATATGTATTGATGCTCTAAACTATATATATATGAGCCCCGCCACGGTGGTCTAGTGGCTAAGGTACTCGGCTGTTGACCCGCCGGTCGCGGGATCGAATCGCGGCTTCGGCGGCTGTGTTTCTGATAAAGGTGTAAATGTTGTATAGGCCCATGTGCTCAGATTAGGGTACACGTTAAAGAACCCCAGGTGGTCGAAATTTTTGGAGCCCTTCACCAAGGCGTCTCCCTTAATCATACGGTGGTTTCAGGACGTTAAACCTCACATATCAATCAATCAATTATATACATGATAGGTGTAACATATATGTATAGGTGTTCGCAAATTACACCCAACTAAAATGACAAATGGGTGTACAAAAAGTTTAAATACATAAATTACACCCGTTCGGATAAGTTTGGCAGAAATAATAGGTGTAATAGATTTATTGAAAAATCCACCCTTAAGGGAGTGAAATGGTCTGCAGTGAACAATATCATATAAGGAGGTTTAGTTTTTCTGTTATTTTTTCATTTTGCCTGTATTCCGTGCATGTATTACGCATGGAGATGACTTTTTTTATAATAAATTCGAGTCCCATGAAAGAAAAGATGAATGCATTGCTCTCCCCTGTTAACGCAAAATCTCACACGCAATTCAATCACATTCCCCGGAGAGAGAAAACCCCCTTGCCTGGACAGGCAAACTGGGCCACACTTTGAAAAAGTTGAATGTTCAAGAGCTGACGGGGTGATGGCAACACCATAAAGTGCAAGTTGTCGAAGAAAGAAAAAAAAAAACTTCACCTACAGTTTCAGTCACCGCCACTTTAGCCGCGTACATCGACTTGGCCATTAACAACAACGTATGGAATGATCCCCACTGTTAATCACAATGTGCGCTACGCGCTTTTATTTCGATGAAATAAGACGTCAAATGAAACATTGGCGTTTACCTCAAACACGATTACAAACGGCGAGATGAAACGCAGCTTCGGTATTTAAGGCTGCACAACAATCGAAATTCGGAGAGGAAATCTCGGATCGCTTCTCTATTCATCGTTTTGGGTCATAGCTACCATAGTTACAGAAGACAGCGAAGAAACCTGGCAGCAAAAGTTTCGTAAAAATCCAAACAACCTAATTAAATGTGATTATTGCCCATGTTCAATTTTGTGAAATCGCAAAAAAAAACATTATTTCAAACAATACGCTAAAAGTGGCATTGTTTGTTTAGTACAACCTTTGGAACCGCGGAAACATCGCCTTCGAGAAATGTGCACTGCTTCGTCGTGGACTTCGAGATGAGCGCAGTGGGAGGTGCGATTTAAACGAGACATATATTGCTAAGCTGACGCGGAAGTTCGCGCCTTCTGAAGTTTAGTATCGAGCTTCGAATTCTGTATTTCAACCCCAATCAAGTATTGTAAGGCAATGGTTGTATGCGTGAGAATTATGGCGATTGTTTTGGAACTATACTGTCATAGCGCGGAGGCATGAAAAATAGGGGCAATGAGGCCTCGTGGGAGAAGCCTATATTAATTTTTAGGTTGTCACAGATTTCAAGTACAGTACGTACGGAAACGTGAGAACTACGCGCTGTGTTCGGTTCTTGCTTCGCCCCGTCACGGTGGTCTAGTGGCTAAGGTACTCGGCTGCTGACCCGCAGGTCGCGGGTTCGAATCCCGGCTGCGGCGGCTGCATTTCCGATGGAGGCGGAAATGTTGTAGGCCCCATGTACTCAGATTTGGGTGCACGTTAAAGAACCCCAGGTGGTCTAAATTTCCGGAGCCCTCCACTACGGCGTCTCTCATAATCATATAGTGGTTTTGGGACATTAAACCCCACATATCAATCAATCAATCAATCAATCGGTTCTTGCTTCGCCACTGATTAGCCCGCGCAATCTATAGTGTTCGGGAGTGAAACGATGTTCGTTGTGAACATTGGTGCTGTGTTGAACTTTTCGAGACTTGTGAAGAAGCTGTGCTCGAGTGACCTAAAATTGAGAGACAGCGTTCATAACTGTTTTGTCCTGCGAAGTTGCGGTGGTGGAGCTTGGTGCTTTTGTTTGTTTACTCGTCACTTCTCTTTTTTTTTGCGATAACCATAGCCCTAGTGCCATGATGTGACGAACCGAAGCTGCGAGATACTACAATCTGTTGTGGATCGTGTTACTTTGGCAGAGCGCCTAGACTGTTCTTCGGTAAAAGTTTGACAGTTCAATGTGCCAGCGAGAGCCCGTGAACATCAAGCTTCTCTCCGGCCCTCAAAAGAGCAGATTTCACCGGTGCCTTGCTTTGGATGAAGTCGTAGGCCAGTACCGGCTAACTACAGGTTTCCAAATTCGCCTGACCATCGTTTTGCACGGCACTAGAGCCTTGACAACAGCCGGTCATGGCCAGTTCTTATACACTATATCAATGGACGTGCACGCCTGGCCAGCCCTTAATTGCTGGCATCGGCAGCTTCCAGTCTGCAGATGTCCTTCGTCCTGTTGGCTCTAGAGCACACTCGGCTCCTAATGACACTGGCGGCTACTAAATGCTGCCATCGCTGAATTGACCTTGCAGAAATAAATTTATTGCTATTCATGCAGTACTGCAATGTGTGCAAGTTTTGAAGCCCATGAGATGTAATGTTTCCCTATGTTAGGTTAAAGCATGAAAAATTCACTACTACTGTTATATACATACATATATTAAAGAGAGGCAGGCAAATACATCAGAAGTTTTCTTTGACTTGATATAAGTGAGCTCTTCTTTGATTATTAGGATGGGCCTCTCTAATTACCACGTTTGATAGTTGGAAAGTTAATGTGAATTTATTTTCCAGGAGCCAGGTTGCACTTAAGGAATTCATGTTATTTTTAAAAATTAGTTTTCTAGACGATTAGCTCTTTGGTAGCACTATACTTCACTAGGACATATATATTGTGGTACATAAATTTTAGAGGTGGCTTCAGTTTGTTTCAAAGTGAATATAGCAGATTTGATAACTTTGATGAAGGGATAGATTCGTCAAATAAGTACTAGAAGTGACTGCTTTTAAAGATTTTTTAAAATATCTAGTTTCTGGCTCTTCACAGATCGCAGAGTTTAGGTTGTTAAGGCCCTCTGATGCATCAGTTGCACGCACTGGCACATCAAGCCCCATCATGACTTGGAGCAGCTGTACAAAAACTGGAAAGACACGTGCTCCTAACTGTGCAAATCTATGTCCCTGCTGCGACTGTTATCATTCTGCGGACCTGCATGTTGCCTGGAAGCATGCAAGGCAGCATCATCTGGAAAGACTGCGATCTGCTTGGGAGCTTCGAAGGCACAAAATTGCCTAACGGCTGGCTGCAAGGTTAGTTTTTCTTTAATACATACGACTAAGTAAACACCACTTACTGTGCACAAATTTCAAACCCAAGCATGATTGCTTGCAGTGGATACCTGTATTATTCTCACACAAAATTCTTATCGAACATTATTAGAACTCCAATCATCTGAGGCTCAAACGTTGTGATTTTGAACGAGCACAAATACTTTGATACCTTATTGAGCTCTCGAGCTTGTAACTCACTCTGTGGATCAAGTGCTCTGGAAGGAAACAGCAAGTGGGTGAAAATCGCCTCGCTGTTCACAACTACAAAGGAGAAAGACCTATGGAACAAGCCTCAGACGACATAGGGCCAATAACTGCATCTTTTACTTGATGTTGCTTTTTCTCTCCCAGTGCTGTAGTATGTTGTGTTTCAGCCGAACTGTGTTCACCACGATTGCATAGTGATATAATTTTTTTCTAAAAATTGTACTTGACCTAAGTAGGCATTGTTGATCTCTAAAGGTGACGTTCAGTGCGCCTCAAAGCCATGGCTCCTCATTTCTCTGTCTGTGGCTAGCCTACTTCAGCAGCAGTGCGATGCAGCCACCACACAAGCAAACCAAGTCATGGAACGCTCTTTTGGTGTTCTGTGCAGGACACAGCATATCCATCCGGCAAGACACTGATATCAACAATAATGGTGAGTGTAGGTGGCACCTGTAGGAGCCCGTTGTGTTGGTTGCGTATGATTATATTTCTAATAAAGTGCATTTTTAAAAGGTTTTCTTCAGTTTGAATAATGTTTTATTTTTTATTTATGATACTTTCAGGGCCAAAGGCATTACAGATGGGAGTGGTGTGAGAGCAAGGAACAACAAGAAAAAAAAGCACAAAGACGTTAAGATACAACATACAATAACATCACTAACACAATGTGATTAAAAAACATTAGAAAACCTCCTGATTATACAATGTTAGCTAGAACATTTCGAGACTGTTGGGCGTCATTAATGGATGCAGTGTCAAAAGGAAGGCGGTTCCAGTCGCGACTTGTCCGGGGCAAGAATGAATGAAAGCAATGCATTGTTTTGCACATATCAATTCCAACTTTGCGCGCATGCTCAACATGACATGATTGATAGTGTGCGTATCACCACGCAGCACGGGGTGGTGATACAGCTTATGAAAAATAGTTAGTCACGAAATTTGACGCCTAATGAAGAGAGATGGGAGAGCTAAATCAGATTTGAATTCTAGTAATGCTCACAGTTTGATGGTACAAATCACAAATACAAAGCACAAATCTAACAGAATTATTTTGAACAAGTTCTAGTGCAGTTATAAGTTTTCCCTGACATGGGTCCCATACTGAGCATGCATATTCTAGTTTGGAAAGAACGAATGTTTTGTAGAGCAATAATTTGAGTGATGAGGGAGCTGGAAAAAAATTGCGGCGCAAGTAACCTAGCATGCGGTTAGCTTGGTTAACAATATGCTCAATATGAAAGTTCCAGGTTAAGTTCGTGGTAATGTGAATGCCAAGGTAATTGTAGGAAGCAACTGATTCTAATTGGATATTGTTAAGAGAATATTGTGATGGGTTGGTTTTAGTACAAGTAAACAGGCATTGTCTTGCATTTATTAGTGTTGAGTTCCATTAGCCAAGTTTTCGACCAATTAACGACAGAGTTCAAATCAGACTGCAACATGGTAGCGTCGTCACCAGAGGTTATTTCACGGAAAATAACACAGTCATCAGAAAACAAAAGGACATTGTATTTCAACAAAGAAGGCAAGTCATTAATACAAATAAGAAACAAGAGAGGCCCAAGGACGGATCCCTGCGGCACAGCTTAATAAACAGGGCTAAAGGGAGAGCAAGAATGATTAGCGACAACAAACTGCGAACGGTCAGTCCAAAAATATTCAATACAAGTCAACAGACTTCTGTCAATGTTTAAATGATTTAGTTTGTCAAGTAGTAGCCCGTGTGAAACCTTATCGAATGCCTTTGAAAAATCTAAAGATATGCAGTCAGCATGCGAAGACCTATCTAAAATTTGATGTAATTAGTGAGTAAAGTAAATTAGTTGGGTTTCACTGGAGTATGACTTGCAAAAATCCATGTTTGGCTGCTGCGAAAAACGAGTTGGATTCTAGATTGTTAACATAATTACTGTAGATGACATGTTCTTGTATTTTGCAGCAGTTACTGGTTAGAGAAATGGGGCGATAACTACATGGAATATTTTTAGATGTGAGCAACAAGCACACTCATAGTCCACAAGTGCTTTGTGTCTTCTAGACTGCCCATTCGCTCCTATATGCGGCATGGTGAGCTATGTTAGACATCCTCAAAGTTATGAACATTAGCTGTTATGTTGTAATGCACTCTAACTTGCGTTTCTTAGTAGACTTATTTGTCGTCTGCTTCTCGCACCTAGTATAATGTTGAAATACGAGAAACTTTATTGGCTTAATATGCCTTGCAGAAGTTGAATGCCTTCATCTATAACATTGTAGTTTTGCGCTTGTACCATAATAAAATATATTTTCAGTCTTCACAGTTTGTGTGCGTGTTGAGACTTTTTTTTTTACTTCGGCACACTTGTCAATGGCTTCTGAAAACACGACGTCTGCAAATATGAGTACACATTTAACAACTGTACACTTTTGCATGTAGCATGGTTTTAACAATGATCTGTATTTTTCTAACTTCCAGCAGTAACAAGAGATGCGGTGCTCCACGGTCATGCACAGTGTATCAAGAGAAGACCGACAAGTAGAAAGGGACTGCCAGTGACTGTTCTGCTCAGAGTTTACGACAGCAGAAAGAGCACATTGTGATGTCAGGAGCAGTTTCAATTGTATACGTAGTAACATTCTGTGCAGCTGCAGTTTAACTTCCTAGCAGCGCATTATTCAGCAGTTCCTTTGATTGCATTCCAAATTATTTAACTTTTGCATGGAAGATACCAAATTATGACAATAATTTAAAGGCTGCTGTCGTGTTAATGGGCAAATAATTTTGAGCTGAAGTTTTTAAGATGCATGTTAATCAAAGTGCGTGCGTGTCTCTGCATTTAATTGCCATAAATCACGGCATCCATGGTTGGCCATGGTAACTATGTTTGCATTATTTGTAGTATAAAAAGTAAAGCCATGGATGCGGTAATCTTCTACTTAGTCTATATAATCTTTCAGCATACACTTATTTGTATAGCACCAATGAATCCATGTGTGTATAAGCTCTGGGAAGTGATTCTACGGGGATTATTTTATTGGGAAGGAAGAGGATCGTCACTACACCTAGTATATCAAACAGTAGATTTTAGTGCTTGTGTATTGTTATCCCACTGCCTGTCCGTCCTTCAACAGCCAACTTCTCTGTTTCTACTGTGTAGGTGTAACTTTTTATTGTATACCTTGCTCGCATAGGTTTCTTCATATTGTAATTGTGTACAATGCAAGTGACTTATTATCTATGCAACTTTACTCAGACTAGAAATAAAAGAATTTATTTAATTTATATGTAGCTATAGAATGCATTTACTGATCTCTTTCTAGGGTGCCTGTACAATTGTTTAGCCCTACAAAGGTACTGGTATACTCTAATTATTAAGCTGGTATTTTAAAATAGTTTGTTAGTGGTAGTAACAATATGTTTATAACCAATATTACTATTCTCAGATAAACTGTGAAAACTGCATGGAAATGTATTTACATTTTTCAAACTGTGTGAAGGTAAATGCTCTTATGTTCTTTTATCGTGGTCCCTGTTCCATGCAGATGACACATAATTACTTTGTTGTGGCATAGTATTAGTTGTGATTTTACACATATGTGCTGAGGAACATTGCACTTGAAGCCAGCAGCAAGACATACATGCAGTGAACTGAAGCATCACCTCACATAATTAGAGTACAGTCATTACCCAGCTGTGAACATAATTTTTTTAAAGCAGACTAACAGTCAGCTGTATGGGAACTGTGTTCTTGTGCAAACTTTGAAGTTTTTTTGAGGAGTGTTTTCGGGAAACAAAATGGGGTATTTAGCTGCCAATATAAACACCGTTTGCACCGAGGAGTTTAGCAGCTTAGAATTGTATTATTCATGTATTTTCTAGAATTTCTTTGCGCTGTGCCGACTTTTCAGCCCAAGTGTCCTGACATGTTTTGTTAGTGTGTTGTGAATGAGCCAAGCATTGTAAATAAACAGTGTAATACTGCAGACAAGTACGACATCCTAATGCACAGCCCTTTACTTTAGCATGACATTGCCAAGGGCTTTATTCTTGCATTTCTTGTAAAAACGTCTTGTCCCTGGAGCGGCAGAAACTATGCATCAAGCTTTTCCGAGATGGTTCGAGAAACACCGAGTTCAGACATAACAGTGCTGGTGGATTTCTCTCGTAAGTTACTTTCTGTATATTCAAACTGAGTGTATTAGAATTGTTATTTTATAGCCATTCATTCTAATATTTACACCTCAGTATATGTATGTATGTATGTATGTATGTATGTATGTATGTATGTATGTATGTATGTATGTATGTAGTATGTATGTATGTATGTATGTATGTATGTATGTATTGTATGTATGTATGTATGTATGTATGTATGTATGTATGTATGTATTGTATGTATGTATGTATGTATGTGTGTGTGTGTGTGTGTACGTATGTACGTACGTACGCACGCACGCACGCACGCACGTACGTACGTACGTACGTACGTATGTACGTACGTACTGTATGTATGTATGTATGTATGTATGTATGTATGTATGTATGTATGTATGTATGTATGTATGTATGTATGTATGTATGTATGTGTTTTAATTGAGAATCCGTTTATCATAGATGAGTAAGGTTAGTATTGATTTGGCTGAATTCTTTTCTAGTTTTTTATTGTTCTGAGCCATTATACATTTCAATTCGTTTTTTACTGCATAGAAATAAATGTAACCTTACGCAAAATACGTGCATTCGAATAAGTTGTTTCATTTGCCAATGTACAGTCATGAGCAAGAAATTGGGTAAAATGGAACTAACCAGCGAAGAATAGCTTAGTACATAGCTACTCTACATAGCATATTTTGTACACATCATGTTGGTTGAATATGTCGATTTCAACATATCAATTTTAGTCAGAATAAACAAGCTATCACCCGTGGATGTATATGTGTGTAATATTTGTGCATATTGTAATAGCGGTTGGCAATTACTATTAAGGTCACAAATCTAGTCAAGCTGAATACACAAATTTTGTCCATGCACTTTTCATCTGTACTGATACTCTTAATAAAAATAAACTTTGGTTTCATTATTTATTGTCGTAACCAAAAGTACAGTATCTCTTGTATCCTGTATATAGTACCTGTAGTTTCGGTTTCTGTGTTTGAGTTGGCCACACTGGGTCCTTGTGATATTATATATTTGTGGAACGTCTAATAAAAATGAGAGTATGCAACCGCTACCCATGAGTGTGAGGCACGTCACTCGTTCACTGCAATGGCGACGAGTGTTTGAACCCCGTCTGAAATAGTTCCCGGGGGATAACCAGCCACGCCCCCAGATGGCTTTCGCCGGCATCGCCCCACCGGATCCGTTCCTTCCGACACCGGGTCGTCCCGTGCAGCCATGGTTCTGATGGCACGACATGTTCAAGGTCTATCTGCTGGCGTCCGGTGCTTCAGAGTTCTCCCCAGGCTCTTCTACTACATTCCTTGGGACCCGAAGGTCAACGTATCTTCAATACTCTGTCTATTTCGCAGGCGGCCGAAAAGACTCAGGAGGAAGGGACCGGAGCTACGCTCGACGTGTATGACTCCGCGGTAGCGGCACTGGCTAAGCACTTTGATGCCACCTGCAACCTGGTCGTCCAGCGCCACCGATTTCACCGTCGAATTCAGTTCCCTGGCGAGTCCATTCAAGAATACGTGACCGCGCTAACAGAGCTTGCCGCGATGTGCTCATTTATGTCGCAAGAAGAGTCACTACGTGACCAGTTTGTTGCCGGTGTGTCTTCGCATCGTATTCGGGAGCGTCTTCTGTTAGAAGAGTCTTCGCTTTTGTTCGACAAGGCAGTTTCTCTCGCGAGTCAAATCGAGCAGGCAGCAGTGGAACTGAAGGAATTTTCCGTCTCTGTGCAACCAGTATCTGCGCAGTCTGGCACAAAAGGCGGTTCATCGTTGCAGTCACCGAATTCACTGCCGCGTGCTCGCACTTTCAGTCAACGCGATAAGACAGCTACATCGGGGAACCACCCCCCATTTCGACCGCGCTCTCTATCGAACTCGCAGCAACACGCGAATTCTTCGCATTGCTTCAGGTGTGGTTCTAAACAGCATTGCGCCACTTGGAAACGCTGCCCAGATAAAGGAAAAAAAATGCTTCTTTTATGGCCGTATCAGACATTTTGAAAACGTTTGCAACCAGAAGCGGTCGCAAGCAGCTGCCCACGAGGTTTCAGTACATAGCCCGTTGCAGGATGAAACCGTCGAGGTTCTTGTAGTTCAACAGCCTCTTGCATCCGGAATTCACATTAACATTCAAATAGGGCAGGTCGCTATGAAGCCGTTCGTCGATTCTGGCTCTTCCATTTCCATTCTTTCAAGCAAGGTGTTTGACCAACATTTCTCTGGTGTGCCGCTTCTTCCTGTTCCTAGTGTGACTCTTCTGGATTATTCCAAAAGACCAATTTCGGTTCGAGGCCGCTTGTTTTCTGAGATCTTTTTCGAGAATCGCAGCGCACCGCTTTTGTTTTATGTCGTCGAACAGGATACTTCTCTCGTTGGCTTGGATGGTATTAAGGCCTTGAAGCTGTGTATTGAAGGCTCTCAGCTGCAGTATTTTCAAACCAGCACGATACCGAACGCCGAAGTAGCTCGGACATGTCCAATAGAGCCATCCATGCAGCTGCCGTCAGCACTTCAGCAAAAATTTTGCTCGCTCTTCACAAATTAGCAGGGCCTTGCAAAAGGTTTTGTTCACAGGATTAAGACACGTGCGGGTGTTCAGCCAGTAGCATCAAAACTTCGCCGGCTTCCTTTATGTTACGACCACGCGTGTCTTCCGAACGGCAGCGCCTGGAAAGCTTGGACATCATTGAACGTATCGATGCGTCAGAAGGGGTGTCCCCTATTGTAGTTATTCAGAAGAAAGATGGAAGTATTAGGCTTTGTGTAGATTTACGCGAACCTAACAAAGTAATCGTTCCGGACAGCTTTCCGCTGCCTCACATGGATGAGTTGCTTCAAGCCTTGGTGGGTGCCACGCACTTTTCCAAACTCGACTTAGCGTCTGCCTACCACCAAGTTCCGCTGTATCCTGAGAGCAGGGACTTGACAGCTTTTATAACACATGAAGGGCTGTACCGGTTCAAACGCGTTTGTTTTGGGCTAGCCTCAGCACCTGCTGCTTTTCAGAGTATGATGTCTCGAATCCTTCGCAATTGTGCGGGTGTCTTTTACATCGACGATGTAATTATTTTTGGTAAATCAGCTGAGGAGCACCTCAAGAACTTGGAGGCAGTGTTGCAGCGTATCAAAGACGCAGGTCTGAAACTTAACAGCAAATGTGTGTTTGGAGTTCAGGAGCTCGAATTCTTGGGCCACAATGTGACACCTTTCGGTATTTCGCCACTGTCAGGGAAAGTGGACGCAATTGTGGACACCCCAGTTCCAAGCAATGCCGCTGAACTCTGCTCCTTTCTTGGGTTGATGGAATACTACGCCAAGTTTGTGCCACACTTGGCTGAGATGGTAGAACCAATGAGGGCTCTTCTTAGGAAAGGCGAAACCTTCACCTGGTCTGTTGAGGTGGGTAACAGTTTCCGCGCGGTAAAGGAGATATTATCGTCAGATTTGGCTTGCACATGTTTGATCCTGCGCTTCCAATTATCATTTCCACTGATGCATCCGAATGTGGTCTTAGAGCAGTCCTTCAGCAGCACGCCGATAATAAGCTTCGTACTGTTGCTTTTGCATCACGTACGCTATCTCCGGCTCAAAGAAAGTATGCAGTTGGCGAGAAGGAAGCACTTGCATGCATTTGGGCATGCATGCCTGTGGGGACGGAGCTTCACTCTCCGAACAGACCACCAGGCCCTCGTTTCGCTTCTGTCTTCACAGGGCTCAGGCCGACGCCCTACTTAGAATTGCACGTTGGTGCACAAGGCTACTACGTTACAATTTCACGGTGGAGTATCAGAAAGGCTCATCTAACAGAGTAGCCGACGCTCTTTCGCAGTTACCCGTTCATATGGCAGATGGAGAGCTGACTTTTGAGGAGGAAATTGTTTCCATGGTTCAACCAAGTGTCCTGACCAAAGAGCTGTTTGAACAAGCGGTTCTTGCTGACGCCACTCTTCAAAAGGTGAAGGTGTTTGTAAATGGGTCTTGGCCGTCACACGGAGACTTGCCGGAAGGTCTGGAACCACATTTCAGAGTTCGAGACGAATTGTAAGTGGTGAGCGAATTGTTGTTGCGTGCAGAGAGGCTTTTAGTTCCATCATCTCTCGTGGCTCAACTTGTGGCAACAGCACATGAAACTCACCAGGGTATCGGACGCATCAAAGCCAGACTTAGGGAGCAATTTTGGTGGCCAGTCACGTGGAAGAAGCAGTTCATAATTGTAGCATCTGTCAAGCAGCAGATAAATCCGCAAAGACGTCGCCTGCCCCGGTGCAACCTGTCGAGCTACCAGAGAGACCATGTCAGAAACTTGCAATGGATGTCGTTGGTCCCCTGGAGAGGGCATCTCCAGATTGCAGATTTGTGCTGACACTCGTAGATTACTTTTCAAAATGGCCAGAAGTACAGTTTTCAAGGGAAATTTCTACAAGAACCGTAACCGAGTGCCTGCTCAACGTATTTGCACGGGAAGGCTATCCTGAAGCGATAGTCTGTGATAATGGGCCCCAATTCACGTCAAAGAAATTTGTCAACTTCCTACAAGAACGAGCGATCCGCCTGTCGCACTCATCTGTTTATTACCCGCAGGTAAACGGACAGATTGAGCGGTTCAACCGCACGTTCAATACCTACCTACAACTGGCCCGTCTAGAACAACGTCCGCTGTGAACTGCTGTACGAGATTACCTCGCCGTATACAGGTGTACACCACACGCCACAACAGGAGTGGCCCCTGCGGTACTTTTACATGGAAGGCTGCCAAGAACGAAGCTTGACATATTCGGCTTATCGCCCGAGTCCTTCGCAAAGGCACCCTACCAGGAGCTGGCCAGGCTGCGGCAACGTGTCAAGTGCAGGCAAGAGTACAGCAAAGCCTACACCGACAGGAGGTGAGCGGCAAAACTGACAACAGTGGCAGTAGAAGACATGGTGCGGGTGAAGAAACCATCGGTTTCATTCAAAGGTAACATCTCTTTCTCGAAGCCAAGGAAAGTCATCGAGCAATGTGGCCCAGCATCCTTCATTCTCGACGACGGCAAAGCGTGGAACGCGGCAAAGCTGTGCAAGGTACCTGCTTGGTGCCCTGGCGACAATGACCTTCAGAAACATTCTGCAGGGCGTGAATATTCATTCCATCACGATCCCGGTGACGCGACGCTTCTCGTTGCAACATGGCAGCCAGCGTCCGCCGAGGCAAGTGCTCCCGCAGCGAAACCTGTGCCTAGTGCAGACTACGATTTCCGCTCACCAACGACACCAGCCGCCGGACAGTTTCCTGCTTCAGAAGCTGTTTCACGCCCGCCCGTGAACACTACAGAAGAACCTGTGGTGTCGTGTCCACCTTGTCGTCGCATTCAGCCGCACCGAGAGAGACGGCGACCGGACAGATATGGTTATAAAGCGTGAATGTGTATATATTTTTTAGTTGGTGTACCTGTTACCAATGTATTCAATATTTTTGGCATGTGTATAGATAATTTTGTGTGTATATATTGATGTGTATTTCTTGTCGTGTATTTCTCGTTCCACATATAAACTGTGCGCGATTAACCTATACTAACGTACTAACACCTTCCCAAAATAAAAAAAATAAATGAGGAAGGGGAAAATGTTGTATCCTGTATATAGTGCCTGTAGTTTCGGTTTCTGTGTTTGAGTTGGCAACACTGGGTCCTTGTGATTGTATATATTTGTGGAACGTCTAATAAAAAGGAGAGTATGCAACCGCTATCCGTGAGTGCGAGGCACGTCACTCGTTCACTACATCTCTCTATGACACAAATCAAATTGCCATTGTTCTGTTCCGCTCTGGACAATAGGGGACTCTCTCAGCAGAACTGAATTAGCTGCTATAGTTCATTTTAATCATTGACAGCGAGATTTGCGTGCACGTTAAAGAACCCCAGGTGGTCCGAATTTCCGGAGTCTTCCACTACGGCGTCCCTCATAACCATATGGTGGTTTCGGGACGTTAAACCCCCCAAATCAAATAATCAACCATTGACAGCGACATTACACTGAAGCGCGCAGCATGATAAATAGCGGGAGAGAAGACACAAACTAATCACTCTGTGTTTTCTCAAACTGTTCGTGCTCTTTTGCCTTGCTGCATGTAATAATGCTCATGAAATTAGCACAAAAACGTGTCCCGATAAAGGCAGTAAACTTGGCCGCAAGCAATTAGCTCGCTGCATGTCTAGATTTTCTTCAAAACACCATGATGACTGATCGCCGGTCAAATATCCAAACACGTGAAAAGTAGTATACCAGGTATGACAGTATTTCAGCACTGGGCACTTTTGCGATCAGAGAGGACGGAAGGGGAAATTATTAACCCCGAATTATGTAATTTATGAAGGAGCACGGCACAGCGCTTTTGGGTCAAAAGGGAAGTGAAAGAAGACAGCGCGAAAGCCACCTTCTCGAGAAATCGGTGCCCGCCACCACGCATAATCTCAGGCCGGGCAACGTCCTAAAAAAAGTGCTTGGTGACACTGCAAATCAAACTCTGCACCTCCTAAATTGCATCTGAGCGCTGTAACCGCTCGTCCACTGCAGGAGTGCTTGCATTCATTCTATTGCTGATATATCATCATTACTTCGAATGACGCTCCTGAGGGACCTCTCCCACTTGCTTGAAGTAGAGTCGGGAGGAGTTGTTCTACACTCCCAGAGCATGTGTGCGAGTGTCGCTGTGTGTCCACATGATGGGCATGTGTCGCTGGGGTATGCATCGGGATAATAAACGTGAAGCGTGGCAAGGTTTGGGTACGTGTGTGTCTCCTCAGGAGCTCACTTCTCGCCGACCAGCAATGGGCCGTCCAGCAGGCCCACGAAGCGGCCGCCAGGTACTCCCTGTCGTTCCCTACGTGGGAGACGCCCGCTACGCGCTAAGCGCGTCCTGCAGGACTGAAATAAAGTTTTTCATTCCATTCGAATGACGCCAAATGCAAAAACGTCCGGTGAAATTTGGTCAAATATGAAAAAAAATAATTAGAATGCGTTTGCCCAAGGTTACTAGATGACAGAAACTACCACGTGTGGCTGTATAACCGTGCCCTAGTTTATCTTGTACATTACTGTCATGATGTTAGGATAGCCGGCTCTAACGTACGCTACCTTCTCATAGTTTGCCAAATGTAAATAAAAAAATCTATCAGCCTGTGACAACGCCAATAAACTAATATGAATCCACTGTCGCTAGTGTCACTTCACTAGATGAATACTCAGTTTGTTTCCATCATAGTTACTTAACGCAGATTTTGCTCATTAACTCACAACTCTTCTATTTAGCATTTATTCTACATCTAAAGACAGTCACACTTCATCTCGCTTTCTGTGTGGCTGTCACTCCCATAAAACGCGTGCTCCACTTTTTTATGCTCTCCAAGCCTCCGACGCTGCTTTGCGGAAACTTTCCATGACGTCTGTTGAACCAGAAAATTGTCTTTATTATCTATCGATTGCAAGCTTTCGCGGAGATGAAACGAGAGTCTCTCTATCTTTTTCGCCCTTTTCGCACGTGTGATAACGTCTCTCGACTTCAAAACTCGTATACACGTTCCTTGCTTTGTTTTCTCACTCAAACAACGCTGGACGAAATATTTGCACCGTGTTTTCTGAAAAGCATTAGCACTGAAACTCCTCCCGACGAGTCTCCCTCGTTTTACGAAGACACATATCTAAGCGAAAGCGTACGCACGTTTTCGCATTTCGGCTTTATGAAAATGCTGCGGTGCATGGAATCTGCAAAATTCCGCTCACAAATTCATTTGATTACTGCTGTTCAATATTTCTGCACAATTCGTACGCAGGCACAAAAGTAGCTCCTGTACCTTGTAAGAAAATTGTATGAAAGACAAACTTTTACATCTAGGTACAAATCACCCCTAAGTTCACCACTGTATACCATGCTCGATTGCATTGGATTAGTTGAGTAGCAGCGCAGCTTCATTAAATTGTAAGGTAACTGGTCGCGTTAAACAGAGAGGATATTTGAGGCACATTTTCAAACATTGCGTGCATAGATTTATGCGTGGTTTCATTCATGTGGTGCACTTGGAGTGTTGTTTACTTGTACCTTGGCAAGATAGTGCATGGATTATTGCTTAAGGCCATCGAGTGATTTCTTTTTTAGCTACAGTCGTTCATGAAAGGCGAGTGCTTGGCTTTGCGCAGCACACCAAGACGTCTATTACAACGTACGCGGTATCCCGTAAGCGCTGTAGCAGACGCTTGCGGAATTGAAACTTAGATGCAGCAAATCATTGGCTATCATCATATACTCTTGTTTTAGACGCTTTGCGTGCTACATTGACATTATGGGCACACACTTCTGTCTTTCCTTATCATTTCATCGGCTATCGTGTGTCCTTCTCGCCCTATGAAGAGCCGAATAAGTTAAATTTGTGCCTGCGCTATAGTAATCCCTTCAGATAAGGGAATTCTTGGCTAAGAAATTGTGTAGCCAAGAGAAAGCTTTTTGCATTCGGCCCCTGAAAACGCAGCACGTGGACTTTCGGAGAGTAGAAGGGCCAAGTGGTGGTCGGGGACACGCCTGGAATGTCGAATGAGCGCTCTGAGGTAATCCACAACTGTATATGTACTGATCGCATAGTCCTTGGTAAGCATGCTTGTGGCACAGGTAGTAGCTCATCGGGACAGTCCTAGACAGATACGCAGTGCCTGACCCTGCAAACTATCCAATGAATGAATATTGAATTTGCAAGTGTTCGTCAGTACCGGCAAGCTGTAGCGCAATACGCCTACAAGGAGGGCCCTGTAGAGCTGTTTCATGGAGGCCATAGAAGTTCCCCATGCCTTCTCGCACATGAATGTCATTATATGCGCGATAGACAGTAGTCTCTTCTTCAAGTTCGCGCAATGCGAGCTCCACGAAAGACATCTGTCGATTATTACGCCCAGAAAAATATCGTTCATGCATATTGTACTCTCTGCCCATTGAGGTATACAGGGTATTGCGTCATTGGTTTGCGTGTGAACGCAATCAACGCGCACTTCCCAGTTGATATTGTCAGGCCTTGTTTCTGAAGGTAGGCTGTTGTGAAGGTTGCTGCCCGCTGTATTCGCGCACGCACCAGAGGGCGAGTAACTGCAGCACTACAGATGCAATTATCATAGGTGTATATAAAAATGCACAAAGACTTTGCCAAAACCTCAACCAGACCTACGAGGGCGACATTGAACAAGGTGGGGCTTAAAACAGCTCCCTGAGGTACACCCGGTAGGTGCAATGTTCAGTCGTTTCACCGTCACCTATTTGCACCAAGAAGCACCTGCCAGTTATATAGTATTTTATTCATTGAAACATTCGTCCACCAATGCCATTGCTTCAAGAGAAGTGAGGATGGCATCGTGAGCTACATTATCGTATGCGCCTTTCCCATCAAGAAAGAGAGCCACTTATATACGCTTGCGATTTTTTTCTTGCTGAACAAATGTCGATAAGTCAAGGACGCAGTCGATGAAAGAGCGGCCCCGACGGAAGACTGCCATACAAGAAGGGTAGTTGGTGTATCGTTCCAAGTACCAGTCGAGACGAAATAGAACCATTATTTCCATCACTTCTCTGAGGCAGCTTGCGAGGCATATAGGGCAATATGCTGCCAACTCCCATGGTAATTTTGCCGCTCTCAGAAGTGGTATTAAACGACTTCCCTTCCATTCTCGGGAAACACTGCCGCTGAGCCAAGGTTATTAAAGCATGTTAAAAGTTCTCTTCTAGCTTTTTGTCCAAGATGTCCCATCGCACTATAACTAATACCATCAGAACTTGGCGATGACGTGCGCTTAGAAGCGACTAATGCACCTTCGAACTCTTCCTTAGTGAATGGAATGTCCATTTTTGGTAATCGAGTCTTAGGAAGCATCACGGCGTCGATGCTCTTGTTCATATTATTCCTGTTAAGTCTCGTGCGAAATTCTTCAGTCACCTCAGGTTATGTTTTCCTATGATGGTGTGCCAAAACATTAAAAAAGCGCCGTTGTTGCGGACAGGAGCGAGGACCACGAACTGTAGTCCAGATATATGACAGCGGCTTATGAGGGTCTAGAGATTAGCAGAATGTTTTCCAGCGTTTGCTCCCCAGCTTGTCAATGCGTCGTTGAATATTTTTCTGGAGCCGTCTTGCTTCCTCAGGTCGTAAATTGATTTTGTACATCTGTGTCATCGTTAAGCACACCTTCGTATAGCTCGTAATCTTTCCAGTTCAATGTAGAACGGCGTTATTTCAGACGAGAATGATAATTTACACTCAGACGCTTGCATAGCTTCCGCGATGGTATTTTCCAGGCTGCAGACAAGGCCTTTTTGGCAAGCGTCTTCAACACGTGATGTAAACATCGACCAGTCAGTAGCCAATTACAACACCGGAAGAGAAGTTTTTTCCGAGTCCATCCATCTTTACGTAGGTGTGTATGTGATCACTCCCATGAGTCTCAATGTCGCAAAACTATTTATCTTTGTGAGAGAAACACCGTGACACCAATGTCAGGTCAAGGCAACTGCCATACGTTAGAGCCCGTAAATGTGTTGGGTTACCATCGTTCGTGAGCCAAATGTCGTAGTCGGAAGCGAACGTAGCAATATTCCTGTCCCTGGCATTCATCCTACTGCTCCCTCATAGCATATTGTTACGGTAATGAAGTAAAGGAAGAGGAAGAACCGAATCAGCTGACAGGAGCGCGAGTGTGCCAATGAGCAATTGTGACTCTTGCCTGTGGTTTTTCCTCTGTAGATGCATTTTGTACACAAGTCATCGACCCCATATCATTATGATGGGCATGGAAGTCACCGGCGATGAGTCAAGGGCCATTGGTCCTCATTACGATGCGTTTATTCAGTCGCAGTCAAATCGCGCTGACGTATATATATATATATATATATATATATATATATATATATATATATATATATATATGATATATAACAGACAATAATGCCAAGGAAAGTATAGGGGAAGATATTAGACCGAATCGTGATGTAAATATGAAGAAAAGTGGGTGAAAAAATAACTTGCCGTGGGCAGGATCCTGCCCACGGCAAGTTATCTTTTCACCCACTTTTCTTCATATTTACATTACAATTCGGTCTAATATCTTCCCCTATACTTTCCTTGGCATCATTGTCTGTTACATCTCATTATTATTGTGTAAAAACACGGAACAACGAGCCCTTAGGTATACACTTCTTTCCTTATTCAATAACGAGGGTCTCATACTGGCAGGCTTAGTGCCTTTAGGTTGTATACGAGGGGTTATTGGTCAGCTGCCCACTCGTAACAAGTTCACGTACTACGTGGCGCCACACAGGCTCAAAAAGAGTGTGCCACACTCGCCGCCATGGCTACTGGTGGCGCTGGCTGACACTCCCACGTTTAATTCACATATAAACCCTATAAAGTGGCGGGGGGGATAGCTGTCGTGGTAGCTCAGTGGTAGAGCATCGAACGCGTCCTTCGATGGTTGCAGGCTCGGATCCTGCAGGCTGTTGCAGGCTCGGATATATATATATATATATATATATATATATATATATATATATATATATATATATATATATATATATATATATATATCCACCAATAAATGTCAACGAAACAGCATTCTTCTTGGTGAGTGTAAAAAATAAGTCGAGTCTGTACGAATGTTAACAATTACTTTGCTTCGTTCTTCGCAAGCGGCGGAAGAAAAAGCTTCATAACCGGACAATCTATAAGGCGTTTATACGTTTGGTTCACATATGACGAGTATAGAGAATTGATTGACCCGAACGAATTGGCGTAAGTCCGAGATACGGGATTTCATGCCTCTGGCATTATATTGAAACATCGACGCACATTTAACTTCAATGCTGAAAAAAAGATTTTCTTGAGCCATTGTGCTTATACGATGTTATTAAGCACTGGATTCAGTGCATCTAGTATTAGCAGTGCACTCTTACGAGATAGAGATGGTATGCGGCTCAGTAGCATGTGAGTCGTGATAGTTAATGATTGCATGGTTCCAGTCACTTGCATGTCTTGGTTGGAAAGATCCTGAACAGGGATCCCCACCTGGCCGTAAAGAAACTCCTTTGGTTCTCTTGATGCTGCTTCGCTTTTAAGTGCAGGTCAGTATGTCGCAGTTAGGCTATGCTCAATGGTCTTATCCTTTACAGTCCTTCCCGCAGCAGGTGATCTGGGAGGTAAAGGAGGTGGTAATGATTAGGGAGCTGGCAAACGTGTCGAAGCGGTAGCGGGTGTCCTTGAAGACCGACGTCGACGTGAACGACGCCTCCTTACTTTAGCTACGGCTTCCCGATAAGTTGAGTGATCGCGCACCATCTACATAAAAATGGCATTTTTATTCTGAATACGCGGACAGTCCTTCGATGTGGCTTCATGAGATCCATTGCGATTTGAGCATTTCGTGACAGTAGCGACACACTTATCCGCATCATTGGGCACGGCTCAGCCGTGCCATATCGTCGGATTCTCGCAAACGCTGCTCACATGTTCAAGTTTCATACAGTTACGGCACTAGAGAGGCTTTGGAATAAAATGCGCACATCATATCTGAAGTACCCAACCTTAACATGAGAGGGGAAGGATGTGCTCTTAAACGCAATCTTCACACAGCGAGACTTCCCAGCCGGGTCACATCAACAATGGGAGTATCAGTTGTCGACTTGACAAGAACTTGTAGGTCGTTATTTGAAATAGCCACATATATGTCGTAGATCACGTCGGTTACTACACCAGATCCCAAGGGAACATGAGAGCGCACCTGCTTGCCGTCTAAGTCAGTTACACTGCGCAGAACGCCCAAAGCACTTGCGTGCATGACGTCGACAGCCAGTGTATTCTTTCTGGCATTCACTATTATGTGCGTAATCTCATTTGGTACGAGCGCTTCCAGAGACCTCAACACAGACTGTCTCTTAAGGCGTTTCATGCTGATGGTAGGAAGTGCAGGGAGAAACAGGATGGTATGTGTTCGACTTTGGCGTTTCACTTACATTTTGTATACTTGAGGATCAGGATGTCCACATGTTCCTCCTCTTCGCTTTGCGGCTCGGCACAGGTTGGAAACCGTCATCTGAAAAGTCACCACTGCTGAGAGAGTAGACATGAGTATCTTGACTGTTGCTGTCGCTCGCTTATTCAGTCCGCTTCCTGAAGGCGGCCTCCGCTGGCACCGCTTGCGCCGGCAGGTGCCCGGGCTGGTCAACATCCATCCCCTCCAAAGGAGCTGCGAAAACCGATCAACAGACTTTTATTGCCACAGAAATACGCTGTAGTTAGCAGAAGTAGGACTTGTTCAAAAGATACTTTTTCATTTTTTCCGCTTGACAAAGAGAAGTGCCTCATGTTGCTGTGTTTCCAACACAACGTTATTGCGAATGGTGTTATTGCGAACGTCATTGCGAACACAGTGTTATAGCGAACAGGAAAAACACCGTCGGAAGACTGTCTCTAGCATGTTGCCTCCACTACCCAAGCTGTGCAAATGAAGCAATTTTCTTCTTCAATGAATGTCACTTGGCTCGATTGTACTTTTTTCTTGAAACCAAGAAATACAGTCTCAGGAGCGCGGCCAAACAAATGCTTCCGTGACGGAATTATGAATGCATCCCAGTGGTATTGAGGATGGTATGCGTGATTTGAGAATGAGGATGTGCACAGCATACACGCTTGAACCCAACTTGACTGTCGTTGCAGAACGTGGGTGGTAGCCGGGGATCGGTACGCTGGCTTTTGGGGAATAATGATTGTGCCACTGTTTTCTCACAGTGCTTGCCACTCTGGTTGTTTCTGGGAGACCAGGATGGGTGGGATTAAATTACTCTGCAATGAGATGCTCTCATCGCTCCCTTCTCGACAGTGTATTTGATGTACATAAATTTGAAAAAAATGAATGGGATGGGCGTCATGGACGTCCAAATACTTTGCAATGACAAGGGCGTTACATGCCTCATTAAACCCAAAATTCGGCCATCAGTTTTTGCGGCATCTCGCCACGCATGACGACGGGGATGCGCCTCTCACATTCGATCCAGAGCAAAGCCACGTGAGGCACACGAAGCTTAGGATATGTTGCTAAACAAGTTCAATACATAGGCTTAGAGAAAAAGGAAACAGCTTTAACCATACAGTCGTCTGTAGTTTTTTGTATGTTCGAGCTTAAGAAAATCAAGCGTTTTGCGAAGTGACTACAGCTGTGCAAATATTTTCCAAGGCATTTCAGTCACATTATCGTGATAGTGTTAGGGTGCCCGCTTCACCGAAAATGTGGCATTATAAGCATTGGTTGTGCCATCATTGTCCGTCAAGGAAACATATAAAGTGATACAAATTCCTGAAATCAGTGGTGGAGTTGCAGTCAAATCCTGGCATTTTGTTGGGTGTGAACTATTGTACCGGAAAGCCACCCACTGCTTCAAGCAGCGTTGAAAAAAGACACTTGCATGCCTCATGTGGCGTGAAAGACACGCTTCAATAACCATTTTTTATGCGGTAGGTAAGTCCTGCCCATAAAGCTGCGAGCTCTATCTATTGAGACTACACATTATGTTTTTTCCCAACAAGGTCCTGGGATAACAACTTGCCGTTTGGCTCCACCATGGTGGCTCATCACCTCCTCACGGGGCTTAGGGTGGTGCATGGTAGGAGAGAACAATACCAGTGAAACAAAAAATCACAGCATATTCACGCAGCGAATGATGATAAGTGAATGATGATGAGTGATGAAATATGGAAAGGGGTGACATCACGCGTGTACAGTATATACAATGTTGATATACTGGTCGTCGTAAGGGTCGGCTCCACGATGGCCATTCACTGGTGAGAGTGCTTTCACGTTCGTTGTTTCCCCATGACAGAAAGAGGATGTGTGGTCTGTAACGCGCTTGTTCTTCGTGGTTCTCAGCGTCATCGTCAGGGCGCACAGTGGGTACCTTGTATGTTCTTTGCCTCCTTCTCAACGCCACAAGGTATAATAAATCTTTATAAATGGTAAGAGATTTAGATCGCAGAGCCAACTCTCTCTCCAACTTTCTAAATTGCGTTTCAATTCATGTATAAATTTCTTAAAAACGCAGCTCAGAGTTGCTATGTTTGTAATTCATCTGTTGGTAGTATATGAAATTTTGTCACAATACTACTGCTTTCCCATTTAATTGGACGACCATTTATCAAATAATTAGAAGGTTTTTTTTTCTGAATCCTACCACGTTCTTGGCCGATCCGTCACCATGGGTGTGTGCCACTGCCCAAGATTGTACTCTACGTCACAACGTGGCTTCTGTAAATCCTTTTCCTGTGAGACCATGCTAATAACCTTCACAAACAACTTGCGTGTATATGTTGACTCTGGCTTCGTCGTAGATTGTATCTTTTAAATTTTGCCAAACTTTCGAGGAAGTTCATTACTCCTTGCTGTTATATAAAGTAAGTGCTTTTGATATTTGATCTCAAGTACTCGCTTGGATTCGAGCATTTCTTTGCGGCCGTGTGCACCATATATGAGGGTACTACAATAAATAATAGATCTGTAATATACTGTAGTAATACTATAATGAATACAATAAAGATCTTATAAAATTATAGTGCTGGTACTATAAAAAGATTGTGATGAGGTTTCTCAGCCGTTAAGGATAGCGACGAGGCAGCGTGAAGAACCGTCCATCGATCGGCACAGCAACGAACCGAAGCACGAGCCGAGAGAGCCGGGTGCTGGCGATGCTGCTTGCTGCAGACACATCTTCTTCTTCACAATCGCCCCCGCTGAAACACGAGCCATCCTGGAGACCTAACAAGTTTCAGGGAGAGGCTCACGATACGGTTTCAGGCGGGAAACATGGACAATGTCACGCGCACGCCGGCACACGTTATCCGATCGGGAAACTGGCTCAATTAGGTAATTAACCGGAGAGTTTTTCTCTAAAACGGTGTAAGGCCTCTCGTACCAGGGGACAAGTTTTGATGAGAGTCCCGAAGTTTGGTATGGCATGGCAAGCCACAGTAGAGTCCCTGAGGCATAGCTGCGATCCGGAAGAGAGGTGCTACGGTTTACTTTCTGGCGTTACTGCTCGTCCGAGGTGAACGCACGGGTGAGTTGGCGGCACTCTTCGGCTTGTCGAGCAGCATCGGTGATAGGTGGACACTCGGAAGCATCAGGACGGTAGGGAAGTAGAGTATCGGTTGTATGGGAAGGGTCGCGCCCGTAAAGAAGAAAGGTAAAAATTTCGTGGTTGTTTGTATTGCGGTATTATATGCGAATATGACGTATGGGAGAACACGGTCCCAGTTGCTATGATCAGATGCCACGTAAATTGAGAGCATATCACGCAGAGTGCGGTTAAACCATTCCGTTAGCCCGTAAGTCTGCGAGTGGTATGTTGTCGTTTTCCAATGAATGACGTGGCATTCCGAAAGCAGAGCTTCGATGAACTCGGAGAGAAGAACGCGGCCTCTGTCACTAGGAAGCTCTCGAGATGCGCCATGTCGAAGGATAAAGGGACGTAAAATGAAAGAGGCGACATCCTGAGCGGTAGCGCTCGGCAAAGTGGCTGTTTCGGCATAGCGTGTTAGATGGTCGACCGCCACTATAATCCACCGATTTCCGTCTGGTGTCAATGGAAGGGGGCCGTAGAGGTCAACGCCAACGCGATCAAATGGCTTGGCAGGGCGTGAAAGTGGCTGTGATTCACCAGTCGCACGTAGTGGTGTTGATTTGCGTCGCTGGCAGTCAGGAACAGCACTGCACAAATTTGCGTACAAAATTGTATATGCCACGCCAGTAATAGCGATGGCGAAGGCGTTCATATGTTTTGAACACCTCGGCGTGGCCCCATTGTGGATCATCATGACGAGAGGCACATACTTGCGATCGTAAAGTGCGTGGAATGATCATTTGCCACCGGCGGCCATCGGGAGCGTAGTTGCGTCGATGAAGAAGTTGATCGCGGATGGCAAAATGGAAAGCTTCACGTCGGAGGGATCGAGATACCGGAAGGCTGGGCATGCCGTATAGATATTCGAGAAGAGATGCGATCCATGGGTCACGACGTTGTTCGGTGGCAATCAAGTCAAGATTTAGCGATGACAAGGTCTGGAGGCAAGTGTTTTCGCACGTCGGATCTAGTGGCAACGGTGAGCGGGACAGGGCGTCAGCGTCAGAGTGTTTGCGTCCGCAGCGGTATACGACGCGAATGTCGTACTCCTGGATGCGCAGTGCCCATCGCTGCAAGACGGCCAGAAGGGTCTTGCATGGTGGAGAGCCAGGAAAGCGCGTGGTGATCAGTTACTAGATTGAACGGGTGGCCGTATAAGTACGGCCGGAACTTACCAAGCGCCCATACCAGAGCCAAACACTCTTTTTTTCTGCCATGCTGTAATTAGTTTCGGCTTTCGTCAGAGTGCAGCTAGCGTAGGCTACCACGTATTCTGAATTGCCGGGCTTTCGTTGAGCGAGGACAGTGCCTAGCCCGACGCCACTGGCGTCGGTGTGCACTTCGGTAGGAGCCGTCTGGTCGAAGTGGCGAAGAATAGGTGGGGAGGGGAGCAGACGGCACAGAGTATTGAAGGCAACGTCACATGCAGGGGACCAGGAGGAGAGGCTCACGCCACCGCGAAGAAGCTGGGTTAATGGTGACATGCCGGATGCAAAATCGCGAACAAAGTGCCGGAAAGAAGAGCATAGGCCTACAAAACTGCGAAGTTCCTTCATGGTCGTTGGCTTGGGAAATTCTGCGACTGCTCGAACTTTTGCTGGGTCAGGTAATATGCCGTGCTTGGGCACGATGTGGCCTTGGATGACGAGCTCGCGTGCAGTGAAGCGACGTTTTTTTCAGGGGAAGCTGCAGGCCAGCGCTGGTAAGACAAGTCAAAACGTGCCTGAGGCGAAGGAGGTGCGTAGGAAAGTCGTGCGAAAAAACCACGACAACGTCGAGGTAGCAGAGGCACATATTCCACTTAATGCCACGTAGCGTATTATCCCTAAGTCGTTCACACGTGGCAGGCGCGTTACAAAGTCCAAAGGGCATGACGTTAAACTCGTATAGTCCGTCAGGTGTAACAAATTCAGTTTTTTTGGCGATCGGCTTCAGTCATTGGAACTTGCCAGTAGCCAGACCGCAAATCTAGCGACGAGAAGAATGCCGCTCCGTAAAGGGTGTCAATTGCGTCATCAATGCGCGGCAAAGGATAGACGTCCTTGCGGGTTATCTTGTTTAAATGACGATAGTCCACGCAAAATTGGATAGATCCGTCTTTCTTACGCACCAGGACGACAGGAGACGCCCAGGGACTGTGAGATGGTGTAATGACGTCTCTACAAAGCATATCTTCGATTGATCGTTGATGACGCGGCGCTTTTCAGAGGAGACACGGTATGGTCTTTGACGCAGTGGCTGGTGTAGGCCGGTGTCAACATAATGCTTAACTTGCGACGTGCGGCCTAGTTGAGGTTGCGACACGTCGAAAGAATTCCGGAACTCATGCAGAAGATCAAGCAGGTCGGCATGTTCAGGTGGGAGTGAGGGTGTCGGTGATGGCGCTGGAAAACGTATCCTTGGACGACTCCTCGAGTGCCGACAGTGATTTTGGGTGGTCGCAGTAGCCATCCGCGACATCAGCCAAAGACGGAGGGTCGAGATCCTGCACGCGGCCGAGACATTCCCCCGCATGCAAAGTGGCAGATGTGGAAAGCGGATTGAGTAAGAAAATATTGCTTCTTCCGGCGGCAAGGTCAATTGTTGCGAAAGGCAGCGTCAGAGCGCGACAACTCGTGAAGATATCGGAAGGCATACAAAAGACTGTAGCGTCAGTGTAGGCGTTGCATGAAACGGGAACAAGTGCGAAACTTTCAGGTGGAATATCGGTATCTTCATGCAAAAACAACTTCGGCGGCTGATGAAGAGCGTTTAAGTAATGGGACATCACAAAAGAATAAAAACTCAACATCAGCTGCGTGCGCAGTCGATGACGGCATTATGGCGGGATAGGAAGTCCCACCCGAGGATGACGTCATGCGAACAGACAGCGAGGACAATAAACTCCACAATGTAAAGAGTGCACTTAGAAGTGTGGCAGCTTGGGCTAGTTGGTATGGCATGACGATAGTTATAGCGCGAGAACAAAACGACGACACAAGACAAGAAGGACACGAAAGACACGAGCGCTAACTTCCAACTGAGTTTATTGCGCAGAGCACGAAAATATATAGAGGAGACAGTGACCATGGCACAAGAGCAGAACATGAGTAAGAAAACCAAAAACAAACAACACAAATACAAAGGCACTGAAAAACAGTAAAAAAAACCTAGAAGAAACCGAACCAGAAAGGTAAAGCTACCTGCCCGCACCGAATCCTTCGAGGAACCTGCGTTCCTTCTCGGACTAAGCCACGGAGGGCTTGCTTAATCCAAGGCACCTGTTCGCGTTACCTGCCCGCACCGAATCCTTCGAGGAACCTGCGCTCCTTCTCGGACAAGGCCATGGAGGGCTTGCTGTTAGCAAGCCCTCCGTGGCCTTGTCCGAGAAGGAGCGCAGGAATCGAAGGATTCGGTGCGGGCAGGTAACGCGAACAGGTGCCTTGGATTAGCAAGCCCTCCGTGGCTTAGTCCGAGAAGGAACGCAGGTTCCTCGAAGGATTCGGTGCGGGCAGGTAGCTTTACCTTTCTGGTTCGGTTTCTTCTAGGTTTTTTTTACTGTTTTTCAGTGCCTTTGTATTTGTGTTGTTTGTTTTTGGTTTTCTTACTCATGTTCTGCTCTTGTGCCATGGTCACTGTCTCCTCTATATATTTTCGTGCTCTGCGCAATAAACTCAGTTGGAAGTTGGCGCTCGTGTCTTTCGTGTCCTTCTTGTCTTGTGTCGTCGTTTTGTTCTCGCGCTATAACTATCGTAAAGAATGTCCTTCGATGGACACTCTTACAGTGCAGGCTGCGGGAGGCGTTACTTGCTGTGCGCTTGCGGCGTGGAGCGACAGTCCTGAAAACAACGTCGGAAAGTTAATAAACGGCGGACGTTAGTGGCAATAACAAAAACAGCGGCGCCGGTGTCTACAAGGGCGAAAGTACAATGATCTTCAACAGTTACTGTGACCACGTTAGCAGGAAAGGGGTGAGGGCTTAGACAATTCGAAAATGGCGCAGTTTTTGCCTCTTGAACTGCGGTGCTTAGTTTTCCTGGTCAGAGGGTCCGGGCTGGCAACACATGGGGGAGGGCGATCACCGACGAGGAGAGGGTGCGTGCGGCGTCACGAAGTCGGTGTCGTTAGGAGGGTCATAGCGAGGTTACGAGATCGGCCCACATTGGGCGAAGGGTGGGCTGCCGGGTTGCGACGATCGGGCATAGTCGCCGAACGTCTGAGTTCGACGGCGGCAGTAGCGGGCAACGTGTCCGGGAGTGAAGCAGGCGTAGCATATCGCTCGGTTATCGGGCGTCCTCCAAGGATTGGCGACTGGTGGTGCCACCCAAGGTGCAGTATAAGCAGCCGGGTGTGCGGGCTGTGAGCGCGTGGTGTAGGGTGGTTGCGGAAGCCTACGCACAACGTCTGTATATGTGAATGGCGCTGCTACAGGCTGCGTCTCTTGCGAACAGGCGACAGGAGGAGCCACAGGCTGTGCTGCACACGTTAGGGGTGCGGCGACAGGCTGCGCGGCCGGTAGATAGGAGACAGGAGCACCTACTGGCTGGGCGACACGCTGGCAGTGAACACGGCTAAATAGAGGCGACTCGTGGTGCGCAAGGGGAACAGCTTGGGCATCCTCTTCCGAAATAGCAGTGCGAAGCGGGGCAGGTAGACGGGTGGTGGTCTTGTGAGTGAAGGGCACGAAAGGACGAAAGCTCGGACTTGCTGAAGCAATGGTGAATTGTCAGGCAGGGTGTCGAAACTGGACAGTGACTCACCACCACGCTGAGGCTGCCGAGTCAGAGTGCGTTGCTTCTTCAACTCTTCGTAGCTCTGACACAAGCTGATGACTTCGGAAACTGAGCTCGGATTCCTAGCCAAGGGCATTTGAAATGCGCCATCGTCGATGCCCTTCAGGATGTGTTTGACCTTGTCAGATTCGGGCATGGTGTCATTCGCACGTCGACAAAGGTCGACGACGTCCTCAATGTAGCTGGTAAAGGTCTGGCCAGTCTGCTGAGAGTGGACGCGCAAGCGCTGTTCTGCTCACTGCTTGCGGACAGCCGGCCAACCGAACACTTCAGCACATGACGTCTTGAAGACGCTCCATGTTTGGATGTTGTGTTTGTGGTTGTTAAACCACTATTCAGCGACGACAGTGAGATAAAATATGACATGGCCCAGCTTGTCGGCTTCATCCCACTTATTGTTGGCGCTCACCAGTTCGTAGTGCTCGAGCCAGTCTTCGACGTCGGTCTCATCCGCACCGCTGAAGACCTTCGGGTCCCGTAGCCTAGGATAGCCAGGACAGTTGAACTGGGGTGAAGGCGCCGATGGAGTGGCGTTGTCAGTCATGACCGGTGGTAGCGTGTGGCTTCGCAGCTCCAGGGTGTAGCAATGGGGATTAACAGCACCTTCCACCAAATGTGAGGAGGTTTATTAGGCCGACATAGACAGCGACGAAACCGCGTAAAGAACCGTCCAGCGATCGGCACAGCAACGAACCCAAGCACGAGCCGAGAGAGCCAGGCTTGTCTTGTCTTGTCTCCTAGGAGATCTTGGCTCATACCCTACATGGGGGATTGGCCACACTGTACCTCATAATAGATCATTTTTTACAACGCTTGCTAAAAATAATAAAAAGAAATTAGATGGGAACAATAATAATGTTCCTTTGAAAAAAAACGTGAAAAAATTGCAGAAGAATGCCATAAACCAGGATATATAAAACAAATTAACAAGAATGAGGAAGGGGTAGAAAGAATTGGATACATCTGGCAGTACCACTAGCAGCGTATCCTTCCAGTTGCCTGAATGAATTTATGTAGCGCTGACAGAATAGCACTGTAGCCCACACCCAACTGATTGGCTCCAAACGATAATAGGATGGATGTATTGACTGGCAATCCGAGCATACCAATCGGTCTTTTCGAGAATTCGACGCAGTGAGGCGAACGGCGGCTATGTGAGAAGAAAGTGATCTATTGTTACCGGTTCATTGCAAACTACACATAGGTTAGTTAATGAAAATCCTGATTTGTTGAGATAAAAATTTATCAGAGGAACTCTACAGCGAAAGCTTGTGAGGGTCACCTCACATTGACGGGAAAGGCATTTTGCGGTGTTCCATGTGAATTGCAAGTGCCGAAATTCTTCAGATTGTTGAAGCAACGTTTCGTTCATTTTTAAAATTAACAGGCTTTTGAATCGTTCGGCAGTTATAAAAGGAAACTGTGGAGCTACTAGCACCACCGGGAAATTTAAAGATGCCGAAGCGAGCGAATCAGCAATTTCATTTAGCTCAATTCCAGCATGCCCGGGGACCCAAATAAAACGAACTTCTGATAGGCTATGTGGTACGAGAGACCAAAATATCCTGAAAAGAGGAGACTTCTTTGAGGACGTTAGATGTGTACATACAGACAAAGCATCCGAAATAATAATAGCTTTTGATTGCTGATAATTTAGTTACGAAGAGCCAATGTAATAGCCAGGAATTCTGCGAGATAAACTGGTGTGAAGTCAGGTAATCGGAGCGCAAAAGACCAATTAAGCTGATGAGAAAAAAAAATACCTACTCCAGCATTCTGAAGATTTTGCGTTGCGTCCGTCGAAATTACTACGTATTTAGGAAAATGACTGAGATGGTCTTGAAGGAGGCCCTCCAGAACATGCTTTGGAAGTAACTTGGCATTTTTCAAAAAATATCATCGAAAATTAAGTCAACTGGCAACGAGCATTGGGTTTGGGGAGTTAAATGCCGGAGGCAAATGCGAAGATTTGATAACAGAGACTCGACGAAAATGACTTGGGGTCTTTGATAACGAAACCACGGGCGCTGAAAGGAACTAGATGTTTGATGAAAATTGTCTGTGAACAGAAGAGGGGCGCATCGTAAAGTTTTAGAAATGTTTGCACAGTAAGCTGTCGAAATCTAGCATCAAGTGGAATGATTCTAGCTTCCGAATGAAGCACGCTATTCGCGACACACCTAGGTAGCCCGAGACACAGCCGCAGATTCGCCTTTCTAGCAATATAAGAGGTCTTAATTTGTACTCAGCACTTCCAGAAAACAGAACGCAGCCAAACTCCAGAATTGGGCGTACGCAAATTTTGTATATCATAAGTAACGTATCTCTGCGCATCCCTGAATTATTATTGAAAAACCGGCGGAGCAATCCTACGGTGCTTTCTGCTTTATGGGTGTTTGATTCTATTTGTTGCTGCCAATTTAAATTGTCCACGTAAACAATACCAAGATATTTTAGCGCTGTTACTTGTGGAATCAGATCATTTCGATAATGCAGTGAAAGAAATACGGGAATGGATAGAGGGAATACAAGCAGAGCACATTTGCTAACATTAAGTGAAAAAGACAGCCCGCCAAGCCATACCTCAAGCTCACTCAAATATGACTGTAAGATTTGATTACAGACTATTGATATCTCGGGATGACGAGAAAAAAGCAACATAATCAGTGTAGACGTAAAGAGGAACATTTTTATGAACGGGAATAGATGATAATAATATATTAAATAAAAGAGGTGACAGGACTGATCCTTGCGGAACACCTCTTGTTTGCTTATATGAGGCAGAAGTAATTCCCTCGTGGCAACAAAAGAATTGTCTCTCAAAGAGGAACTCCTGAACCCAAGATATAATGTACTTGGGAACCTCACAGTCCACTAATCTTGAAATTATTGTGCTGTATTCCACACTATCGTAGGCTTTTGCGATATCTAACGTGACCAATGCAGAAAGCCTACCAGATACTTTTGCAAGGCGAATTGGGCTTTGCAAATCAACATGAGCCGACCATATAGAGCACCCCTGTCTAAATCCTACTTGCCTTGGTGAAAGAATGTCCTGACGAGCGATGAATTCACTGAGCCTTCTATGAAGAATTCTTTCAATTATTTTAACTAGGTTTGAAGTGAGCGAAATTGGCCGAATGTTATCCAGGACATATCCGAGGCTTGGATTTTTTCGCAGCAACACAACTTTAGCAATTTTCCATGCGCTTGGAATCCATGTGTGCTGTAAGGAGCAGTTAACAATATTCAAAAGCTTCTCGGGATGGGAATTAAATATCAGTTTAATCGCAGAGTTTGTAATCTGATCTGGACCGGGAGCTGCTTGCTTTACAGTTATTATGACATCTGCCAGTTCCGCCATAGTGACTTCCCGAAAGTCCGAGGTTGCGCTTTTGAATGTCACAGGTCTCAAGCATGACGAAGCGAAACGCGCTTCAAGTCCTTTCGCGATGCTCTCTAACAAATCTGTTGTCTCTTTAGGAGACAGCACTACTGAATGCGAATATACTGGTACCTTCGTCGATTTTTTGTTCCGTAGAAACCTGTACAGGGCAGATCTTTTATCAGGTTTAGATAAACGCGAATGTAAGTCAGAATTGTGTTTATCTTTAGCTATTGCAACTGTACGTTTAAACAGCGCTGCGTAGAATTTATAGTCAACCCAATTTTTCGGAGTATGGTTGTGGCGTAAAGGTTTCCAAGCAGCCTTACGTCGCCTATACGCAAGCGTACAACCTTCATTCCACCAAGCTGAATTTGACGGTGTGCTGCCGTTTTTAACAGAAAACTCTGCCGGCTGGACAGAGTCACTTAGACACGCCACGACTGAAGCAGCTCGTTGCTGTCCTACGCGTCCTCTCAATGACGAGAGCGCGGAGTTTAAAACAGTTTTATAAATTTTATAGTTGGTGAACCGTTGTTGCCGGATAGCAGAGGTAAGTTGTGGTAGCATTATTTCATAGGTAATTGGTACATGATCACTACTCGTCCCATTATCAAACGTTTCCCACGATGAAATCATAAACTGGCCACACGAAAATGTTAGGTCTAATGTTGATGAGCTTATCCCGCGTAAAAAAGGTAACTTGTTCAGAGTTATGACAGCGAAAATTATTATCCTGCAACGGATTCCACAAACTTTTGCCACAGCCATCTGTTTTAAGCCCCCAAGAAGTGTGATGCGAGTTAAAATTCCCAGCCAATAAAATTGAATTTGACGAAGACGTTGGCAATGCTGCTTGCTGCAGGTACATCTTCTTCTTTACAAGATAAATAAATAAATAAATAAATAAATAAATAAATAAATAAATAAATGTGCTCAGCGCATTTGAGGTATGTTGTACAGTAGCGCGTGCCAATTGCCTTGAATAAAGTAACTCCGCATATACAATACAGAAGAGGATAAAAAATGACCCATATTAAAATAGTAAAAAAAACAGAATAAGGTTCTTATTGGCGATTATGATAGGAAAAGATTAGGATATGAATTACCACAGCTGCACAAGTTGAAGTACCCCTATAACATTATTACAGTTGCTATCGCAAGTATATTTCATGCACCATCAACAAAGTCCTGAATGGCAGTTAAAATTAAACTATCAAGGTTTCAAAATGTAATGACAGGTGAGAACAGTGAAGTTGGAAAAGCTGAAGTACATTTTAGATAGAACACAAAGACGAGTCTTTCATACTGATAAGTTGTCAGGAAGCGTTAAAAATCACTATTCTTTTACTTTCCCAATAAACCAATAAATTCCAGTATACTACTACAGTCATTCTGCGTAATGAAATATGAGTAGGTGTTCAGCAACTTGAAAGTGTGGACTGCTTAAACCATATGTGGTGAAAATTCTCGCGCTTTTTAACAGATGCTCAATTGATGCTTTTGTTTCATTATAAATACTGGTAGTGATGATATAGACATGCTTTTGACAGTTGGGATAGCACAGCCAAAAAAGTTACATTGTTAATCATGATGCAGTAACGTAAAACCACTTCGCACACTTTCGAAGTTACGCAATCGGGACCCACGCAGTCCTCCCTTGAAATAGATTTTCGCAAGAAATGTTTTATGCATTCATTCTTTCCTATCCGACTCTGAAACTCGGTTATTAGCGGAAATGCTCTGAACCATGCCAGACGCGTTTCACAAGGACGAAAATGGAAGTGATGACAACAAAGTTATGCCTAATAAATGGATGAGGCTTGGAATCAAACGAGCTTAGTCAAAACAGCTGTTAAGCGCAGCATTTTGAAAGGAATAGAATCTTGGTGCCCGACGGTAAGAGCGAATATAATTACGCTAAAACTATTCCACGTGGTGTTGTAGAATTAAATGACCATGCGGTCACCATTTTTCACAGATCGGAATGCAGTGCCATTTTCGGCTTCATATTAGTCAACACCCGAAAGCGAAACAGACACGCTCTTTCAAACTGTCCCCGGTAATTTAGGCCAAATGCGATTCTTAAACTCCCACTCTCCGAATCACGTTACCACAAGGCGTGGGCTTAATCGTTTCACCTCCATCGGAAGGGGCCCACCGCTGTCGGGATGAAAGCTATGTGATCTGAGCCAGCAGCCGAGTACCACAACATGAAAGTCACAGCGACAGATCTAGCGCCGCTTTCTCTTCCACATTGGCAAGTAGCCAATTACCGGCTATTCCGTCGATATGCAGATTTGTTCGGCATGACTTAGCGCACCTTATGTTTATTTATGAATTTGACGTCACCAAGTTTTACACCTGCCGGTCTTAACCTCGCTTACGGGCAAATCTGGTGATGGAAGATATCTATTCATAACGAAGCGCTAGTGTAGAATGCGGAATAGGATTGAAACTAAGTGGCGTTACGTTGTGGGGCTCAAACGTCTCTGTAGCCTATTGTGTGATAGAAGAGCATTAGCAGGGGCATGTCCTTTGCGGCGAAAGTCCGATGCCCATTTAGGGTGACCCGGTGCAGTCATGGTGTTGCGGATGACCACGCTCGTGCTCTTACGAGTTCAAGGAACGTGTAGATAAAGTCAAGCGGTAGATTGCTAGTTTAGTTAGTAGAGCCTCCTGCAACTGGAGAGAAAAAAAAACAAGAAATTAGCTGTTTCATTCCTTGGTTATTACTGAATTTGGAACGCTATATTGTTCCTATAATTACTGTCTAGCAGTTAATTATTCGTATTTATTTTATAGCCAGCAATAGCGGTCAGAATAAATTCAATTGTCATCACTTTAAGAAATGAAAAAAAAAACAGCAGAGACACACACCGAGATAAAATAAAGAAAGTTTGCCAATAAAAATTTGTGGTATAATATGTGCAGAGCTTTTTGTTATTGGAATAAAAAAAAATGAACGAAGTTGTTGTTGTCACCTTTACTTGGGGATGGCGCCTCATTTCTACTTTATTGTTACAAAAAAGAATAAAAAAATCATAATAGCATATACGCATATATACATTCCTACATAGGGGAGTCCAAAAGTTCTTACTTGGGGACAGAGATTTTTTTGTGATCTCCTCAAAGGGACCCTGCGACACTCTTTGAGCATTGTGAGGAAACGCTGCCGATCGGTGGTGGAAGCTCCTGAGGACACGCGAGGGCAACATCAGCGCAGTATAAGTGGCCTGAAACTTACAATTTTTGTTGTCAGCTAAAAGTCGCACTCTCATGCAATAAGTCATAAAGGCAAAGTATCCAACGCCGGATGATCTGAGCATTGTGAGTGGCATAGTCACAGTGGCCACCGCAATGTGCTGCCACGTGGTCACGCGTTTGCTCGTAATCCCATTGAACGCAAGACAAGCGCTCTGTGAAAAAAAAGAAAAAAAAATGTGCTCAAGTTCATGACGCACCGTAACAAGCGGACGTAGCTGATTCCTCCTCTCTGCAGACTTTCGGAGGAGAGGAAAGACAAACTAAGTGCCCGGCAAATCCCTGTAACTGCGCTCGTACTTGACTATTTCTTGCATATCTTTGCAGCAGTTGATTGGTGAGGCAACGACGCATTTATTAATTCATTCAATGATTACTTGGAAAGGTGTCAACGCACCTCTTTATTAAGCTAAAGACTTTTTGATTGACACCGCTCACTTGAGCACATGACGAATACAGCGCAACTCGCGTGAACGTTGTGGAAGAAGACACAGAACCGACCGCCTTTCTCCTTGGGTCTTCGTGCTACATGAACTTTATTGGTCATGAAGCTTTACCAACACGCGAAATGGGCAGTTTTAGTGTAAACACAGATGCAATGCTGAACCTGTAATGAGAGATACCTCGCAATGCCACGTACAATGTGTCGGCCTGTGATGACCTCGTTTTACCACGTATGATGTGGTTGCTATGCGACAATATTTAATGACACATGGACGTTCCAAAACCGTGAGCGTATTAGCATGGAAGGCGTAAAGCAGCTAAAAGGTAGCCAAGTTTCAAAGAAGGTTATCTGGCTGCTGACAGCGCTGAGCATAGCTAATTAGTCTGCTCCTTGGTCGTTTGCTCTTGTTCGGTACGTAAACCACCAACAAACAGCTTTACCGTTTTAGACAAGTCACAGCTTTACAAACCGACATCTCCTCCTTTCTCGACAATAAACATCGCTTTCGTCATTAGGTAACTGGCTTGCATGACTTCTTCATAACGATGACGTAAACCTTGGAAATGCGTGACCCTATTAAATATAGTTGCATGAATTGCGCGCTAGTAGTATAGTTGCCACACAAGATTGTCGGTGTTGAGATCTCTTCGACAACAAAAAACTTACTACCCCTAAGAGCAATTTTCTGGAGGAAGATCAATTCGAAAAACCTGAGGTGAGGCCTGAGCAATTTTCTGATTTTACAGAAGGTCCGCAGGGTGGCTGGGGCAATAGGCTCCTCCTCTTTTCTATGGTAGACTTGCGCTGTGTTTTGGTTTACCAGATTGTTCCTGGTGAAGAAAAGCTAAGTTTTCTTCAAAATGGGAACGCAGTTGGATTTCTGGCATGTGAAGCTTCGTCTTGTCTTATGCCTACGTTGACCTTGCACCTGTACTCTGGCACAAGTAAGTGACTGTATATGCGCCCCTATTGACGTACGTATGCGTTGACACACATAAGTGGCGTCATGTATGCTTGCATGAAGCCTTTGTGGCGCAGCAGTAAGTACTCCATGTAGGTTGTTTTGGGGACGTATACAGTGTACATGATCATTTTATGCATGTTCTTTCAGTGAAACAAGAAGATGACCGACTACGACTCTTTTCTTACCTCAGGCTCCGAAGACGCCAAATTGTTAAGCTCGCACGGGTCGTCGTATATATCGAACACAAAGACGTCAACGCACGGATCGAAATTTACCGTTGGCTCACCGTCGGCGCTGCACCTAATGGACGCCGCTTGGCGCCAGTTTGGTGCAGGCTTAGACCAGAAGCGCGGGTTGGAGTGGACGGTCGCTTCCTGCACTGCTTTCCAAGCCTCAGACGATTCCATTAGGACATCCAGGTCCAGGCTTGCGGGGGGCTCTCCTTCGGGTGGTGGCATTTGGTTGTTCATGTACGGTTCACAGGGATCCTCGGAACGATTAACCAGCTTGAATCTGGCAGGATAGAGTTTGAAAAACACTTTGAAGGCTTTCTCACTTCTACGCCCCGCCGCTGTGGTCTAGTGGCTAAGGTACTCGGCTGCTGACCCGCAGGGCGCGGGTTTGAATCCCGGCTGCGGCGGCTGCATTTCCGATGGAGGCGGAAATGTTGTAGGCCCGTGTGCTCAGATTTGGGTGCACGTTAGAGAACCCCAGGTGGATCTAAATTTCCGGAGCCCTCCACTATGGCATCTCTCATAATTATATAGTGGTTTTGGGACTTAACACCCCACATATCAATCAATCTCACTTCTACATTTCCAAACAGACAGTCGAGAACTCTCGAAATGTATATCTATGTTAAAAGAGGCTCTTCGTCGGGACGTCTTGAATTCCCTTATTTCACACTATCACCACACTCAAGAAAATCGTAGCTGAAGTAATTACACCTTAAGGCTTTATAGTAGTTATGGCTGAAAACGAAACTGTCTTTTCGCACGAAGTCATCTTACGGTGTTGTCAGACACAAAAAGAAAAAAAGAAGAAATGCAGCAGCGGCCCAATCACACATTCAAAAATTTTCAGGCACATTTATTGTTTACGAAGAATGTCTGTCAGATAAAAGGGGCGAAGATGCACATCTGATAGCATACGATATCTAGAATATTCATGCGTCAATGCGCTACACGTAACGAACAGCATAGAGTTCGTGAAAACCAGCAAAAAATACTGGCAAGTCGGCCCACTAGTTTTGCAATTGCTAACATTATCGCGGCCGGTTTTCATTGCCCTTAAAATTTGATTGCCCTGCTTCGTTTCTCAGTGGACGCCTCAGCGGTGATATGAGGGAAGTGACGCCTGCGCTTGTGAGATTAGCAGTTATAATATTTTCTACTGCACATGCTGCACGTTTGATAGCAATGCTACTCACTGCGCGTCTCTAAAGCAGCGCGTGAAACTACGTAGGTCCGCACTTGGGCGGTGTCGAGGCCTGATGAATGTGGTGATGATGACTAACAGGGAAGTTGTATACGACTACGAGTGTGAACATTTTTCGAGTCCGTTAAAAGGTGGCTATTTTTCTCATGTCCACTGAAAAGGTGGTAGTGGGCTCAGCTGGAACACGATGAAATGCAAGCTGCAGCTGCTGCGTCAATGCCCATCCATCGAAAATGCGCACCCTATAGCAAGATCAGAAACCTATTTAAACAGTGTAAAGTGTCCTATGATCTTTGCAACAATTAGAGAACGGCTTATATTGCCCCTCACAATGCTCTCTGCAGCAATGCTTGCATTTAGGAATCAAATGGTTATTAGAGGATCGCTTTATGCTTGATAATTGTAAGATGAGTTTCCTTGATTAGCACTGTAGTCAAGCCTACTCGTGAAAAAATTGTCCACGCTGATGCATGCTCACGTATACGGGACCAGCAGCTAGCGAATAATGCATTCTACCAGGCCCCGCACAGTTAGCACTACCAAAGAGCGACCTGTGTCAGCGATGTCCGAATGAATGTAGTCAAGGCAAGGTTCAAATTTTAAGAAAAACTGTATTGTGCTAAGTTACAGGTGAATCGGCAGTGGTTACACGTATAAGGAAACTGGACTCTGTGCAGGAGCTCGATCGGCTACGTCCGACGCCACTCGCGTCTCGGCTCGCTCTGCGATGCGTTGCTCTGTGGTCCCGGCTCGAACATAGAGAAAGAAGAAGACAAGAGCGGACACTCCGCAAAACCTGGCCTCAGGAAGTGCGTCACGACTACGTAACGAACTAGTGCTCCCACCAAACTTCAGAGGGCGCAAGCGCAAAAAAAAACACACAGTTATAATCAATGCAACAGAATTGTTTTCACAAATTAATAATTACACGCCCAAACTTGGTATGTTCTTTATACATAAAAACGATTTATTCAACACACCTTACGCGATTATTTTTCTTCAGCCGTACTGTCATAAACACCATCTACCCAGCGACAAGCCCATGCATGACTGACGGCGAGAAGCTTTCGTCGCTTTCGTCAACGTCGGCTGCGTCGGCGTTTTCAAGCGTGAGATAACAGGTGAGGCACGTTTTCAAGCGAAGCTTGTTGAATGACATGTTGTTGGTCTTGTTGGGTCATTTTTTCAGAAAACGGTTACGCCTGCGCGAAAAAGACACCATGCAACAAACATAGAAAGATGCACACACAGACGTTGCGCTTCGTGTGTGCGAGTTTGTTTCTTACGTGGCGTCTCATTCACGCAGTTGTAACCTTTTTCTGAAGCTTGTAAGGACTGGGAGGTTCGCTAAAAAGAAAGTTTGTGGCTCTATGCGGCGGTTAGACGGGAACATTGTGCAACGTATGCAGTATAGCAAAGGCGGCACGGCGTCAAGCCGAGGCGACGCGTGCTGCGTCTGCCACGGACGCGAGCGTCTGTGCGCTGAGCATAGCTGGGCAGCTAGGTCATAGGCTCGGTGGCTCGGTGCAAAATATTGAGAATCGTTCGCTGGGCCTCGCATGCTTCACGACGCGTTTCCCGAAGGCTCGGAACACGAATAATTCTTGGTGTGCCGGAGGCAAATCTGGACTAGCCAAGTGGCCATCATCTTCGTTTCTTCGCTAGCCTTGTGCCACTAGTGCAAGCTGCCCACAATTTTTTTTACGTTTCCAATATGATTTTACCGCACAAATTTCAACTACGATTTTTCTTCCCAATGTAATGCTGATACTGCGTACGCACGAAGGTGTTCTAAAGTTTCCAGGCCGCGATACCATTGCATTACAAGGGATAGCGGCCTGGAAACTTCTGAAGATCTTTGTTCGTGGTCTTGACGTATATCTTTGTAAGTCAGAGTTTTATGGGTCAAAGATGTATCACTGGTTTTGTATTGTGCATCGATTAGCTAATCATTCAAAGGGGCTTGCTGGTACACTTATGACGTGCACATATCTTTTTCGTAATTTGACAGCGAAGCATCCACTTACTAACATTTTCAGACCGCGCTGACACCATGCCGTCCGGCGGTCCTAAGCTACGGCAGCTACTGCTGTGTATCGTGGTGCTTCAACAATGGCAGAACCCACAAGAAGCCTGGGACGAGTTTCTTCCGCGTACCACGGGACGGCAGGTGTGTTAAAGCTTTTGTATGGTTTGCATGTCTGTAGGCTTACTGTTCGTACTTGCTAAGTGAGGGTAACAATAAAAAATCACTATTCAAGCACTTCCCTTTCAGCTGATAGTTCATTGCCAATGCAGGATGAAAGCATGGATGCAGTGCGCTGGACGCGATGATCTCCTGAGTAAGCCGGCCAGCCTATTGTACGCAACGTACAGGGTTTGTAGCGACCATTTTACTGCTCAAAGTTTCATGGACCCTGGGCACACAAGGCTTACAAGAATGGCTGTTCCCAGTGTGCAACCAGCTGCACCATGTAAGTGATTCGACTGAAACTCAAATATGTGCAATAGCAGCCACTTGTATTGAATCAGTGGCGACAGTTAACCGTGAAGATCTTTGTAGCCGATGGAAAAACCTCACTACAGAAGTAACACTTGGAAAGTCTTAAATTCTGTGAATTGTGGGCTATTACCTTCCTAACAGCAGCTTTACATTTCTGTCATGTTTTGATGCTCTGGACCTGCGCAACTTGTTTTGAAAGACTTTAAAGGGCTATTTCACGTTATCTTCAAGCCTGAGTGCACATGTACGTATACCTTTCATCAGTGAAAGCTGCCACTGTTGATAATTCCAAAAATCACAAATTACTTGCTTCCTAGTTGGTGCCGTCTCTTTTCTTCCACGTTCGACCAATTTATGCGTTTGAAAGAGCTGTTTAAGTTTCCCCATGCTACAAGCTTTGTAACTTGTACCAACTGCACATATATGCAGGTTCTCTGAGCGTCGCTTCAAGTAGTGACTGTGACATGGCTGCAGAAGCTGCACTGCAAGGTGCGGATGAGCTTCAGTTTGTGTTATTTTAAGCTTCTTACTGACACATTGTCGTAATTTCATTTCTTCAGGACCTGCGGTAGAGGCTTCAAAAAGCGGCTCCCACACATTGAGGTGCCCCGATGAACAGGGTGCGTTCAGTGTCGCGATTTCTTTTTTTTTACCCAAATTGACTGTTGACCAAACCTCTGCAGGTGGCAGCTCCCTTGTAGCTGGTGAAAGAATTTCTGCTTATTTCGTCTTGCCGGAGAAAACCTTAACCAGTCGTTCAGCTGTCACAAAAGGAACCTGTGTGGCCGGTAAGTTGTATGTTCACTTCAACACCAGAGTGGATTGATATAGAGACTTCCGCAGGCCGCTCGCAAGATTGTTCCGACAGCACTGTCCGAGGCACTGAACAAGCTTCACAAGACCCTCCAGAAGACGTCTCCGCCAACAGCTCCACGCCTGAGTGCCTTAGAGATAATGATGACTATGCTTTTATTGCAGCAGTTTTTAATGTGCTATTTTATGTTTAGGACATTCTGAGGAAACTATCCTCAAAAGGACAATACGTGTGCACTTACAAAATAAAAGGGTGGGCTCTCAGTGATTTTCATTTTTTGTGCATTGTCAACATTGTGAATGGTTTGTTTTTAGGTAGTGGAATCGAAAACTTTGTACCACAGAAAGTCGTGCACCTTGGGTCTGAAAGAGCGAGGAAAGTGCTCGTATGGGATTAGTTGTTCTTCGCTTTTACATCAATTTTTTTGTTTATTGCAGTGCGTTCCTGTGTGCCAGCGACAATGTCTCCATCAATGAAGTACAAGCAAACCATTAAACATCTGCAAGCCAAAGTAGCAGCACAGCGGAAAACTATCAAAAGACTGCAGAGACAGCCTCACCAAGCACCGTCTTCGACTTCGAAGGCCCTTGAAGTTATCCGACCGCACGTCACCGAGGAGGTTTTTAAACTTCTTTCTGCACATGTTCGCTTGAGGCCCAAACGCAAGGGCAAGCGGTTTCCTGTGTGGTTCAAGAAATTCGCTCTTCACTTAAACTTCCGAGGTCCGCGAGCATACCAATTTCTGGCTCCATATTTTTCTTTGCCCTCCCGGCGTTCATTAAGGAGGTGGCTAGCTAATGTAAAGATGACTCCAGGCATAATTCCAGGAATCCTTTCTTCCATTGCAACAAATACTCAAGCTTGGAATGAACGGGACCGAGTGTGCGCTTTAGTTTTCGACGAAATAGCACTCAAAAAGAATTTGTACTATGATGCTTCAAGAGACGTTGTCCAGGGTTTTACAGATGATGGCACTCATCGCACTTCAACCATCGCTGATCGAGCACTGGTTTTTCTGCTTGTTGGTGTTTCGAGAAAGTGGGTTCAACCGGTTGCTTTTACTATAGGGCACACATCAACACCATCATCTTTTATGCATAACTTGCTGGTGTCACTCATTTTGGAGCTTAGGAGCATTAATATTGCAGTGAAAGCAGTCATTTGTGACCAGGGCAGTTCAAATGTAAGGATCGCTAACCAACTAAGAGTGACTGTAGCAAAGCCTTTTTTTGAAGTTAATGGTGAGCGGGTATATTACATTTTTGATGTTCCGCATTTAATTAAAACAACGCGCAATAATGTCAAAGCACACAAGTTATACATTGGGGATGACATCGTTAACTGGTCGCACATTGTAAGCCTTTACCATTCCTCACATGAGTTGCGGTTGCGATTGGCTCCAAAGTTGACTGAACGGCACGTTCATCAGAAACCTTTTTCTAATATGAAGGTCAGCAGAGCAACTCAGGTCCTCAGTGCATCAGTTTCGATTGCTATCACGGCAATGGTGTATGCGAAGGTGCTGCCTGCCTCGGCCATTACTACAGCTCAATTTTGTGATCGTATGGACAGGATTTTCGATGCCTTGAACAGCTCGAGTAAAAAAAGAACTTCGCAAAAGCTGCGGCATTCAATCATGAAAAATGATTCAGAGCTGATTGACTTCCTCCGAGGCCAGCTTCCCTGGATTGCATCATGGCAGTTTTTTGGCAGACGTCAACCACAAATCATCGTAGGTTGGCAAATTACAATTCAGGCAATTTGTCAACTATGGGACGACCTCTCCAAAAATTACAATTTTGAATACCTGTTAACACGCAGGCTTCAACAGGATCCTCTGGAGAACATATTTGGCCACATTAGGCAAAAAGAGGGTTGCAACACCAACCCCAATGTAGCACAATTTATTTGTGGCCTGAAGCACATCTGCATAAGAAAACTCTTCAAGCTGTCAGAATACGGAAATGTCGAGGATGATAAATTTGACCTCCTCCAGGAGCAGCTCTCGCCATTCTCCCTCACCAGTGCGTCTCTTGTGGATAATGAGGAGTGTGCACAGCCATAGCCTGACGACTTTCCCGCTCTAGACGATCTCTCTGAACTTGCGACAAACATTCACTCCCATATTATGGATGACTCCGCTGCATATTATGTAGCTGGTTTTCTCATCAAACACTTCCTTCGGAATGCATGTGACGGTTGCAGTTGCCCACAGTTACTGAAAGACGACAGTGAGACGCTTAAGGGTACCCACCAGTATTTCACAATGCTCAAAGCATACCACGTCCCCAGCAAACTTTTTGGGAATCTCACTGTGCCATCAGAAGCAGCTTTTGCATACGTACAACAACTTGAATCTCACTTTCTTGCCATAATTGAGGCCACTGCACATCACCTGAAAGTTTGCGATGTTTTGTATCACCATCTGTCAAGTGTTGGCGATTTTCATTTCTGCTCTGCTGGGTGTCGCGCTAAGTTTCTGAAAATGTTTTGCCGGGTTCGTTTATGTTGGCATGTGCGTTTTGTGAACCGAAACTTAGACAGGGTTAGGTTCCAGTCTTCAATCTCGGGCATACAGCTTGACAAGTTCAAAGGTTAGCAATTAGCGGCGGGTTTACACTAAAGTATTCGAGTTGAGCCGAATCCTGCAATAGCTTTGTTATGTTATTACTTCGTTACAGCAGACTTCATTATGGTCTTATATGCTTATATTCAGTTCAACTGGACTAACCACTCCTTCGTTGCATTCATTGTTTTGGTTACCCGCTATGAGGAGTACGAACACTGTGTATTCGCTCGAAGTGATTTGCATAACCTTAAAAAGAATGTTGGGTATCCTGTCTGTATTTTTTGTAGCAAATACGGGCGAACTGTACACTTTACTGTGGGTCGCTTGGTCACTGTGTATGCTTTATCTCTCCAGCTCAAGTAATATATTGATAACAAAACCGCTTGTTGAAATGTCTTCGAGCGGGTAAGGAACACAGTATGAAGTGGGCACGGTTCATGCTATCACGCTTTTCGTATTTTAGCTTCTGATCAACCTCCTCATCTTGCCCATCAAAATTTTCAAAAGAATACCCAAACTTGTAGCGTTTGATGGGGCTGCGGACGCTGCCATTTTATTTTTATATAGCCTGTGAGTGATAACGTGCCATGTAGAGCCTTTGTGAAAAATAATGAGCCAAAGTAGTTTCCTTCTGCTATTTATTAGCCCTATAATACCGCTCTCGTAGCACCAATTAAAGTCCACAATTCTGGATAAAGTGATGACTACAATCTATTTTAGCTCGCAAGCGTCACAGCAACACCCAGACGCAAATCACTTGGGATCTTAAGTTTTTGATGAAGGCGATGCATAGCAAAAGCCACAAGACCTGCCAGTATTGTAGCATAAAGTTTGTCTTTCACGTAGTGAGCAAGCTGCAAAGCCCTACCTTTCTGAGGACAAGCAGGCATCAAGTCTGCTTTTTTTCATTTTGGACTAGCTGTTCTTAAGCACAGCCAGCACACTGCACCTTTCCCTTTCTGCTATATTGTGTCGTGTGGTTTCTGTGCGCTCTTTTTTTCTATGCATTATTTCGGTTAAGCCCAGGCGTGATTCGCGACTTCATTGCTGTGTATATGTCACTTCTTCCTTCTTCATCAGCTTTGTGCGCTGTGTTTTTGCCTTAGATCCTTACTTACCCACTGCCCCGGTGTGTCATACTTCACCAGCTTCTCGGCTTCTGCCAACTCTAGCGATGTGTGCGTTGTCTGTGTCCTCTATGTATTTGTTACAATATTTGTTACAATTTATTTGTAAGGCGAGATGCATTTGTTGTCTACCTTTGCCATATTGTGCTTTTTATATTCTCATACTCTACCTTGCCTTTGAATAAAACATTGCGGATGCTCTGTTTCTTTGACTAATATATACATTGATCACTTGTTCCAAAAGAAAAACACAAGCGCGATGAATAAAACCGTAGTGAATTATCATTACCTGCATCTCTTTTTATTATAACTTAATCGAAATAAAAATTACGTCACGACCGATTCGCACGAACCACTGAACAAAACAAAACAGGGAATCGCCAAATCAAAACGACCTACAAAAACTATCCATTTGGGCGATGAATAGTGGTCTGAAATCATGAACTTTCGTCATAGCCAAACGTCGGTTATGCAAAGTAATTCAAAATTTACGCCAGTGAAACCGGAAGCGCACGCCACTTGCTCTCATCAACCACTAGGTGTGCTAGAGTCGATTGGGCCGCTGGGGTCTATGGGAGTGTCCACTCTTCACCTTTTTTTTTATTTCTCTATGGCTCGAACCTCGGCTCGTTCTCCTCTCTCTGGCGATGCGTTGCTATGCGGTCCCGGCTCGAAGGCTCACTTTTGTCTTTTGAATGTTCGTTGAACCAATGGGCAACCGCGCCGAGTGGACGCGCTCAGGGCTCGGAGTCCACGTTAACGCAGTGCAGCGTTTCCCGAGCAAGCACGGAGACGCTACCGGAGAAGAAGGCGCTGCCGGGGAATGAGACGCTGCCGGAGAATGCAGCTGTGCGAACTCGAGTGCCGCTGACACCTGCATAGGAGAAAAGACGCTGGGTAAATAAAGCCGTATGTAAAGGGTGAGCGAACAGGAATTTCATTCAGTTTGTGCTGCAGAAATTACGAGGAAAAAAGGCTGCATTGAGCAGCTTGCACGAAAGATCATGCCGAAAACTCGTAGCCTATGCGGCGTGTTAAACCAGATGAAGCATGTTGTGAAGTGGATAATGCGATAACCACTCACAATGAAATACCAACTCGCGTAATGCTCTGTTTTCCTAATGCATTGTTAGACTCATTAACGAAAGTTGGTTGACGTGCAAGTCTATAGTGGTGCTATCATTTTTATGCTCCGGTAGACACTAGATATAGGAGAAAGTAATGAACTCGTTTACAACGTGGCTGTAGATACCATACTGACATTTACCATGCAACCTTCTTCTCGCGTGTTAAACAGATTTGCTGTTCTACCACCTTCATCGAGTCGAATGAGTCGCTCTCTTCGGTAGCTTTTATCCGCCCAGGGCTAGTGCAGTTCACACGGGGTAACCTTTCTTAGGATTATTCCCTTGAACCACGCAATAAGCACACCTGTTGATGTGACTCCTCTCCCGACATATCGAATGTATAGGAACCTTTGCCGGGGAGGCAGTGACCAAAACGACCACACCGAAAAGGAGAGCAACACTAGAGGTTGCCCTTTTCTGTGGCTCTTGACTTGCCATACATAGATTTTCTTAAGAGACGCGTGAACATAACACTAAAGAAGTAGTACGCCATGACTTTTACGAAGTAAAGATCGCGAAAAAGAGCTCACCCGTCTCTTTATATACACTCATGCACGTGTCAAGTCATGACAAGGAACTTTTTTTTCTTCTTAGTGTTCAAGAGATCACGTACTGTGTGGATGTCTCACATAGGTCTTGCAAAACTTCAGGGCTTCTTAAAAACCAACAGCACCACCCGGTTGGCCCATCTAGTAATAGCATAGAGTTTCCTGAATATACACCATAGGCAACGCTGGCGCTAGTGTCTACGAGAGCAGCGACAAACGGCGCTTCAGCGAGAATGGGAATGACGTAGTACACGGATTTGTCAATAGTTTATACTTTTGGCTCCGTGTGTGTTCGTGTGGCTTGAAGCTGTTTTCTCACGAAACTAAAATGAACAAATATGGAGATGCTGCAGCTCACCACCTCAATCATTTAGGCTTACCATTTCTAATCTGCTCCCGAAGTTCAAAAAGGTTGCTTTTTTCTGTCAAAACAAAACCGACACATAGCCATAAACAAAGCTGCAAGAACAATTAGCCGCCCGCAAGTACGAAGACTAGGCAAATCCGTGTACTACCCATCATTCACATGGTGGCTGAAAGATCGCAGTGCCTGAGTGCACTCTAGTGAGTTTTAGGAAACTCTATGGGTAACGGTGCATAAACCTGGAAGAAACCGGAAGTTTTGTAAAGAGAACAAGTTGGGCACCTCTGACTAAGAGCTATGCAGACGTGCAATGAGTGCAGCTTGCACTTTCTGGAAGCTGAGCTGAATGAGGTCGCCACTGGTGCTTGATGTCGACGCTATTGAAAACATTGGTGCTTAGGATGCTACATGAAACGACTGAAGCTGGAAATCTGAAATTTGCGGCCCCTGCTCTCACGTTGACTAGATAGACGATTAAGGAATTCACAATGGCGAGCTTGAAGCGTGTCCAGTAGACCCAGGCCCCACAATAAAAGTTTATGTCCTCGAATGCAACATGCTTTCAGTTGACTGGGTAGCAAAATGATACCATTCGCGAATACGAACTTTCAAGAGCCTCACATTAGCTCAGAAAGTATGTGTCAAGTCCAACATGAATCATGCATCACATAGGCTGAGAAACTGTGTGCTAAGACCAACATTAAACATGCATTGTGGCCTCCTTCTGCCATCTCAGTAAGCCGCCGTTTCTAAATGTGTCTTGAGTGGCAAATTGCATTGGATTAGTAAAAAAAGAACATATTACCCGGACTTCCAATAAAAAAACCATCGACAATTTTTTTGCCATGTACGATGTGGTCTACAAGAATCCAGTGTGGCACATGCACTAACAGCGTGTCCTCATCGGTAACACACCAGTCCATAAGCGAGTGTTACATGCCTCTGTAATATATTGCAAATGCTGCAGAGAGCAGACACGTTGGAATCGAATGAACGAGCGACGGCTAAACGTTTTGCCTTGTTCGTGAACGCTATTCCGCCAGCAGTAAATTTCATCTGTTCTAATTTTCCCCCAAAATGCTATACTTATAGATCATTGCACACCTCACAGTAATCAGATGTTGAACTCAAATTGGCATGCGTATAATACAGTATTTCAATAACTGAATTTCTACATTTCCGAGGTCTTTCATTGCGAGCAGTTTCTCCGAATGTTTTTCTTAAGTTATTCAAGGCTTGCCTGCCGGAGATGATGGCCGCCGCGTCCCTCTAACCTTCGATCTCCAGAATCATGTCGTCACACCCGATGTCCGTAGTATTCCTCCCATATTCCTTCCATCTACATCACCGAGGTCCGAAACGTCTCCACCTTGACTAAACAGGAGCAAGAGTGGAATTTTACAGTCACAAAAATACGCAGCGAATTCTCAGGCTGTCGCCTGTGTCTGCGCAAAAGCATGTGGACGCAGACGCATATTACGAGCCACAGAACTTCGGCTGTACTAGGGTAATTGTAGATCAATTAAAGCATTCCAAAGAAATAAGTTGCTAGAAGTTAGTGCTGTGCGACCTCTCTTTTGTTCCCTCTTGTCGCTTGCGCTGGTACGCACTCTTAGTCATTGTAAACTCCAATTCTGTAGTCTTTTATATAGCATTTCCTTGTTGCGAACTTGCTCCGATAGTAATTCAGCAATGAGTGCTGAAAGATGCGACTTGTTCGATGAATATCAAATATTGTACGCACTGAACAACTGCATTAAAATTGAAGGAATGCAATTTGTCTGTATATGATGTCGATAAGCAACGTATGTGGTAATTTGACTATTATTAGGCAAACGCTAGCCAATATAAACAAGAAATGACACTTTTTGGTGGTATTGATATGCGGGGATCAACGTCCTAAAACCACCATATGATTATGAGAGACGCCGTATTGGAGGGTTCTAGAAATTTGAACCACCTGGGGTTCTTTAACGCGAACCCAAATCTGAGCACACGGGCCTACAACATTTCCGCCTCCATCGGAAGTGTAGCCGCTGCAGTCGGGATTCAATCCCGCCACCTGCAGGTGACACTTTTTAAAGACGCACGAATAGACTCATGTAAAGAAGGTTCCACCGCGTCAAAATTTTAACATAGCTTTGCGTTACTGCGGGGGGAGAGGTTCTGAAAGCAGTACGTGCTCATTCACATAATAACGTTCTCTTCTGAAAGCCAAGACCTGCCAATGTATTTCTTTTATCTTTGATGTTTCACAAAAGTACTACAGCAGGTATGTGATCATGTCAATCATCATTACCATGGTAACAACATAGTAGTGACTCGACAAAGTGACACAGCATTTAGGACATTGCGCCCAAAGCTCGACGGGAAAATCCGACCCGTAACCATGCCCGTAAAATGGCAGCACGCGCTTAGGGGAAGAAACTGCTGCCGTTGCACAATTCTTCTAAGCACAACTTGGAGGCTTACTGTACAAGTATATCCATTTAGGGGCTTTCTAAAGAAGCTAGGAAAACTAATACAAGTTATCGAAGAGCTCTTTATAACCAGTACTTTTCCGAACGCGTTATTTTTACCTCAGACAACAATATCATACCTTAAATCCGCTCTACAAATAACCTTAACAGAGAAAAAAATTTTATCGTCAACAAGGTCCCTCACCATCAAGGCTTTCATTTTCGCGATAGAGAGGAGAGTAGCACTTGCATTACGCTTGGCACGCTTGGTAGTAATACTCAATAGACTAACACCATCAAAGGCCAACTGCTACGAAATGCGACTCGGACGGAACCGCCTAGAATTGCGTAGTACATACACGGTTTGTCATGACAATGACAATAAAAAACTAGCACTCAAGAATATAATTTATAATCCGTGTTTTAATTGCCGGCTCGAACACAACCGGACATGATGTTGGTAACAGCCCGCCGCTGCTGGTGGGTGAAGTTGAGCGTACCACCGCATGACCATGCCACGAAATCTCTTTTCTGCGTGACGCCCGACTGCGAGCAGCTGATTCAGAAAGTGAAGGTTGGAGCACGATGCTAACGAAATGCATGGCCGTGGGCTGATTGAACACGTATGCCACGGCCGGGACCAGCTTTCACGTTTTTCCAAAAAAAAAAAGCTTCGAAAGCTGTGCACGATCACAGACAGGCGAGGAAGTATTGGGAGCCATCAAAGAGAGCTGTACTTTGCTCGGCACACTTCAAAGATGATGACTTTGTGTACGACCGGTCACTCTTCGCCCAAATGCCGCTACAGATGAAAAGGATGTTGAAGCCTGACGCAGTGCCTTCAATATTCAGCCAGTATGAACGCATGTGCGGCAAGCCCCGACCAGCGTTCGATAAGCGCCGGTGACAGAGGTATTCGCATTTCCTAATGTATTTTGAGCGACACTAAGACTATTACTGTGCGACAATCGCACATATATAACAATTTCTAGGTCGTAAGGAATGCACTGGCGAGTGCCGAAGCTGGCCTCGCTTCCGACGGACAGTGCATGCCGTGGACGACTACCGAGGAGCTAGACGGTATAACCAGGGTGACGATGGCATATGCTCGCCAATGATGAACACCGAAAGGATGCAAGCGACGAACAGCAGCGCAAGTGACGCCGAGGCGGGAGTCAGTAATTCGAGCAGTTATGTCAATGCCGTGGATCTTGGGATGGCTGATGTGGACGATAAGCGGCATGTGACCGTGTCTAGAAGTTTTGGTGTATGCACTCTGTGCTCGAAATAAGATATCTGCAGGCGCCTGTCAATTGTTTCATATGTACTTTACTTAGCAGCTTCCCGGAGCATGGAGTTGTGAGTATCTTACCGCCCTTCTGTACTACCATCAATTTTCTACACAGATGCATGTATTGCAACTTTTTCTTTTAAGAAGTTAGTTGCACTGTCACCTAATAGCTACATGCAATAATATTTGTATAACTCACAGGTTCTCTTATTGCTGGTGTCTCTATATGCTAATTTTATACTTTCATACATGGACTTTCGGATGAAATTCGCAACACAGCATGCCCCACTTGCGGGTACAGATTTGCAGAGACTGCATCATAGTTAAGCCAAGCGTATGTTTCAAAGAACTCTGCAAATAAAAGAACAATCACAACTGGCCTACTGAAGAGCTGTGGTAAACATCATATTTCAGGCTTTATTTCAGCATGCAAACCCAATGTTTCACTTTTTTGCTTCTAAAGCTGTAGAGACCGAGCAGACAAGCTTTTCGTGTAGTGATCCCTGCTGCTCCACGTCAATAATGAACTATGCGCCACAGCCTGACTTATCAGCTGGCTCTGAGTGTAGCGACACGGACACCTATGATGCTGATGTTGATGAAGCAGATTCAACTTTTGTTGTCTCAGTAGAAAGCATGTATGTGGGTTGTGTTCTGATCAGCATTTGTATTCAGTGCAGATGATATTTACTGTCAACAAGTTCTCCTTTGTTCCTGTAGCCTAGAAGAACTTGTCAGTGAGTATGCAGTGTCAGAAGCAAAATACCTTGTCTATGACAGCTGTCTCATGGTTCTTTTTGAACGTCGCCGCTCATGCCAGGCTGTCCTGCAGGGTTCAGAAGGAAACTGATGGAAGCCTGCCGCGCATCAGTGCTACATGTCCACTGCAGCATGTGTGGTCATGGGAGAGCCAACCGATGTTGAGCAGGAAAGCCGTGGGCAACATTCTGTTGGCTGGTTAGTTCTTTTAAAATTTTTTGAAATACTGATGCTTACAGGCAATAATACCTGGGTATGTGACTACATGCATGAACATTAGGTTGTGTTTTTCAAGGCTAAACGTAGGGTTTACAAGATTCTGGTAACGTGAAAGTAAGGAACCACTAATAATACAAAAACCAACATTAAAAATTTCGACTAAGCTAGCTCACTCATCTGAACTTTTGCTCCGCTACTGCAGTGGCATTTATACAGTAGTGAATTGAAAAAAGCACCCTTGTGCATCGACATCACCGTGTGGGCATAGTTCTTACTCCTGCTCACGTTGCCTTTTTTTTCAGTTGCCATCTTGTTCTCAGGCTCAAATAAAAAAAAGTGTTGTGCCTTCATTCAAGCATTAGTGTGGCTCTTCTCAAGCCTAGGCTGCTCTTCATTATTCAGTCTGCCTTTCTATTTTCATCAGTGTACAAATTACGATAGTTCATGCACTTCTCACGAATTGCATTGCAGTTGAAACTATGATGTAATAATTACTTCAAAATATTTGTTACAAAACAGCTTTGGACAGATAAGCAAGTGCACTTGCTTGAGACATCTGAACCCCTCAGCCTGGCAGGAGATGGCAGATGCAACTCCTCAGGATGCTGTGCCAAGTATCTGACGTACACTTTCAATGATGCCAACCGCGATTTTGTCCTGCACACAGAACTCGTGCAGGTAAATGCCATTCCTCAAGTTGTTTATTGTAATTTCATGCACGTACCACACATACATTTTCATGCTCTGCATGTAAATGAAGTGAGAAGCAGTGTCCAAGTGGAGCTAGAAAGATCGAAGAGAGGCCTGCAGTTCCTGCTCGACATGAATAAATGCACAAGTAGCGTTGTAACAGACCATTACAGCTCCATACGAGCTTACCTGAAAAGGGAGCATCCGGAAATTGCTCATCTTTTTGACTGCTGGCATGTTGCGAAAGGCAAGCACACCCCAACTTCAGTCAACCAGCATCTGTTGGTTATTTGTAGAAACCCTTAGAATATATTTTCATTGCGTTTGAGGAATAAAAAAGAAGAGTCTGACCGTTTCTAAATGTCGTGGGCAAGAGATCCTCACAAATTGAACACAGGCTATTGTTAACCATCTGTACATGTGAGCAGCATCAAGTGATAGTCACGCAGAACTAATTTTGCCCAAGTGGTTGTCGCTCACCAACCATGTCACCAATATACATGAGCACAAATCTCCTATTTTTCTAAGGTGTGCACACGGTGGCCTTACTGATGAGAATGGACTGTGGCTGGAGGAATGTAGGAACCCTACTTTCAGTAAATTTGTTCAGAAGCAAATAATTACATTTATATTTTTCTATAGGTTCTGATCCCCATGAAAAGTTCAGAGAAATTGTTTTGAAGGATGTAGGGCAGCTATCCACTGACAAACAGACGTGCAGTTGCGAGGCTTTCCATAGCGTTATCAACCCGTTTGATCGCAAAACCTACAACTACAGCTACAATGGAATGAAGGCCAGGTATTTGCTTGCACGCACGATCATCATACTGTTCATACTTTTGAAAGCTGCTTTTTCACGTATAAAAACTATTACGGCATTGATTATAATTCTCACAATAATAAAAATTTATTTTGTGATATATTGCAGCCTCTATCGGGTATCCGTTAGCTTTGCACCCAGACTGTGTGACCTAAAAGTGCCTGCTTGTGTGCAAACAAACTGGCGAAGTTGTACCCTCACATCAATCAAAGCCTTTTTCAATTGCCGAGAGACTGCAAAAAGAAGCAAGCGGGGCCGTTCAAGAAGTGCGCCACTGGAGTGGTTTACCAAATACCCCAATCGTGCAGAGAGAGCTATGTTTGCCACATGGGGCGCTGCGTCAACGATTGAGAGTTCGGTTCGGACTGTCACGAAGGTTGGACGTGTTTTTTGAGCGCTCCCGATCGACTGCGCAGATAAGTTTGTTTTGCATGTTTTGAGCTTGTCTTTATAATTACAAGGCAGTAGTTAAAATCTCTGTAGCACTTATTTTGTTATACGGCTTTTTCGGGGGTCAGTCACCAGATATTTATCAGTTTGTGCGTGTGTGTGTTTGGTTTTTGTTTTTGTTGATTTTTTTCTTTTGCCACCTCGTGGGGGAGCTGCACGTACATTGAACACGCAAATTTTCGTAGTAGAGCTTAGACTCTTTTATTCGTAGGGCAGGGCTCGAGTTTTGTAAGTATCGAGTGAGATAGGGACAATTGGTGTCGGAAAGACATTGTTAAAAAGACCGTAAAGTGTTCAGGATGTGGGGTTAGTTTGAAAGTGGAACCAAGTTTAGAAGCGGAAGGAGAAGAGGCTGACGCGAAGTGTAAACAATGTGAGGTTGAGGAAAAATTGGAGAAAATGATGGTCACCCAGAGTGACCTGCTGATGAGAATCACCGAGCTCGAGACTGCGTTGGCGACAGCGCAAGAGAAAACGAGGGATATAGAAGAAAGGCGGAAGTCTGCCGAGGAAGCACTAGCCAAGGTTAACAGAGGAGCGGTCTATGGAGAAAACAGTAGGAAACCGGAAACCAGAACGGCGGAGAAGAAAGAGCAAGCAAGTTTGGAAAAAGCAGGTTCAGCTGGTTCAATTGTCACAAGGCCAAGCTTCAGCGGAGTAGTGGTGGGGCTGGAAGGGGACAAAGCAGCCGGCGTCACAGGTGTAGGTAACCCCAGGTGCAGGACACTCCAGCTGAAAAGTCACAGCATGTGATAATCACCGGGGACTCGAATTTAAATCGATGCACAGAAGCCATAAAAGAGAGGGTAAGAGGTGACAAGAGGGTTGCAGTAGGGGCGTTCCCAGGACGCAAGCTGGAAGCAGTCATGAGGCAAGCGAGCGCAAAACTCAAAACTGCAACTGACAGACGAAACCTCGTGATAATTTCAGGTGGTTTAAACGATGTCTTAAATGAATATACAGCAGGACTAGCAACCACACTGGCGAAAGGGGTCAATGACATGCGCGCCACTTCTCCTCAAGTACAGGTAGCGATATGCACGATACCGGAGGTACCGGTGCGTGATAGCAACCTGCAAAGAGCGGCTGTCAACGCAAACCAATAGATATGGTGGATGAGTTGAGAGAAAGGCTTTGAGGTGGTGGAAATAAACAGAGAGGTGCATAGGTGGGGTGGTTTCCAACGAGACAGAATTCACTTCGATGGGCGGCTAGGTCACGAGGTGGGTTGGCGACTTGCAGGACGCGCAGTATCTTTTTTGGGGGGCAAGCGGGCCCTTCAGGGTTTAGGATAGCTAGTAACGAAGAAAACGACCAGGGATACTTTTTTCAGGTAGTATGGACAGATACGATTCCAAAGCGACATCAGTATTTAAGATAGGTAGAGTCCGGGGCAGAAATAGACGTAGCCACGTGCGCCGAGCATAATCAGACATAGGGTATATTGACATGCAGGGTGGTAGGAACAGGCTGAAGTGGAAAGAGATAGATGAACAGCTATGGGAGGAGAGGCCGATGGTATACAGTTTTGTAGAAACACATCTCAGGGACATGGAACAACCTCCTAACTATGCGGACTACGCGTGAGAATATTGTAATATAACAGAAGGAGGCAGAAAGGGGCGCGGCATTAGGGCATTAATTTATGAGAGTACAGACTGGCAAAGGGTCACGCAGGAGTGCAAGGAACATTTGCGGCTAAAAGTAAAAGTAGCAGGGCAAATGACACTGCTTAGTTTCGTGTACTTGTGGACGGGAGCAAAGGCCAGAGAGGGAAACCAGGCAATGGTAGAGTGTATATCAAATGACATTCAGGAGTTAGGAGGAGAGTGCGAGATAATTATACTACGAGATATGAATGCGCACATAGAATATATAGATGGGTATACCGACCCGACAGGCAAAATGATCATAGATATGTGTGAAAGGCTTGATTTGATCATTTGCAACAGTACCGAGAAGTGTGAAGGGCAACTAACATGGGAGGTAGGAAGGCTGCAGTCTACGATAGATTACGCACTGATGTCACATAGGATGTATGATAAGCTCAGGGGAATGCACATAGATGAGGGTGGCTCGAGAAGTCTGGGTAGTGATCACAAACGTATCACGCTAAGTTTTGGAAGATCAGTGAAAGTGGGAAGGAGACAAGATGAGGAACTATAAAAAATTTTTATTCAGAAAGCCAAATTGAAATAGCTACTAAACAAATTGAGAAAACAGTAACTGAGGATAATAAAACAGAGTGGACATATATTGTTTGAGCTAGAGCTTGCTAAGGCACATGACAAGTCACCCCGAAAAAGAAGACGCAAATTCAAGAGTTGGTGGGATGACGAAGTTAAGAGAGCCATAGCGAAACGTCAGGAAGCCTCTAGGGAACACACATATGCTAAGCAGCGGGGTGAACCGACAGATGATGTGGAAAGAAAGTAGGAAATCTTTCTGAGCTTTAGAAGGGATGCATCTTATCTGATCAATGAAAAGATTAGAAGAAAGGGAGTTCAGTGGTTCGCAGTAGTACATAAAAAAGATAGAAAAGCAGCTGCGAATATTTGGAACCATTTAAACTCCCTAAGAAGTAAGACGAGCCTACAGCAGAGCTTTATAATTACAGCTCAAGGTGCTAGGCTAGAAGGTGACGGAGCTATTGAATATATAGGAACAAGGGTGACATAAAAATTTCAACAAAGACGTGCTTTATGCACCACAATAGACAAGGATAAATGAAGTGGCGCAATGGCCCCATTTTCACAATAGGAGTGGGCTGAGAAAAGGGTTCCTAGTAGTACATCAACAGGCCCAGATGGCATTCCAATTATGCTGATGAAGACATCAGGTTCGAATTCTAAGCAGGCTTTGAGAGAGGCAGTGAGCAAAATAATAATCGATGGAGAAGTTCCCGATGGATGGAAACTTAGCAGGATGAGCATGATATATAAAGAAAAGGGGACAAAGCTGACATAAACAACTACCGTCCTATAACAGTGACATCAGTGGTCTACAGGCTGGCGATGCAGATTATAAAGGAAAGACTGCAGGCATGGATAAAGGATGACGGGGTGTTGGGGAAACTGCAGAATGAGTTTTGGATACACAGAAGGTTGGACGACAATATGTTCTCACTGACGCAGTGCATCGAAATAGCAGAAAAGGAACACAGGCCCCTGCTGCTAGCATTATTTGATATCAAGGAAGCGTACGATAGCGTGATTCAAGAGGAATAGTGGGGAATACTGGACACACTAGCCGTGGAAGATGTAGTCACTAATCTTTTAAAGGACATCGGTAAAGGTAACAAGGTAATTATAAAGTGGGCAAAACAGGTATCCAAGCCTGCAGAGGTAAAACGGGGGCTTAGGCAGGGGTGTTCTTTGTCACCCTTATTATTCATGATGTGCCTACAAGGATTAGAGGCCAAATGAAAGGGAAGTGGACTGGGCTTCAACTTCTCTTTCGTCAAACAAGGAAAACTTATTGAACAGGCACTACCAGCATTGATGTATGCAGATGATATAGTGCTAATGGCCGACAACAAATAAGATTTGCATAGATTGGTGGACATCTTCGGTAATGAGGCAGATAGGTTAGATTTCAGATTCAGTAAGGAAAAAATCAGCAGTCATGATTTTTAATGACAATGAAGGTAGTGAACCTAGAATACAGGAGGTCACGCTAGAAATAACAGATAAATACAAATATCTGGGCATATTGATAAGCAATGGGGCCGAGTACCTAAGTGAACCCGAAATATACGTGTCGACCAGAGTTAACAGGAATGCAGCGGTAATGAAAAACAGGGCACTGTGGAATTGCAATAGGTATATTGTTGTGAGAACAATAGGGAAAGGGGTCATGGTTCCTGGTCTGACGTTCGGCAATGTGGTCTTGTAGGAGATCAGAAGTTCAAGCAAGATTAGAAATTAGGCAACGTGGAATAGGTAGGCTTGCCTTAGGAGCTCACGGGAATACACCGAATCAGGCAGTACAAGGTAATATGGGATGGACATCATTTGAGGGCAGGGAAGCTAGCAGCAAGATAAAATTTGAGAAGCGATTGAGAGAAATGGGGGAGGAGTGTTGGGCTAGGAAGCTATTCAGCTACTTGTACATGAAGAATGTCGATACAAAATGGAGGAAGCGAACCAGAAAATTGACTGGTAAATACTTTGAAAACATCAGGGGGCCAAACCAAGAAGAATTATCGGTTAAGAAGAAGGTGAAGGAAGCTGAGACCGATATGTGGAGAATTGGCATGATTAAAAAGGCCGTACTAGAGATCTATCGAACTTTTAAGCAGGAAATTGCCAAGGAAAGGATGTATGAAAATGCTCGGGATAGTTCTCTACTGTTTGAGGCCAGGACGGGAGTATTGCGAACCAAGACATATCGAGCCAAATACAAAAGGGTAGACATGGTATGCAGTGCGTGTGGAGAGGAAGAAGAAACTGTCGAACACTTGATAATGTTCTGTAAAGGGCTTCTCCCTAGAGTTCAGTATGATGGCGCAGAGTTTTTCAAAGCACTGGGGTTAGGGACAGGGACGGCAAAATAGACTTTAAGCGGGTAGAATTAACTAGGAGGAGATTATCTGATTGGTGGCTAAAGTCAAGGCACGAGTGAAAGTTAAACCCTTCACTGCAAAGTACGAATCCTCAACCTCACTATTTAAGGGAAAAATAAATCTAGTTTTGGTTCATTAAATATTACGGCTTGGTGGCGCTAGCCACCACCCGATCTAAAGGGTACAGCCATATCCATCCATCCATCCATCCATCCATCCATCCATCCATCCATCCATCCATCCGTCCGTCCGTCCGTCCGTCCGTCCGTCCGTCCGTCCGTCCGTCCGTCCGTCCGTCCGTCCGTCCGTCCATCCGTCCATCCATCCATCCATCCATCCATCCGTCCATCCATCCATCCATCCATCCATCCATCCATCCATCCATCCATCCATCCATCCATCCATCCATCCATCCATCCATCCATCCATCCATCCAGTAAGGGAACACGCTCTCACGTTGAAAAATAAAAACGGCGTGCAGTTAAGCGCGCAGGTGAATTCTTGTGAATACACACCATGCTTCACGCAGATTAGGATTCTGGGAAGAAGTGAAAGCAAGTTTGCACGGAAATATTGGAGGCCTATCACATAAAGAAACGGGGTATTATTTGTGTTAGCAAAACGTCACTCAACCTATACTAGTCGGAAGCATTTTATCAAAAGAGAATGTGTCCGATAGTGTGATTAGGTAAGCGACGGACTGATTATTGTTAACTCTCAACTGAAAATTTTGCTATGTAACATTTCATAGAATTCAAGAAAGCAAACAGTTATTTATTCTAGATGGTTACCCGCAACACGTTCTAGAGGTGCTTGACTGCTGACCGGTAGATGGAAATCTTAGTGGCCATATTTCAATGGAGGGGAAATGATAGAGACTGCTCATACAGATGCACATTAAAAAATGCCAGATGTTCAATATTTCTGGTGTCCTCGCCTATGCCATCCCTGAATCATATAATTGGTTTTGGGGCATAAAAGCCCGAACAGGAGGATCTGCTGGATAACTGGTGTCACACCCCCCTCCGGTGGGTGACACCAGTTGTCTTGAATCTTTGCCTGTAACTTTGTCAAGGTGAACATCGATAAGCGGTCGCGAGAATGCTGCGGCGACGCACGGTAAGCTGGATTATTATACTCTGGTGGACGAAATGGACTGTTCATGTATGGCCGCATGACCGACAGGCGCTGGTCACGCCGTGGGGCCGCGAGCAATGGCGCATATATTTGCGAAATGGTTGCCTCTACTGAAGACATGCGACAGTAACGAAATGGTCGACGAGTGGTCGGATGCATTCCTGATGGGATCGTCTAATCATACGCGCCAGCTTCACAGGCGGAGTGCAGACGGCACGGAAGACGGGACAGACAATTCTAGTCACACTGATGAACCGTGATGATGGGCCGAGTCTCAGCTTCGGGGCTCGACTTATGTAGTGCGTAGCTTTTTCATATACGCACACGTGGGGCCTGAAGCTGTAGATGTTGACATGCGGTTATGCACCGGTGAGCCATTTTTTCGGCTGTGCCATTGTGATGACGGGAAACACGTCGACAGCACGCGTTCCTGGCCGGCTATTCTGTCTTCTAACTTTATTCTTCTCCGCCTCTTCCTCGCTCGCCTATCATGCGCGTCTGTGCCAGAGTGCCATGTCGGTCTTCATCACTACACACACACACACACACACACACACACACACACACACACACACACACACACACACACACACACACACACACACACACACACACACACACACACACACACACACACACACACACACACACACACACACACACACACACACACACACACACACACACACACACACACACACACACACACACACACACACAACACACACACACACACAACACACACACACACACACACACACACACACACACACACACACACACACACACACACACACACACACACACACACACACACACACACACACACACACACACACACACACACACACACACACACACACACACACACACACACACACACACATTAAAATAGAGGTGTTGTACGTCGAGAAAGGTTCAGACGTAGCTTGGCAAAATGTCCTTTATCAGGCAGGTCTGGCTAATGGCGAGCGGCGTGCGCGAGCTACTACTGCAGCCACCGATCATCATCGTCTTCTTCGTTGCCAGCAGAGCGTCCGTTATTCAGATTCATTAATTCATTACAATTACTCCCCGCGAAATAAGGAGCCATCCTGGCGACCTATGGACAAGTAAACACGGGAGGGTCGTAGCAGGGCTTGAGTCTCGAGACGTGGACAATTTCCTGGCCACGACGACGTTGGTCACAAGATGGTTCCAGTGGCTCGATGAGGTAATTCACCGGTGACGTTTTTTTGTAGCACACGATATGGGCTGTGATACTTGGGGACCAACTTGGTAGAAAGGCCAGGTGTAGCAGAAGGAACATGCAGCCGGACGAGTGAACCTGGATCGTAGGAAGTAGTGTTATTTGATGCGTCATGGTGGTGCTTTTGGCGTCCTTGGTCTTGGGTTGTGAATAATCTTGCCAGTTGGCGGCATTCCTCAGCGTATGTAGCGGCTTGAGACAAAGTCGTGGACTCTGATGAGTCAGGTTTGTACGAAAGAATGGTGTCCATAGTGCAAGAAGGTTCGCGTCCGTAAAGGAGGAAAAAAGGAGAGAACCCAGTAGTGCTTTGAATGGCGGTATTATAAGCGAACGTGATAAACGGGAGCACTCGGTCCCAATTGGAGTGGTCTGACGAGATATACATAGACAGCATGTCACCAAGGGTGCGGTTGAAGCGCTCTGTCATTCCATTGGTCTGGGGATGATAGGCGCTTGTAGTGCGGTGAACGACGTGGCACTCACGCAGCAATACTGTGATGACGTCTGACAAGAATACGCGACCACGATCGCTCAGTAACTCCCGAGGTGCTCCATGACGTAATACGATGTTGTGAAGAACGAAAGTCGCAACGTCTTTTGCTGTAGACGAGGGAAGGGATGAAGTTTCTGCATACCGCGTGAGATGGTCGACGGCAACTATGATCCAGCGGTTACCGTCAGCAGTGTTGGGAAAGGGGACCATAGATATCGATGCCGACGCGGTCGAATGGTCGGGATAGGCATGGTAAGGGTAGCAAGGTACCGCTGGCGTGACAAGGGGGATTTTTTCGTCTCTGGCACGTCGAGCAGGCCCGAACGTATTGTCGTATAAAACGGTACATGCCACGCCAGTAATATCGGAGACGTATGCGAGCATAGGTCTTCAGGAAACCTGCGTGGCCACATTGGGGGTCGTCATGAAACGTTGAACAAATTTCGGATCGCAGATGACGTGGAATCACGAGTAGCCACTGACGTCCACCGGGAGCGTAGTTGCGTCGGTACAGCACGTCGTCGCGAGTGGCGAAGTGCTCGACTTGCCGACGCAACGTGCGAGAAGGGGGGGAAGCCGTCCGCCCAGCCAGGATGTCTAGAATCGAAGCAACCCAAGGGTCCTTGCGTTGCTCAGATGGCATGTCGGCGATGGTAACGGCAATGGCATCACAGGTTAGACTTTCGCAGCAGTCCGGGTCAGGGGGTAGAGGCGAACGGGATAGGGCGTCTGCGTCCGAATGTTTCCGGCCGGAGCGATAGACCACGCGAATATTATATTCTTGGAGGCGTAATGCCCATCGGGCGAGGCGACCGCTTGGATCCTTCAATGACGACAACCAGCAGAGGGCGTGGTGGTCAGTCACGACGTCAAAAGGGCGCCCGTACACGTAAGGTCGAAATTTTTCTATCGCCCAAATAATGGCGAGGCATTCTTTTCAGTGACAGAATAGTTGCTTTCGGCTTTGCTAAGAGTTCGGCTTGCGTAGGCAACCACGTACTCTTGGAAGCCGTCTTTCTTCTGTGCAAGAATAGCGCCTAGCCCGACACCACTAGCGTCGGTGTGGATTTCTGTGGGTGCCGATGAGTCGTAGTGTCGCAGAATAGGCGGTGACGTGAGGAGGCGGCGCAGTTCATTGAAAGAGTCGTCACAGGTGGCAGACCAGGCTGAAAGGTCTCTGGAGCCGGCGAGGAGCTCGGTCAAAGGAGCGATGATCGTCGCGAAATTGCGGACGAAGCGCCGGAAGTAAGAGCAAAGGCCTATGAAGCTTCGGAGCTCTTTCATGGTGGTCGGTTTGGGAAACGCTGAAACGGCTGTAAGTTTGGCAGGGTCAGGAAGAATGCCTTCTTTTGAAACCACGTGGCCAAGGATCGTAAGCTTTCGAGCGGCGAAATTGCACTTCTTCAGATTCAGTTGCAGCCCCGCGGCAGAAATACACGCGAGGACTTTCTCGAGGCGGGTTAAATGGGTTGCAAAATCAGTTGAAAAGACGACAATATCATCTAAATAACAAAGGCAAACGTTCCATTTGAGGCCTCGAAGGATAGAGTCCATCATCCGCTCGAAAGTAGCTGGCGCGTTGCAGAGGCCGAAGGGCATGACTGTGAATTCGTAAAGCCCGTCGGGCGTGATGAAAGCAGTTTTTTCACGATCGGCCTCTGCCATGGGTACCTGCCAGTGTCCAGAGCGGAGATCTAAAGAAGAGAAAAATTCGGCTCCCTGTAGGCAGTCCAAGGCATCGTCAATGCGTGGCAGCGGATAGACATCCTTGCGCGTGATTCGGTTGAGACGCCGGTAGTCCACGCAAAATCTGATGGATCCGTCCTTCTTCTTCACCTACACAACTGGAGAGGCCCAGGGACTGCTTGACGGTTCGATTATGCCACGTGTCAGCATGTCGTCAACCTGTTCATTGATGGCACGGCGTTCGGTAGATGACACACGATATGGACGCTGCCGTAATGGCGTCTCTTGACCGGTATCTATACGGTGAACAACAGATGACGCTCGACCTAAGGAAGGCTGATTGTGGTCAAACGAGGCTCGAAAACGCTGTAGGAGCTTGATCAGCTGTTTCTGCTGCCCAGGCGTCAGGTTACAATCGATGGACTTGCGGAATACATCCATAGGTTCATTAGCGTCAGTTGCGGGTGTAATGGCACAAGTCGGTAGAAATGGCTTGTCTGGATAGATCGAGTCTTCGAAAATACAATTTAAGGTCTCGAGGCTTCCCAGACACTCACCGCGTAGCAGGATGTACGGGCAAGCAGAAACGTTGCACGCATAAAGTACCGCCGAACCATTAGAAAAGTTGATGACGGCAAACGGGAGGACGATGGTTCGGTGTTGCACACTAGCTATAGTTGGTTGGAACAGGAGCGTCGAGTTAGTGGCAGCAGGGGAAAACACAGGCACTAGGACGGCGGACAACGGCGCGATGCGGACGTCAGCGGCGGCAAACACATTCGAGGGACTGTGGTGGTCGATATCAAGGCACGGATTCGTCAACGTGAGTTCAGCACGAGCGCAGTCGACGAGGGCCTGATGGGTAGAAAGGAAATCCCATCCTAGTATGACGTCGTAAGATGAACGTGGGAGAACAACAAAGTTGACGGCGTACCAAACATCTTGAATAAGAACGCGTGCTGTGCACTGAGCTGTCGGCGCGATGAAATGGGAGGTGGCTGTACGCAGAGCAAGATTCGTAAGCGGCGTTGTAACTTTTCTCAAATCGCGACACAGTTTTCACTAATTAAAGAAACGACGGCACCTGTGTCGACAAGTGCACGTACGGCAACACCTTCTACTAGCACATCAATTTCGTTGGTCGGACAAAAAGGAGGTCTTAGAAAGTTCGACGACGACGCAGTTCTTGCCTCCGGAACTGCGGCTGTCAGTTTTCCTCTCGAGCGAGGGCTCGTGCGCCGAAGCATTGGGGAGACAGATCGGCGACGGGGTGGTAATGACCGGCGAGAATCGACGGGGCGTCGTGGGGACAATGAGTCGGTGATAGGAGAAGATGGTCGCTGGGGATTCTGGGCAGCCTGGTAATTTGCAGGAATTCCCATGGTCTGGAGGCTGGAAGTTGCGACGGTGACAGTAGCCTGCTATATGTCCCACGAAACCGCATGCGAAACAGATGGGTCGATTATCCAAGGTGCGCCATGGGTTAACGACAGAAGGTGCAGGGGGCGAAACGGGATTGGGTGCCGTGCATGTAGGCAGCGTCGTAGGGTAGGAGGACCTGGTGCCCTGGTATGCGCCAGAGACAGGTGGGGCTGGGGGTCTAGCAACGACGGCAGCGTAGGTCAGCGGCGTAGGGACAGGTGGCGATGGAGGCAGTGCTTGCGTGACCTGTGTCTCAATGACCTGGCGTAGACGTGGGTCAAACGAGGTCACTGGCGCGGATGCTTCGGCCACAAGAGAAAGCTGACGCGCAACTTCCTCACGAATGAATTGTTTGATTTGAGGCAGTAAGACGGTGTGATCAGCAGCGACGTCGTGTACGAGGGCGGAAACTTCAGCCGTATCTTCTGCGGCCCTGCGCGTCAAGACACGCTGCTTACGCAACTCGTCGTACTCCTGACAGAGCTGGAGAACATCGGTGACGGTCTGTGGATTCCTAGCGACGAGCATCTGGAAGGTGTCGTCGTCAACTCCTTTGATGATGTGCTTGATTTTGTCGCGTTCGGTTAGAGATTCATCGACGCGCTTGCAAAGGGACAAGACATCTTCAATGTAACTCGTAAAGATCTCGTCCCTGCGCTGGACTCGACTACGGAGACGCTGTTCCGCGCGAAGCCGGCGCACGGCGGGACGGTCGAAGACCGCGGAGATGGTGGTCTTGAAGGCGGACCAGTTGGTAATTTCGCCTTCGTGGTTCTTGAACCAGAGGCTGGCCACATCAGCGAGGTAAAAGCGCACGTTTGTGAGCTGGTCGCAGGCGTTCCACTTGTTGGAAGCGCTTACGATTTCGTACTCGACGAGCCAGTCCTCGACGTCTTGTTCATCGTTGCCGCGAAAAATTGATGGGTTGCGTTGCCGAGGCACGCCAGTACAGTAGACTGTCGTTGGTAAGGCAGCTTGAGAAGGGCCAGGAGCAGTCATGGTGAACGGTGAGGGTAGCGTCCGATTGCGAAGTTCCAGGTTGATGGGTACCCCGGCACCTCCACCACTTAAAATAGAGGTGTTGTACGTCGAGAAAGGTTCAGACATAGCTTGGAAAAATGTCGTTTATCAGGCAGGTCTGGCTAATGGCGAGCGGCGTGCGCGAGCTACTACTGCAGCCACCGATAATCATCGTCTTCTTCGTTGCCAGCAGAGCGTCCTGTTATTCAGATTCATTAATTCATTACAATATATATATATATATATATATATATATATATATATATATATATATATATATATATATATATATATATATATATATACAGATGGAAAAGCACAAGAACCTATCACTTTGATTGCACACATTGAAGAAATAGGGAAAGAGGGGGATTGCTAGAAAGGCGTCGAGGCGGGCGAGGCGGGGACGCGAAGTACCGCAAATCAATATATCCTCCGGCAGAACACTGAGGGCTTTTTGACTGCACGCATTGCGCGCTGTCGAGAACGCCTTTCGCGTCACGACGGTGGCTTTTTAAATACGACCTGTCAGTCGGCGAGTCGTCACGCGAGTCGCCATGACGTCTTTTCAAAAGTAGGCGTTCTATTCGTGGTTCACGTCATTTCGCATCGACACAAAACGAAGTTTGTAATTGCCGGTTTGACAGTGCATCACCTTTCGATGGGCCTATGGTGTGAGCAATGTCGCAGTCCTCCACAATAGAACGGGTCTGCTTGGTGTTTTATTGCGGCCTCAATCGTGTGCCTCATTTGAGCAGGGCGCTGGACTTTTTTTGCTCCTTGAATGGAAGTCAGTGTTTCTATGTGCATCCACCAGAGTTCCGCATGAGTCACGAGGATAAGCACACCTTCTCATCTGTTGGCGATGAAGGCGCCGATGATTGCATTGCTGTTGGCGAGTCTTCAGCTGCATGTTCTGTGTACCTCGACGTTCGTTGCTGGAGACACAGGTATTTTTTATACTATTTAACAGAAATTGATGTGGACAGCTAAGTTTGCATCTCATTGACCAGGTAATTAGCTCATAGCTGCGCTTCATTTGTTCATATTATTTGCCACATATGGCTGAGAGATATGCTGTAGCAGTTTGCGCGACTGTTATGTACTAGTGCTGAGGGTGGTCTCACAATATTGCATTCCTCAGATTTTCTCTACAAGTTTACAATGATTTAAGTTATTAACAACTCAAGGCTGGTTTTTGCCGTCGACATTGCATTAACTTTCCATGAGAGTACAAAATAAATAACATCGCCGCACGCATGTTCTCTTACAGTTTATGCGCGTATCGAAGGCTGCGAGTGGTGCCGGAGATCATGCCTTTCACGCGAGTTGTGAGAGGCGCGAAACTCGTAAAACGCGCCGGCAGCCTTCGTCACATGAAAGGCCATGAAGGGGTGACGGAAAAGTGAAGGCAAGGGCAGGGGGCATGCTCTTTGAAGTAAATGTACATTTTGAGCAACCGAGCGTGATCGACCGCGGTTTCGCAAACTGTATTTCTGCACAGATTCACATGACGACTCATAAAGTAGTACATGCGCTATTGCCACAAAGTGTCCGTTTAAGCTATAAGGATACGGGAGAGTGTATTCGCTTTATTGCTAGAGCAGCATTTCCTTTGTCAAACATCTTGTTTGTGTCAAGAGAGGCCTCACGCAACAGAAATGAGTTGTCAAGTGTAGTTGAACACTGTGTCATCACTTGTGAATAAAGATGATCAATGAACTTCAATGTAACAAAATTTTAGATTGAACTTCACAGCTATAGTTTTAACAGAACTTGGTATCGAAGAACGTCATCGACTATTTGGCCTCCTAGTTATCACAGTTGTTTTAAAAATCCTGAAAGTAAGCGCAGTGGCGGCAGTTGCTGTTCTAATCACGGAAGACGTACTTGCTGAGCATGCGCCGAAATTTGAAGATACGTACCCTAATTACGAAGTGCTGACTAGGAGAACTCGTGGTAATGTCTTCGGTGCTATATGCCACCCTCGGGTGATTTAGAGCAGTTTATTAGTTTTCTTGACATTTTCTTTGCTTTTGCTTTAGACTATAACCTATAATTTGTTTTCGGTGAAGATATTATTGTGACGTTGGTTGCGCCTACATGTCAGCGAAAAGAACGCTATTCAAATATGGCTTCCAGTGGTGTCGGTAATATGATCACTAGTCGTACGCGTATTTCCCTAGATGGTGACTCATTGTTAGATGATTTTATCAGAAATATTATTCCGATTTATGAACGGCTGGTGTGATTAATACATGCATTAGCGATAATCATCGTATATTCAAGTTAGTAGAAAAAAACTAACATGCCAAACGCAAACTTTTGCGAACACGCAGTGTTCAAATAATAGCGTCATGTTGGCTCGAATCGTTTCGACGGGCTATCAGGGATTTAAGCTGGCGTCTTGTCTACGAATCAGATGGAAGTTACATGGGCTATTATAACTTCATAAATTCATTTAGGTCTCTCTATAAAGAAACTTTGCAATTGGGAAAATAGGCAAGCCTAAAAAGACTCGTAAACCTCGGATCACTAGTAAGCTGTTAAAAACAATACAACATAAAAATACCCGCTACGAAAAATTTGCGAAACCTAGTGCTACAGTACTGCTAGAAGAGTACAAAGCTTACAGGAATGAGTTTACATCTATGTTGAAGGATGCAAAAGATTCTTATTATATAAATTTATTCTGCGACGAGAAGACGCAGAGATCGGAATCACTTTGACGCAAGTTGAACGTGCTTCTTCACTCAGGTATTGCGCCAGCTACCTCAAATATCATCCTAAGCGAGGGGAAAGAACTGTCAGGAGAAGCACTCACACGTCTTTATTTATGTGTTTAACAAATTAATGCCAACCCTAGTTCACATTTAAACGTGAAGAATTTCTGAGCAAACTTTGGTGAGTTTGAGCGTATCTATCTATCTATCTATCTATCTATCTATCTATCTATCTATCTATCTATCTATCTATCTATCTATCTATCTATCTATCTATCTATCTATCTATCTATCTATCTATCTATCTATCTATCTATCTATCTATCTATCTATCTATCTATCTATCTATCTATCTATCTATCTGTCTGTCTGTCTGTCTGTCTGTCTGTCTGTCTGTCTGTCTGTCTGTCTGTCTGTCTGTCTGTCTGTCTGTCTGTCTGTCTGTCTGTCTGTCTGTCTATCTATCTATCTATCTATCTATCTATCTATCTATCTATCTATCTATCTATCTATCTATCTATCTATCTATCTATCTATCTGTCTGTCTGTCTGTCTGTCTATCTATCTATCTATCTATCTATCTATCTATCTATCTATCTATCTATCTATCTATCTATCTATCTATCTATCTATCTATCTATCTATCTAACCACTTACGTTTGGGTAATCTCATGGTCACCCCCCTTAACTTGGCGTTAACCAAAAGTAGCATGGGAGGGTAAGATGGTTTGACCAATATGACGCGCTGGTCAAGACATGAACAATGTCACAATCCCACCGCGTACGTCGTCAAACAATTTCCGTCCGTCAGTGGCACATACCCACAGGCGGGTATGTGTCGCTGGTATGCGGGTGTGTGCCACAGGTGATTGTCACTTAGTATCTACTCAGGAACGACGAGAACACACATGGGCAGTTTTAACGCGCTAGCGTCAAGAAATAGTCGACATCGGTAGCGTCGACCCAACGAATACAAAGAATAAATGTCAGGGTTCCATCTGGAATCCAACCAAAACATCCTGCGTGGCAATGAAGCATTTTAACACAGAGCTACGCCGGGACTCAGAACCATTTTTCAACTAGACAATAATTTTCGTTAAACGTCAATATTTGTTGCAGTGCTGCATACCCATTTGATAAACATTTCATATGTACTACTTTGGTACAGCCGTCACATCGGATTAGCGTCAACTGTGGTTAGTTGTGATGCGCTGAAGTTGATTTATGTAACAGTGTCGTGGGCCAGCATCCTCGCGAGCATTAGCGCTTCATATCAACTTTTCGTGTTGCTAATATGCATGTTCCAGCTAGCATCGTTGCGAAAGTGCAAACAACAGGCAATATGAGCATCTGCAACTGTTCAACATATGTATGTGCGTGCGACATTCGTACGTATTGTAGTGACAAACGTTCCGGCCATATTGTAGTGACTTGTGCCGCACGTTCCGGCCAGTGCGCACACACCGACCCCAACGCTCCGCAAGACAATCGAAGAGCAAGTTTCTGATGCCCTGTCTCCTACATACCATCCTTCACCTATCTCCGCTCCTCTCACTTACGCTGAGGCCGCCAGACGATCGCCGCCGTCGCTACCAAATGCCACGGATCTTGCTAGACAGCCCCGTCCTATCTACGCTGCAAGTCCCCCTATCCGTCCCCACCCACCTCCTGTTCGCCACGCCGCGCTACCATCAACTAACCCTTGGCGCACCCAGGACAGCAGGCCGATTTGCTACTTCTGCCATCTTCCCGGTCAAGTAGCACGCAACTGCCACCATCGGGATTATAACGCAACTGCTGGTGAGGCGACTTACGGCTATCGTCCAGAGCCACCACAGTCGTCTTCGTTCCACCCCACGTTGGAATAGTCACCGCCACGTCGCCGCGGCTTCGACAGGAATCGGTCGCCCTCACCACGGCGCCGTTCGATTTCTCCTTTCGGTGCTTCCTCGATCAGCCCCCACCCATATGGAAAACTGACCATCGCGTTCCCGAGGCAAGAGCTGCACATATATCGAAACTTTCAAGGCCTCCGTTTCTACCAGCTAATGAAATAACTGTGCATATTGATGGTGTACAGGTGCAAGCGCTCGTTGATACTGGTGCTGCCGTGTCTGTGCTAAGTGGTGAACTGTGCCGCAAGTTGAAGAAGCTTACACTGCCACTTTCCGATGTCTCTTTCCGCATGGTCACTGCGCATCACATCCGACCTTCTGTGGCGTGCACAGCTCGACTGGTAATCCAAAATATTTTGTATGTAGTCGAATGTGTTGTGTTTTCCCCATGTTCGCATGATATAATCTTAGGCTAGGACTTCCTCTGCGCTCATAGTACCGTCGTTCACTATGCGCGTGCCGAACTAGAGTTGTCGAGGATGTCTTGGCTGCCCCTGTGTGAAGCGCCGACGTCTGAAAGACGTTTCAAGCCGCTATCTTCCCGAGTCACCATGGCCGCGGACGCTCACATCCCTTTTCTATCTTGTGTTCTTGGGCCACTCTTCTGCGACGACGCGCGCTCTGTCACCGCCCTCTTTTACCCCTACGACGCCTTTGGCTCTCGCAAAAGCTTCCTTCTCCCGTTCGCAGTTGTCACCGTAGAAAACTCCCGTGGCTCCGTTTATATAACGAACTCGCTTCCTTCCCCAGCCATATTATTCCGTGGCGAAGTCCTCGGTCACCTTGAGGAAATTGATTCTGCTTCGTCCAGTCACCTACCTGACGACTTGCCATTATCTCCCTTAAACACCATTATCTCTGATACCACTCCCACTTCATCTCCGGAGGCTTTTTTTCCCAGCGATTGACCCTCAACATCCCGCTGCTCAGCGCACCCAACTCCTGGCTCTCCTAGATCGCTTCAAGATGTAATTTGACCATAGCCAACCTTCTTTGGGTCGCACGTCTGCAATCGTTCACCAAATCGACACCGGTAGCCATGCACCTTTGCACCAGCGCCCATATCGAGTTTCTCACGCTGAACGCCGTGCCTTCGATGATCAGGTGAACGATATGCTTCGACGTGGCGTAATACAACCTTCAAACAGCCCTTGGGCCTCTCCGGTTGTACGTACTAGTAAAAAAGAAGAATGGTAGCATCAGATTTTGCGTTGATTAGAGGCGTTTTAATAAGATCACGAGAAAAGATGTTTATCCGCTGCCAAGAATCGATGACGCCCTCCATTGCCTACAAGGAGCAGAGTTCTTTTTTTCTTTAGACCTTCGATCGGGCTACTGGCAGGTTTCCATGAATGAAGCCGACCGCCCCAAGACTGCGTTTGTAACGCCTGACGGATTGTATGAATTTAACGTGATGCCATTCGGCCTCTGTAATGCGCCTGCCACCTTCGAGCGTCTCATGGACAACATCCTTAGAGGCTTTAAATGGAACACATGCCTGTGCTATTTGGATGACATCGTCGTTTTCTCGAAGGACTTCGACTCCCACTTCAGGCGCCTCGCAAGCGTCCTGACTTGTCTTCCGGACGCTGGACTGCAGCTGAATTTGAAGAAATGCCACTTAACTGCCCGCCAGCTAACCATATTAGGGCATGTTGTTAGCAACCATGGTGTTCGTCCTGATCGAGCCAAGCTTAGCGCTGTCGCCGACTTTCCCAGGCCAGCTACACTAAAAGAACTCCACAGCTTCATTGGCCTCTGCTCATACTTTCGCCGTTTCATGCGCAATTTCGCACCATAATCGCACCCCTGACGCAACTACTTGCCGAAAACCAAGAAATCTTGGCGTGGTTCCAGCATGCGATGAAGCATTCGCCTCGTTACGGCATCTTCTGACATCATTACCTATCTTACGCCACTTTGATCAAGACGCTCCAACCGAAATCCATACGGACGCTAGTGGAGTAGGCCTCGGCGCTACTCTTGGTCAGCGTAAATCTGGCTTCGATGAGTATGTTGTCTCTTACGCTAGTCGCACCCTTGCTAAAGCGGAAAAGAACTATTCAGTCACCGAGAAGGAATGCCTTGCCATTGTTTGGACAATCACGAAATTCCGACCTTACGTATATGGCCGCCCATTTGACGTCGTGACTGATCACCACGCATTGGGTTGGTTGTCGTCATTAAAAGACCCATCTGGTCGCCTAGCTCGCTGGGCACTACGTCTCCAAGATTATGACATTCGTGTAATTTATCGGTCAGGCCGCAAGCATTCGGGCGCCGACGCTCTTTCTCGTTCGCCATTTCCCCACGATTATGTTACAGCGTCTTTTTCCCGCTACTAATGTTCTTCACTTGAACATGTCGACATGTCCTCTGAGCACTCGAAAACGGAGGAGCGCATCCTGCGGCGCCTACAGACAAATACGCTGCTCTGTCCAGCCATACTCAAATATTACGACCCAAAAATAAGTGGGCAGTGCCAGTACTGTGGGAAAGTGGCCAAAACTTACCATATAGTCTGGGCCTGCCAAATGAACCCAAAATTAACCCCCTTTTCCAACCCCACCAAAGAGGACTGGGAGACGACCCTACTCAATAGCTCCACACTAGAGGAACAGCGAACTCTAGTCCAGCGGGCTCGGGTGGCGGCCTCGACTAATGACGTCCCGGACTAGGGATGTCAACCAGCCCGGTGGGGATAAGGGCTATCTGGCACAGCCAGCATCAATAAAAGTTTTTTCCTCCTCCTCCTCCTCTGAGCAACACCAGGATCCATGGATAGCGTCTCTCTTAGAGTACCTGTCTCAGACGTCTCCAAGTACCGACAACCGTTTACTTCGACGAACTGCTCACCATTTACACCATCCGTGACGGTCTTCTGTACCGGCAAAACTACCTAGCTGATGACCACAAATGATTGCTGGTGCTACCTCGCCACTTACGTACTGACGTCTGTGCCTCCTTCCACGCAGATCCGCAATGCGCCCACGCAGGTGTAGTAAAGACGTATGCTCGCCTACGAATTCGATATTACTGGCACGGAATGTACCGCTTTGTTAGGCAGTACGTCCGTTCATGTACCTTGTGCCAACGCTGGAAGAGCTCCCCTCGCACAACCACAGGACTACTCCAGCCACTGCCGTGTCCTTCTCGGCCTTTCGGCCGCATCGGAATCGACTTGTACAGTTCCCTACCATACACACCAAATGGAAACCGCTGGGTCATTGTAGCCATGGACCACCTTACGCGTTACGCCGAAAGTTTGGCGCTTCCCGGGGCCACTGCGCGTGAAGTCGGCTTGTTCATTCTGCACAACCTCGTCCTCCGGCATGGTGCGCCCAGTGAGCTTCTTAGTGACTGTGGGCGTTCCTTCTTGTCGGAAGCTGTAGAAACCCTCCTACGCGAATGCAACATTGTGCATCGAACAATCAACGCTTATCACCCGCAAACCAACGGGATGACCGAGTGATTTGATCGCACGCTGGGTGACATGCTGTCCATGTATGTTTCCGATGACCATACGAACTGGGAACGCGTACTGCCATTCGTTACGTACGCTTACAACAGCGCTATTCAATCTACAATTGGATTCTCCTCGTTCTTTCTTCTTTATGGTCGGGAACCTTCGTCGTTCTTGGACACTATCCTTTTGTACCGCCCAGACCCTTCAGAATCGACGACTTTGGCCGCAGCCGCCACATATGCCAAAGAATGTCGGCAGCTCGCACGTACGCTTACTACGCACGATCAGGCTCGCCAGAAGGACTCCCATGACCAACGCTCATCTCCATCGTCATACGCGCCTGGAACAATCGTCTGCCCCAGACCTTTGCTCAAAGTTCACACCCAAGTATGATGTCCATACAGGATCTTGCGCCAGACATCACCAGTCAACTACATGGTTGAACCTGTTCAGCCACCTACAGATCAACGGCGCCGCGGGCGTGAAACTGTGCACGTCGACCGTCTAAAACTTCACTACGACCCACCAGTCGTGTCTGTGCCATAGGTCTCCAGGAAGGCTCCTTTTGCACCGGGGAGTCAATGTAGTGACAAAAATACGGGTTTGCTAGAGACGACGAAGAAGACGTTTGTTGTGGCAGAGGCTCGTGCTGCTGCAGCTGCTGCTGAAACCGCTGGCTGCTGTCTCGCTGCTGTTCGGCCTATTAAACGGTTGCATCACCCCGGCGTGGCATCTAACAGTATTCTTACAATATATTTAGCGCCATTTCATGATATGTCGCTCAATAAAAAAATTACAACATGGTCGCCTTCCCTCCGCATGCTTCGCATAACGTCGATTCCCAGAAGTAGTTGTGAAGTAGTCCTTTCTTATCTGAACTCAATGTAACATTCCATAACTAAAGATGCTGATTGAATTCAAATTGATCGCATAAAATATGTCCTTGACCTCGATACTCCAGTCGTCACTCACATTCATATTATATTGAAGAGTGGTGTTTTCCCTAAACCGTTGCAACTTGCACGCGTAGTGCCAATAATAGAAAAGGCGATTACAATATCTTCAGCAACTACCGTCCCATATTCATCCTACGAATATTCTAAAAAGTGTAGAAAAATAAGGCATTTTCGTTAGACAATCGTATTTCAGCAAGCATAATTGTTCATGACTTTCAGCATGGGTTTAGGAAATTCGTTCAACAGAAACACCACTAACTACCCAAAAATAAATTCTCATAGAATCATTACATAACAAGCCATTCATGATAGATATATGCATTGACTCCTCGAAAGCATTTGACCTCATTGATCATGTTATTCTTCCTCTAAAGCTCTACAAGTATTATATCTGTGCAATAGCCCACGACCTCATTCATTCATACCTTACACACAGGGTGCAGTATGTAGATATCGGTCATGTAAAATCTACTGAGCAGCTTGATAAAAAGGAGACACGCAAAGAAGCGCACTGGAGCCCTTACTGTCTCTGTATATGTTAACGACATCGTAAGTATAACAGGTAAAGCACAATTTCTCGCTTACGCTCACGATACAATCAAATTTATTGCTGAAGCAGTTGAAATGGTTTTAGAAGAAACAAGCAATGAAGTTTTATAAAAGACTGAACTTTTGGGCAGACATGAATTGCCTAATAATAAATTCAGGAAAACAAAAACAAGTCTATATCGACACAGAAAGAAAAAGTATCACAAGCACTGTCCACGAATCTAGATAATGACATGATAGAGTCTGTAATAGGCGTGAAAACTTTCGGGTGTTATTTTTTCAGAACATTTAACTAGTTATGAACATACGAAATATATGCGATTGAAAACGTCTAGCGCTGTTGGTGTCATAGCAAGAGTAAGACGCGTGCTGCCTGTTAAAATTCTACTGTGTAATTCTTTCATAGCTATTTTTCTGAATTATTTCAATGTGGTGTGGTGCAGCACTGGTATCATAAATTTGAAGAAGTTGCATATGCTCGAAAAAAGCTCTATCTGTCACAGAACAAGTATACGTTACCTTTATTGTACATTGAACTTTTTCCGAAGTATGACATTATTCCTGAATTTACTCTACTTGGTTACACGTTAGCATGGACGCGTCAGTGTTTTATGTGAAATGAAGTAAAATGAAGTAAGCCAAGTTTAAAGAAAACAGGTCTCTGAAGAATACCAGATTCAAAGAACGGTGGACTGTAGCCACTCTTGGGGCATCCGGTTGTACGCAGTCACCGAGTTACACAGTGCGTAAATGAGTTGATCTGCTTTACAATGATGGCTTTGATCATTTTGTCGCATCTAATAAAGATATTAGGCATTACTTTATGGGCAAAATCTCCATAGTTTGGCACAGCACATAGGAATGAATGTACGATATGTTTATCTTATGTTAAGCGGTATGTTTTTTTTAATTTGCACACGTTTGTCTTCAGTTTCATGCTACATTCGGCTTGAAGGCATGACGGGCGAAGGCATGCCGGCAACCGCAAGCAGCACCCGAGGCGTCGAAGACCCGGAAGACATCGAGGAAGTAGGCAGGACTGGAACGTGTGACGCTAGGGGCGAAGACGCCGATGCGGTGGTGGAGGCCAAACCAAGAGGTTCTCCACCGAAAGGGGACGAGGAGGACGAGCGCGAAGCGATGCCTCCTTGGACCCATGGAGATCGAGGTGCAGTAGGCGTAGCGGGGGCACTCTGGCAAGCACGGTGTGTTAGAGCCAAATAAATGCCAGGCGATGATGAGGGATGGCCCGCTGAAGCGGATAGCGCAGAGGGGCCACCCGTGCACGCACGAGGATGCCGACGAGGGATGGATGGAGCAGCCTCTTTCTGCGGTACTCCATGACCAGGCCGTGCGGTGCCTGGTCAAGCAGTGCCACATGGTGAAGAATGCTCGAACCAGTGGCAAAGCAGGAACAGGTCGTCCGAGGCAAGCGCAGGGGCGGAACAGACAGGGCTGGAAGGTGCCATGGAAGCACCATGCCATAGGTGACGCATCGGAAGGCGCAATCCGAGCCGATGCACCCCGTGCTTTCGGTCCACCTGGGACCGCCAAGCCTATATTCAAAGCGACTAGCAAGAGCGGCCCTAACAGCCATCGCAGCGAAGGAAAGGTCAGCGGTGGATCGCGGGCATTGGTACAAGGACCGTCATGACGCCCAAGTGTAAGGTGGTTGGGCACAGCCGAAGAGGTCCAGCAGCAGAAGACATCATGGTGCCGGGACGTGGCCACTGGGCCGGTGGCGTTGCCGGAGAACTGCAGCGGGACGTCACCGACTCCGAGAGGACCCCGAACCAAGGTCCTCAAAAGCGACAATAGGTTGGCGGTGGGAACCATGCATGATTATACGAGAGGGCCTCCACGATAGTCCAAGCAGCAAGTACGCCAAGGAAGGTGGCCAGGTAGGTGGACCCGTGTGAAAGCGGCGGCTAGAGGATAACGAGTACCGGGGCTCGTTGACTTTGTTAGCAAGCATTGCCACAGGGCTGGGAACGGCAGGCAAGCAGGTAAGAAAAGGTTGTATTGTTTCACCAAACCTGCTCCCAAAGGACGGTTTCTGCCACAGGCTGGGTTGGAATGCCACGTAGGTAGGTAGTCAGGTTCTCTCTTCAGGCAGGCAGGAGGGCTAGACTCGAAGTCCCCAAGACTGCAAGTCAGAGAAACCAGGACCCGTGAGGTATATCTCATGCAGTCAAAGAACCAATACCAAGACCTCCCAGGGCAGCTATCCGGGAGGTAACACTTCTGTGCCTTCGACTGCAACTCGATCAATGTAGGCGGGCGCCAGAACAGATGATTTTATTGAATTTGTAACAAGCGTGTTCTTCGGAGGAGTTTCAGCAAGAAACTCGCCAGGGCAAGCAAGACAGCTGTAGTACAGAAAACAGAAGGCCGAGTGCGCGACACACGAACTTTGTCGTCTTTTCTCTCCCTTGCACAGAGGCAGCGCCGATGTGCACCGCTACAATTTCCTCCCCGCACAAAGAGGAGCCATCCTGGCGGCGGCGACTTAAAGAAAAGACGCTATAGGTGGGTCGTAGCAGGTTTCAAGTCGCGTTACGTGAACTGTTTCGTGGCCTCGGCAGCGATGATCGCGCGATAGGTTGACCGTCTCGACGACGTAGTTTACGGGAGATGTCTGCTCCAGTACGCGGTAAGGACCGTGGTACCATGGCAAAAGCTTAGTAGAAAGTCCGGGAGTTGTGGACGGGACCCAAAGCGAAACCAGCTTTCCCGGGGACTAATGGGCATCAGACGCAGCTGTGCATTGACGGAAATTTTGGCACGACTGATCTTGCGTGGTGTACGAGCGAGCCAGTTTACGGCATTCTACAGCGTAAGCAGCAATTTGAGAGATGAGTTTTCCCTCGGAAACGTCTGGTTGGTACGGCAGAATGGTGTCCATAGAACATGAAGGTTCGCGTCCATACAGGAGAAAGAAGGGAGAGAAGCCAGTGGTAGTTTGAGACGCGCCCCGCCGCGGTGGTCTAGTGGCTAAGGTACTCGGCTGCTAACCCGCAGGTCGCGGGTTCGATTCCCGGCTGCGGCGGCTGCATTTCCGATGGAGGCGGAAATGTTGTAGGCCCGTGTACTCAGATTTGGGTGCACGTTAAAGAACCCCAGGTGGTCAAAATTTCCGGAGCCCTCCACTACGGCGTCTCTCATAATCAAATGGTGGTTTTGGGACGTTAAACCCCACAAATCAATCAATCAATCGTAGTTTGAGACGCAGAGTTGTAAACGTTGCTGACGAAAAGAAGTACGTGGTTCCAGTTTGTGTGGTCTTCCGATATGTAACTCACCAGCATGTCGGCAAGGGTACGATTGAAGCGTTCCGTCATGCCGTTAGTCTGAGGATTGTATGCGGAAGCGGTGCGGTGTACAGTGCGGCATTCTTTGAGCAGAGCCTCGATGGCATTTGAGAGGACGACGCGACCACGGTCTCTAAGTAATTCACGTGGGGCCTCATGGCGTAAAATGAAATGACGAAGAAGGAACCACGCGACGTCTTTCGCAATGTCGACTGATAGCGCAGATGTTCCTGCGTACCGCGTGAGGTGGTCGATGGCGACTATTATCCAGCGGTTGCCGTCAATAGTGGTCAGGAGTGGACCTAAGAGATCGACTACGACGTGGTCAAATGGTCGGGCAGGGCAGGGCATTGGCTGTAGAGGACCAGCGGTGCTGTGAGTAGGAACATTGCGACGTTGGCACGCAGGGCACGACTGAACGTACCGGCGAACGTATCGATACATTCCACGCCAGTAGTACCTCAGGCGAAGACGCGGGTACGTCTTGAACGAGCCCTTGTGACCGCACTGAGGGTCGTCATGAAAGGCACTGCAATTGTCCGCGCGCCAATTACGGGGGATCATGAGGAGCCACCTGTGGCCTTCGGTCAGGTAATTGCTACGATACAGCAAGCCTTCACGAAGTGCGAAGTGTTGAACTTGACGAAGTCAGGTGCGTGAGGCCGAGTTCGGGGCCCGTTGAGACAATTTATCGATTTCCCAAACAATTGCCAAACACTCCTTTTCTGTGACAGAGTAATTTGACTCCGCCTTTGTCAGGGTACGACTGGCATATGCTACAACGTACTCGCCAAAGTCTGGTTTTCGCTGGGCGAGTACCACGCCAAGGCTCACACCGATAGCGTCCGTGTGTATTTCTGTAGGCGCGTCGGGGTCATAGTGGCACAGAATTGGAGACATGAGGAGTAGGTGAAGCTTCGTAAATGACTCATCGCAATCGGCATTCAAAGCTGAGAGGTCGTCGCTGCCGTCGAGAAGCTGTCTCAAAGGGGATATAATGGAGGCGAATTTGCGGATGAAGTGGCGAAAATATGAACACAGCCCAATAAAGGTTCAGAGTTCCTTTAGAGTGCTGCGCTTGGGATATTCGGCAACCGCTCGAAGTTTGGCAGCATCTGGCGAAATTCCTTATTTGGGGACGACGTTGCCTAGGATGGTAAGCTGACGGGCGCCAAAATGTCATTTTTTCAGGTTTCAAATGCAAGCCGGCGTTAGTGAGCCACTCGATAAATTGTTGAACGCGAGCGATATGAGATGGGAAATCTGCAGAAAAAACCACAATGCCATCTAAGTAGCATAAACAGGTCTGCCATTTGAGGCCTCTGAGAATGGTGCCCATCATCCTTTCGAAGGTAGCAGGCGCGTTGCAAAGGCCGAAAGGCATTAAGTTAAATTCGTATAAACTGCCAGGGGTGAAGAACGCTCTTTTCGGATGGTCGGTTTCAGCCATAAGACTTGCCAGTAGCATGAGCGCAAATCCAGTGATGAGCAATATTCGGCTCCTTGAAGGCAGTCCTTGGTGTCAACGATGCGGGGTAGGGGACAAACATCCTTCTGCGTAATCTTGTTTAGGCAGGCGGTAGTCAACGAAAAATCTTATTGAGCCGTCTTTTTTCCGCACCAGCACGACAGGAGAGGCCCAGAGACTGTTCTATTCCTGAATGACGCCACGTTTTAGCATGTCATCGACGTTGTCGCTAATAACGCGGCGTTCGGCCAGTGATACCCGGAAGGGACGCTGTCGCAGGGGAGCATGATGACCGGTGTCAATACGATGAGCCACTGCAGACGTGCGCCCCAATAATGGCTGGCCAACGTCGAAAGAGACACGAAAGCGTTCAAGCAGTTGAACAACAATTGTGCGCGGGACTGGCGTAAGCCCGTTATCGATGCTACGCAAGAGGATGTCTTGGATAGGGGAGGTTGTAGCCGTGGCGGAGGTGATGGCATTTATTGTCAACGCTGTCTTTTCGCATGTTGCATCCAAAGAGAAGATGGCCTCAAAACTGCCTAAATGTCCAACACATTCGCTGCGTAACAGAGTTGCTGAGCAAGGAAAGGGATTGCACGCGTAGACCACACTGGCACCATGTACAAGAGTAACGACGGCAAATGGGAGTATGAGGTTCCTTCGGCGTGCACAATCTTCAGATGGTGTAAACAGGGCGGTCAAATCACAAACTGAGTCAGAGGAAATGGACACCAGGGTGGCAGAGAACGGAAAAATGATAGCGTCAGCAGCGACAACCAATTTAGGCACTGGGCTCGGGACGTCGACGACTGTGGTACTGAAAGGGGAGAAAGCAATTCGAGCTCCAGCACAGTCAACGAGTGCATCATGTGTAGAAAGTAAGTTCCAACTGAGGATCACGTCATGGGACGCATCTGACAGGACAACGAATTCCACAATGTAGAGTGTGTACTTGATAAAAAGACGTGCCATGCACGCCACCACAGGCATAACGTGCTGCGAGCTCACCATCCGTAATAAAAGATCAGAAACGGGTGTCGCCACTTTCTGCAGTTTGCGGCACAAAAGTTCACCTAAAACAGAAATGGCAGCTCCTGTGTCGACAATTGCGTTCGTCGCGACACCATCAATAATAAATGCGATCTCGCTCAGAGGCGAAAGATGAGGTCTTGAAATTTTTGACTAGGGCGCAGTTTGTGCCTCAGGAACTGCGGGTCTTAATTTTCCTCTTGCGTGATGTTGGTACGGCGGAGCATAGGAGAAATAGAGCGGCGCCGGGGAGGAGGAGATCGACGTGAGAGGGAACTGGCACGGCGCGAATAAGCACCCTGATGAGTCGGCGGAAGCAGGGTATGCTGGCTTCTGTGGCATGTAGTCGAGGTTGGGGATGTAATCATTGGCATAAACACTGCGCTGACGATGACAGTGACGCGCAACATGGCCAGGAATGCCTTAGGCGTAGATGGGCCTGTTGTCTGGAGTGCGCCAAGGGTTGTGAGGTGGTCCGGTAGGCGAGAGAGGTTGCGCGAGAACCGGGTGTATCGGGTGAACAGGGCGTGGTGGCGAGTAGAAGTGGGTGACTGGGGCGGATGGTGTTGGCGACGGTCGAGCATAGGAACGGGTAACGGCCTCAGCATAGGTGAGAGGCGCTGCCGGCTGCGCTGGTGGTACAGAAGGTGGAACCGCCTCCGCAACGTGAGCTTGAATGACACAACGAAGTGAGTGATCCAGTGACGTGAGACTCTCGGAGACAGACGTGGCAACAGAGATCTGAAGAGCCACTTCCTCACGGATGTATTGCTTAATTTGCGGCAGTAAGGTGGAATATTCAGCGCCAGTGCTCCTAGCTTCCAAAGATGAGAATTCCACTGTTTGAATTCTGGCGTGACGGGTAGAAAGGCCCTCTTTGCGCAGCTCGTCAAAGCTTTGGCACAGTTCAATGACTTGCGCTACTGTCTGAGGGCACTTGGCTACCAGCATATGAAATGCATCGTTATATATGCCTTTCAGTATGTGCCTGATTTTGTCAGACTCCGCCATAAATGCATTCACGCGCTTACACAGATCGATGATGTCCTCAATATACCTGGTGAACGTCTCACCGTTCCTTTGGGCTCTGGCACGGAGGCGATGTCCGGCGCGAAGCTTGTGCAATCCATGCTGACTGAAGAAGGAAGCGATGATTTGCTTGAATGCCGACCAGGTGGTGAACTCTGCTTCATGGTTGTAGTACCATAGCTTCGCCACATCGGTCAGATAGAAGCTGACGCGCGTCAACTTAGCAGGGTCATTCCATTTGTAGGCACCGCTAACGCGTTCAAACTCTACCAGCCAGTCTTCGATGTCAAGTTCGTCGGTGCCGCTGAACATCAGAGGGTCATGTTGACGAAGCGTCCTAGCACACATGACCGTAGGTGGTGCTTGGGAAGGAGCGGCTTCCTCGGCCATTCCGGAAGCAGATGGTAAAGTACGACTGCGGAGCTCCAGGACGAAAAGGAGAAAGACCCAGCAGTGCTCCACCAATAGTAACAAGCGTGTTCTTCGGAGGTGTTTCAGCCAGAAACTCGCCTGGGCAAGCAAGACAGCTGCAGCACAGAAAACAGGAGGTAGAGTGCGCGACGAACGAACTTCGTCGTCTTTTCTCTCCCTGGCACAGAGCCAGCGCCGATGTGCACCGGTAAAAACTGTTCAACCAAACGTGGAAGGAAATGAAGCCGAATCAGGGACATGGCAAGAAACGAGCGACACAAGAAGAACAAGATGAGTGCCAGCAGAACGTGGAACAGAGTCAGAGTTCTGGTTACGCGATGCAGGCAAACATGCACACCACAGCACAGGGTAAAAAATGGCGGCGTATCCACTGAGTGAATGATAGAGAGTGGGGTGAAGCATCCATCCGTCCATTCGTTCTTGCTTCCGTCCATCCATGCGTCCGTCTGTGTGACCGTTCATGCGTCCATTTGCCAGTCTGGGCGAGCGTCGGTTCGTGCGTCCACACGTCCATCTGTGAGTCCGTCCCTGCGTTCGTCCATGCATCTGCTCCTGCTTCCGTCCATGCATTCATCCGTCCATGCAGCCATCCGTGCGTCCGTCCATGCATCTGTCTGTTTGTCCGTTCGTACATCTATTCAATCCAAGTACCACCATCTCGCATCTTTTCATCACATATTCCCCATATAGAAGCACCGCCAATAAGCGGACATTCCAAGGACTGAACGAGACGTGACAAATGCACACTTTCTTACGGCTTGCGCTTCGTGTCTACTACCCACCTTTAACCACCTCGAGTTCATGGTATATACTAGTCCACTGCATTCATGGCACTGTGGCTCAACGCTAGTTAAACCTTTCTAAAACCAAGAAGGTTACGCCCAGCGAGTATAGCGTTGCAACCCTTTCTTGTCAGATAGTGCTCACTCTACATGCCAATGGCTGCTAATGGGGAATGAGAGACAAGTCAATTCGGATTTTAATTTCTTATGGCTTGCGCGTCGTATCTTCTTCCCGCCTTTATCCACCTCGAGTTCATGGTATATACTAGTTCACCCTATTCATGGCACTGCGGCTCAACGCTCGCTAAACCTTTCTAAAACCAAGGAAGTTACGCCCACCGAGTATAACGTAGCAACCCTTTCTTGTCAGATAGTGCTCAATGTAGAGACCAATGACTGCTAATGGGGAATGAGAGACAGGAAAATCGGGCTTTTAATAAACGCGCACACTGCGACTTTTTTATTGTTCAATAACGCCCAGGAGAAATCTCCCAACGGCACAAGCTTGCAGGTCAAAACGTAAGAATGGTTACACACTGCGACTACGACTACTAAGAGGGACTAACGAATGCTGCTTTAAGGAGCTTCGCCCTAAAAAGCACGAATGCGGAAACGCTGGCAGAAGACACAAAATAGAGCGAATCACTCAAGAAAAACGCAGTCTTGACGGCCATGGCGCAAGTGTTCGTAATACATGGCACACCTCAGCGAAAATACGTGACTCACACAGAGTTTCTTGAAGAGGCGCAGGGTAAGGGTGGGAGCATAACCTGGGGAGAACGCGGCCGTAGGCCACATCCCAAGTGCCGAGAGCACCCATGACAACGGCGTCTCCATGAAGCGCTGATACCGGTGACAAAGCAACGCAGCTACTGGCTTCTAGTGGGCCAGCTTCGTGTTGCGGGCATTGATGAAGACATTTAGCGTGTTCTTGAAGCGACACGTGACATCAAGAACGATGGCCTCTGCGCCACGCACCTGGTTGAAATCTGGAAGAAGGCGTGTGTCGCCAATGGCCCTGTTCTCTGATGCGGCGATGTCGCGCGATGCCGCGGCGTGGGCTAGGTCGACGACTGCATTGTGCGGGCCTGGTACAGCGCTTTGCAAGGCAAGCATTGGCAGACAACCTAGGGCAGCGTTTCACGTTGGTTATAATAAACTAGAATATGGTCTAGTGGGGCAACCGGCAGGACACGGCTGCTGTATCGGCGGTCCAAAAGGACATGGACGACCACCAGGATTTCTCGCGGCGCCACTGCGCCTTTTTATGTCATGTGCGCGAGGCGAACGCACGCCGGCGGCGTGTCCTCTGGAGAGCGCTTGCAGCACGAGAGTTAATCAGTGTGTGTGCGTAAGTATGTGTGAGAGTTTGGCGCATTCAGCCATCGCCACCTGAAAAAACTTCATGAAGGCCTGGAAGCTCTACCGCATATGTCAACGGGCTGACGACGATGGTTGCTTTGTGCGCTGTGGTGACACGCAACGCAACCAACGCCGGCCTTCGGTGGCACGTTCGCATCGGCGTTGCAGTTCCTGCAGCATTACTGCGCTTCGACGTGAAACAACGATTGTCGCAGCGTTCTCTGTGTGCCGTCAGGCTTTTCAGACTTGCGATGTGTGCTGCTTGTGGTTGTGCTCGTGTTCGTTGGTGAGTGACCAGATTGCGAGCATCTGCGGTGCCAAGGAAGTGTTGTGTCTGCAATTCAGTGTAAACCACGAATACATGGCCCGCAAGTTTATGTGTTTGCATTTCCGACTGGCCAAGAAGCAAGGAAGGCATAGATACTGTCTCTCCTATGGGATAGTGTTAGCCCAACAAAACATGAAAAAGTAAATACGCTGCTTTACTTTCGTTTCGTGCATTGTATTACATCTAGTACCGTGTTGAGAACGCGTTAAGGAAAATACCATAAACGGGAAGCATAATGCTGTCGCTTTTTTTTGTCACGCGCGGATGCTCCAAATAATTTTTAGCCCAAATGATATAGACGAGAGGCTTAGCGATGGTCAAAAGGAAATCCTAGCGCACACGAGATGCGCTTGTCATTCCTCCGGCCCGTGTGCGTGCTTCTCAACAAGTGTTGTTGCGGGACGCCTACCACGCTCTTGTGGGCTGTGTAAGAAAGCGAAGCCCATGAGCGTCTCTTGCAGGCCGGATTATTGCATTTCCAGTTCTAACAAGCTACTCTACTGCACGTGTGCCGGTGCAATCTGCTGCATTCTTTCGCCAGTACCAGGATGGAGTCTGTACTTTGTGAGATATCCTGCACCAACAAACAAGTAGCTCACGACATGTTGAAGCAGAGAACGAATTCTCATTGTTTTACTCCTCCGGATTTCCCAATTGGTAAACGGGGCGCTCCAAAGGCGTCGCTGTTTGCAGCTTCCAGAGATAACGATCTCTGTAGAAAGTGGGAGCGCAACCTCTGGAGGGCTGTCAAGCCTCTCACCGAAACTTCAGCGGTGTGCGAGCATCATTGCGAGCCAAGATACATACTGCGCGAATATATACATCCTGCGCGAATAAATGCTTGTGAAGTGCGTATTCCCCGAGGAAAACCGTCACTGGTTCCTGATGCCGTGCCAACGCTTTTGCTAGGTGGTCGACGCAGTCTTTAACCTTGTCGTTTTACGTTTCCTAGAACCAGAACGCAAACACGCGTTAAAGTAACCACATCCGTGGCTCTGCAGGAGTCTGCGGCGGCCCGACAATGCAGCCGAAGCTGTAATGAAAAGTAGCAGTGGCGCCACCTGGCGGCTTCGGCGGGAAAGCTGACACCATAGTCCAGTCGGTCGCGCCACTAGATCACATTCTAATTCACTATAGGGTTGGTATCTGCAGATACGGCAGAGCAGGTTCCTGTCCGCAGGTCCCCGCATGTGAGCACCGTTGAAGGGAAAGGTTTAGGTGGGTCTGATGAATGAAACACCGGTCCGTGAAGGTGCTTAAGGCCACTTTGATCTTACCCAAAAGGCCGAGAAGCATGACAACTTGCGCCATCGCTGGTTGACCGCCTGCACTTTACTCCATTTGACAAGCTGTTGGCAGTGCAGCCAAAGGTATAATAGCTCTGTCGTCTAATTTGGGCTGTGGAGGCATAGCGAATAGTCCATGAAATATTTTAGCAATCCAATAGTATTTTGCGAGCCACATCCAGGGAAACTGAAAACATTACTAGGCTTCAATTTCCAAAGAGTGCAAAGCGTTGTCATCATTAGTGAAATACAAAAGAGAAATGCCGTTGGACGAATCTCTACGAAGGCTTCCTGTGGTGTGATGATCAATGAGGTTGGAGGTTGTGCGCCGCCATTATGCCACCCTAGTAGACTGTCTCTGTTCTAGATACCTCTCAATCTGTGCGACCAGTGAGCCATCCTTACAAAGTGCGCGATTTTCTAAAGCTGACGAAGCAGATTGCTTTGAACATTCTTGAAGGCTTCACGTCGTGTGCGGGTACAGTGTACGTGTTGATTCAAACATCAAGAGGGCTGTAAAACTGATCCAGGTCAGCGGGCAAACGCTGTACTACTTCGTTGAAAAATAGAGACGAAGGACACCGGCAAATTCCTGCCTCCAAAAAAGCGTTCTAGTGGAAAAGTATGGATCGCGCGAAAAAGCGGGACGAATATGACCTCATTGCTTTCAGATGAGTGGTGTACGCTTTTTAGGGGCGAAGTTCCTTAAGCCATGGTTCGTACGCGATGTAAGTAGTAGTAGTAGTAGTAGTAGTAGTAGTAGTAGTAGTAGTAGTAGTAGTAGTAGTAATAGTAGTAGTAGTAGTAGCATTAGTAGTAGTAGGGGCCGCGAGCGGCAGCAGTCGTAGTTGTAGGTAGTGTTGCGGATCGGGGGCTGCCCGGTCTCTCTTGTGGTAGCGTGGTGTAGCTTCGGGTTGAGGAAACGAGCGCTTACAAGATAGGGATACGAAAAAACAAACAAGGTTTATGGCACTATTTACACTTATTTACAGCATGACAGGTTAGAAGTTCACAAACCACGAACGTGGTGGTTGAACCATTACATGGTTCAGAGCGACGTCCTGCACTTTGCGGCGTCGTTATAAGCCCTGTCGGGCTCCTCCTTCTTGAGTGAAACACCAATCACACACACACACAACAGGCGAGGGGTACGAGCATGCACGGCGCACGTGAACATCCAATATTGAGTCGTGATCACTGCACTCCAAGGTGGCACTAGAGGGGCTCTTCCTCGTCGTGTGTCGCTGGTCGAGGGGTCCCAAGCTCCGGACAGCAGACATCAAACGGTCCGCCAATCTGTCCGCTCAATTAGCAGGGCAATTTGTGGCGGCGGCCGCAGTTTCTTTCAAGGAAGACGCTGTCTTTGTTGTCCTCTCTGGAACGGCTTACAGCGTCGTGGCGACATGACGTCTCATCCTCCGGCTAGCAGGGACAATACCTGGCGGGCATAGGCAGCCGGTCAGTCGGCTACTTGTTTGAGGATTAAAAGAGCGCCGCTCCCCCGTCATATCTGGACGCTGGTTCCGAGAAAACTGGGTTCCAGGCGTGGGAACGCTGCCCGGCTACGCTTCCCAGCGACAGCATGGCGTCTACTGACGACGGTCATAGCAGCTTCCCCCTCGCCAGATGAGTCACGGAGGGCAGGCAGTCACCGCTGCTGCTCACAGAGACGACGAAAGGGTCCGTAGTTAAATGCCAGGACCTCGCCTTTGCTTGTCGCATGGTCTAGGTAACCGTCGAAATCTTCGACAGCGTTTCTGAAACTCGACCACATGCACAAGCAAGCACTCGGCCCCCTTCGAACAAACCAAGCCAAAAGAGGGATGGCAAACCAATTTTCTTCACTAACTTTAACAAAAAGCTCCCACTCAAAACTATCAAGACTCACTTCATCAGAGAAACCAGACGTGCTACCTTACAAATTTACATAATAAGATGCACGAAAAAAACTAAAATATCAATTTTGATACATCAAGAGCACCCCAGAATGGCTTATGAAGAGCGGCTGAGCGCGTCAGCGTTTCCATTCAATTTGTCCTTTTTTTACTTAATGTCAAAATGATATTTTTGAAGAATCAAGCTCCACCTCACAAGGTGACTGTTCTTTGATGTCACGGTTTGCAGCCAAGTAAGGAGACACTGGTCTGTCTCTACTTTAAATTTAGCCCCCCTGAGATAACACTGCCACTGATGAATGCTCTACACAATGCAGGCGCACTCCTTTCCTGAAGCGCAGTACGTTATCTCACGAGAGCCCAAATTCTGGCGCAAGTAAAGCGCACCTTTGCTTGATACCATTGTCGTCCTGATATAAAACAGCAGGCTTCCTTTCATTCGCTGACCACTTTCATCGGTTCTGTCCCGCTGAGAGCATCAGTCAGAACTCGGATGCAGTGAGCGCTAATTTTGTCCGAACGTCCGTCTTTGTTTACGGCCGCCCATAATTGTCTACCACTGAGACATAAAGCTCACCAGCCTCCGGAAAGCTTAACCTAAGCTGTGACCTAACGGTCTACCTCAACGGTTGGAGAAAGCTTGATCTGCTCATATGATCATTCAATCGATTATTCTTGGCAGAAAACATCGACAAAACTTAGGAGACAACGATGCTTTCTTGAAGGTTCATTTGGTTAAAGTTACCTGCTTATGCAAACGCTTCTGAGTAAAAAAAAAACCACTGGGCTCGCCTGAGCTCTTTAATTACTCCCATTCCAACAGCGTTGCAAGGTACACGGTACTACTAACCAAAACGCTTAATCCCTCACACTTTGTCTCAATTCTCAATCAAACGTTACGTTGTAACACACCGTGTACAACACAAAAGTAATTCTAGGTGCAATACTCATTAAAGCACCTCCCAACAATTTCATAGGTTTTACGCTAAAACAGTGCACTAGAATGTTCTCAATACTACTAGTGCGTAACGACAACTCTACCGTGTAGCGCCGAACTTAATAATATTACGAAATCATTTGGTCTATGTTAACATCTTCCTCCTTAAATGCTCATTCACGCCACATCCACATGACAGTGAAGGCATACGACATTACACTAAACCTTCGAAACACAGGAAAAATAACTCACTTTTCTGACTTTTACCTTGTCGACAGGTTTGTACTAATGATTAAAACACTTCGATGTTAACTTTAGCCTTCGGTTCGGCGGTTTTCCTCCTGAAAAATTTACACCGCATTACGTTACCTACAAAATAAAAGGACTGAAATTACACCTACAAAGTAAAACTAAGTAATCATACTGAACAAGCATGTGTTACTCAATCTGACCAGCCCCTTTTCTCAACTAGATTCGCTTGAATCGCACGCAATGGGGTCGTGGTCCCGGCAGTTTTCGAGCACGCCAGAAGCTACAAAATGCACAAACTAAGCAGTGCACTGCCGTCATACCTCATTTTACACTTCGGCCTGTTCCCCTCAGCAATTTGAAAGAGGACGCCAGAAACAGGGGGAAAACTGGGGCCACTGTCCCTTTGTGTTCACCCCGACGTGGTTTTTAGCTTTTGCGATCTTTCGACGTTGACCCTTCGGACAAGGCCGCCTTCCTGAAGTCGTCGTGTTCTCACTCTGTTTAGCAACTGCGCTACCATTGCCTACATTTGACGATGTCGAAACATCCTCTTGAGGCACGAAGAAGGCTTTCCAGCTCCTCACTGGGCCCATTAGGGCTGCTGGCACCTTCCTCATCCACGCAAGGAGCGTCTTTCGACATCGTCCCTACCTCCAGACCGGCCAAGGCCTCGTTATCTGCATGCTCTACATTGATGCATTCAAAAATATGCGGGCCATTTTCTGGCGCGATCTCTGTTTCTAGCGCTTCATGACGCGCCTCAATTTCTGGCGCTTTGCGACGCGCCTCGCTTTCAGACCTTGGTCTGAGTCTTTCTTCCTTTTTGCTAACAGAGTTTACAAATCTCCTGATTAACTCTGCTTTAATAACTTTATAGTTGTTCGCGTGCTGCTCACTGAGTCGCGCAACAACATCCGCTGCCTCGCACGGCAGAACCGTGAGTAGCTTCTGAGACCACGTGTCTCGCTTACACGACAGTTGCCTACACTTTCGTTCAAACAGTCCTAAGATACAGGCCCATATCCCATGATACCTCATATGACTGCATGTACCTAGACATCTCGAACTCTGCCTCAATGTCGAGAAGAAGTGCCCCTCGCTGGGGTCCCAACCTCATACTCAATTCATAGTCTTGTTCGAAAAACTTTGTCTTGAGGCCTTCTTTTTCGTCTCCACTCTTTCCTTCCATCTGAGCTGCTCTTAGTTTTCTTTCGATGATGATGTCCCATTCTTCACTTAGTTCCTCATCATCAGCCCCCAAATCATTAATCGCTTGAGTGACTATGGGTTTTCGTGCCAAACCCTTTGTAATCGATCCCCAACTCCTCACACAACAGCAAGAAGTCTGACTTCTGCAGTTCCCGTAAGTCCATGATTGTACTGAGTGCTCGATACTTCCAAAACAACTTTCCGAAACGGCGAAACTGAGTCTTTCGGCAAAGTTAACTAACAGTTCTAAAATTTACCCTCTTTTAGAACCTGGTTCACTCAAAGGTAAAGCCAAGCACTCACCCATAAGTGATCTATGTCTTGAGCCAGCTGCTTCCCTTGGGCCGACTGTTGTTGTCACTTGTAGCTTCGTATCCCACCGCTGCCAACCAGTTGTTGCGGGTCGGAAGGAAGGTCGCTGGAGGATACGAGAACAAAACAGGGTTTATGGCACTATTTACAAATATTTACAGCATAGAAAGGTTGAGAGATTTCACAAACCACGAACGTGGTGGTTGAACCGTTACGTGGTTCAGAGCGACGTCCTGCACTTTGCGGCGTCATTATAAGCCCTGTCGGGCTCCTCCTTCTTGAGTGAAACACCAATCACACACACACACAACAGGCGAGGGGTACGAGTATGCACGGTGCACGTGAACATCCAATATTGAGTCGTGATCACTGCACTCCAAGGTGGCACTAGAGGGGCTCTTCCTCGTCGTGTGTGTCGCTGGTCGAGGGTTCCCAAGCTCCGGAACAGCAGACATCAAATGGTCCGCCAATCTGTCCGCTCAATTAGCAGGGCAATATGTGGCGGCGGCCGCAGTTTCTTTCAAGGAAGACGCTGTCTTTGTTGTCCTCTCTGGAACGGCTTACAGCTTCGTGGCGACGCGACGTCTCATCCTCCGGCTAGCAGGGACAATACCTGGCGGGCATAGGCAGCCGGCCAGTCGGCTACTTGTTTGAGGATTAAAAGATCGCCGCTCATTCGTCATCTCTGGACGCTGGTTCCGTGAAAACTGGGTTCCAGGCGTGGGAACGCTGCCCGGCTACGCTTCCCAGCGACAGCATGGCGCCTACTGACGACGGTCATAACAGTAGCCACTTCTACCACCGGACTAGAGGAGCGGCCCGCGCGCACTTGTTTGAATTGTAAAGGAAATCCATGCATGTTAATCATAAATAAAAAGATAGTCGTTTCTGATGAAATAACCTACAGTATCGGTGACCTAATCTCCATTGAAATTTGCCTTGAATTTGATGCTTCATAAAAAAGACTAGTAACAAAAGGACGCAGTTTTGGCGCTATCTGACCAGAAAATGTTGCCTCGTTAAACTCGCTCGGTGCAACCTCTTTGGTTTTCGCAAGGTTTAGAAAGGGTTCGACCGCAGTGCCATGAATTAGTGGCAGGGATAGGTGGGAACTATACACAAAGCCCAGGCCGTAAGAGTGCCCACATGCCGCTCCTTTAGTCCAGCCGTGCCACAACCGCTCGTTTAGTCCTTGGAACATTCGCTGGATGACGGTACTTATATATGATGAATATATGGGGAAAAGATGTGGCATGGCGGTACTTGGAGTGTTCACTAGATGGACGGACGGATGAACAGACGCATAGATGGACAGACAGATAGAAAGACGGATGGACGCGCGAATTCGCGCACGGATGTGCGAACACACGGACGGACGCATGGACGGACGAACGGACGGACGCACGAACAGGTGGAAGCAACAACAAGCGGAATGGGTGGCAGATGCTTCGCACTACTCATCATGATGCAATCCGTGGATATGCCGTGCTATTTTGTTTTTGTTTGAAAGATGAAATTCTAACTATCGCCATAGTGGTGCAGCGTATTAAAGATGAGACGCTTCCAATGATGTCCATGCCACGGCGACGATTCAGAGAATATTGAAAAAAATCACAGCATATCCACAGAGTGAATGATGATGAGTAGGGCGAAGCTTCGGTTGGTTTTTTCGGTAAACCGTGAGTTGTCCGTCAGTCCACTGGCCAAGTGTGTCTGTCTGTTTGTCTGTCTGCTCGTTCATCTGTCCATCTGTCTTTTTGAGCGTCCGCCCAGTCCGTTAATCCGTCTGTCTTTATGTTCAACTAGAGAACTCTCCGAGTACCATGTCACATCTTTTCCTCATATATTCACCGTATAAAACCAACGCCACCTAGCAGACAATCTAAAATAAACTAGAGGAGGCCACCTACAGCTATATACATCGAGGACGCAAGACCCATACCCTAAGGAGCTTTCTACCGCAAAAGTTCGGCTTCAAGTACGAAAAACGCTCTCAGAACGCCATTGAGAACAAAAGATTGAACAGTTCAGAATTAAGTTCCGATGAGGACTATAACATAAAAACTCGTGGAACGGACTCACGTCAATTATTAAATTTGTGCGTTCAGCTTGCGATCATTGAGTACTGTTGTAGTGAGAGTAGCTAAAGTGAAAACACAGAACTCTCTGCTAATAGAGCAAAGAATCAAGCAACTCACCACTGATATTTCAAAACAAAGCTTCCGATATATTTATTCAGTCACTTCTTCGTTAATTGATTAAGTCACTGAAGTATATATTCATATACACGTTGTAAAAACAATTACAAAAAACTAAAACGTACAAAAACTCATAGGAACAGGTGACAATAACAAAAAGTAATAGCTGTGACGCGAAGTCGAAGCAATGAACGCGATAACAACAAATTGGAAGATTACGCGCAGAATGGAAAGCCGATCGAAACGGGCCCCTCATTTCTCACACCCAAAGAAGCACGATACGTACTCACAGGTGCAGATCCACGCGAATAAGTGTCTCAGTTGTTACTTGGTTGTTTCTGAAGAACGCGCGCATTTGGAAAACGGAGACAGCAATAATTGCATTGATTTTCGCACGCCTGGAAAATACAACAGAATCATTCCAGGTAAAGCCCGTCGGCAGCCAAGACGTGCGATCCTCCCCTCCTCCTAACCGCGAGATAAGGGCGCGCGAGGAAGCGTCGCTCTCCTGCGCTAAGTGGAGCAAAGAACGCGTGAGAGATTAAGTGCACGCCGCCACGGGACGTGACGCGACGTGGGGACGCGCTCTTGCGCTATCTTGCTGGTGATGCTGAAAACACCGTCGTTCCTCCCGAAGAGCCCGTGAGCATCGGTAAGTGGTAGATGTATATAGCTTGCCCTTTAAACGGTGAAGGAAGTGCTCTTTGGTGGCTCAGTGGTTAACGCCCTGCTCTCACGATTGAGAGGACCTAAGTTCAATTCCGCGCACGCCCGAGGCCTTTTCAGTTTTTTATTTCTTGCATTTACTATATATTGTCGCGAGAGGAAACGATAAGCAGGAACTCGAAGTGGAGGACTGTTTACTCAGCCACAGCTGCCATTCACTTCTTCGCTCTCGTCTTCTGCCACCAACAGCGTGGCATTACCCTCTCCCCAGAGAAAAAAAAGAAGAAGAAGCATCGCATGAATGCCACGGCTCGGCACCAAAAAACAACAAAAATTAGTCAAAAATGTCTGTGTCCTTTGAAAAGAAAAAGGACGAGATGAAAAATAAAGAAGCAAGAAAGTAATGCACAATTGTCTTGAAGGCTATTGCCACATCACAAAGTTCTTAAGTTGCAGTCAACGCGAATAGTATGGCTTCATCCTGGAGACGTGAACCACATCCGAGGAGCGTGGTCTGCGAGAACGGTATGACGTGTCTGCTGGGACAACTTCGTAGTTCACTTCGCCGAGGCGATGAAGAACTCGGTTTGGTCCGAAGTACCGTCATAACAAGTTTTCTGAGCGTCTCCGTTGACGTATAGGAGTCCAAACCCAGACTAGGTCACCGGGTTCATGTATTACTGCTCTGTGATTGGTGTTGTGTCGGCGAGCATCTTGATTTTGCCGCGATAAAATGCGAAAGCGCGCCAGCTGCCGGGCGTCTTCGGCACGCTGAACAAATACATCTGTGTCCAGGGTAATCGTGTCCGGCAGAGTTGGTTGCAGCATGGGGTCAAGCATTGTGGTGACGTCGCGGCCGTGAACCAGACGAAAAGGAGCAAAGCCGGTGGTTTCCTGCAAAGCCGTATTGTAACAAATGATATGTACGGGAGGATTTCATCCCGATTCTTCTGATCCTTGGCGACATACATTGATAGCATTTCTGCCATTGTTTTGTTAAGGCGTTCAGTTAACCCGTTTGTCTGCGGGTGGTACGCAGTTGCTGTTCGGTGCGTCGTGCCGCTCAGCAACAGGATCTATCGGAGCAACTGTGCTGTAAAAGCAGTACCACGATCTGTGATGACGACAGTGGGAGCACCGTGGCGGGGAACGATATTTTTGATGAAAAAGTCAGCCACCTCGGAAGCACTTGCTCGCTGGGCGGCCTTGTGTTTCGCAGTATCTGGTCAAGTAGTCGATGACAACCACAATTCAGTGGTTACCAGCCGTAGACTTCAGAAATGGGGCGAGTAAATCCATCCCGACCTTTTCAAAAGGTGCGTGAGGGGGTCGCAAAGGCTGAAGCAGACCGGCTGGTTTCGTCGTTGGAGTTTTGCGGCGCTGACAGGCTGTGCAAGTCTTGACGTACTGCCGGACGGTTTTCGTAAGTTTCCGCCAGTAGTATTTGTCTTTGATCTGCGCCAGAGTACGCGCGAAGCCAAGATGCCCTGACGATGGCTCGTCGTGACAAGCACGCAAATATCATCGCGGAGAGCAGCAGGAACGACGAGGAGGTAAAGAGTTTTTGTTGAATGAAAGTTGCGCTTGTAGAGGATGCCTTGGCGTAGACAGACAGATGACAAATCACGCACGAACTGACGGGGGGGGGGGGTTGTGGGTGACATCCCTCAAGGTATTCGACCAGTGGTTGTAATTCTAAGTCTTCGCGTTGCAGCTCAGCCACGTTTAATGATGCGAGAATAGCAAGGCAGCTGAAGTCTTCATCATTGTCTTCTTCAGTGACCTCGACGGGTGCGCGGGAGAGACAGTCCGCGTCGGTGTGTTTCTGACCAGACTTGTAAACCATCGTTATATCGAATTCTTGTAACCGAAGGCTCCATCTTGCGAGACGGCCCGAAGGATTTTTCCGATTCGCTAGCCAGCAGAGAGAGTGGTGGTCACTGACGATTCGGAAGGGGCGTCCGTACAAGTAGGGCCTGAATTTCGTTATGGCCCATACAACCGCCCGACATTATTTTTCAGTCGTCGAGTAGTTCTTCTCCGCAGATGACAACATGCGGCTAGCGGAGGCGACGACGCGTTCCACACCATCCTGATATTGCACGAGAATAGCTCCGAGGCCAAGGTTGCTCGCGTCAGTGCGGACTTAAGTGTATGCTTCGGTGTCGAAGTGACCTAGGATCGGTGGCGTTTGTAGGCGTTGTTGAAGGTCGCGGAAAGCACCGGATTGTTTGGGGCCCCAGACGAAGGCGACGTCATCCTTGACAAGTTGTTGTAGAGGGTCGGCGATTTTCGAAAAGTTCGGCACAAAGCGGCGGTAATAAGCACTAAGTCCCAAAAAGCGGCGTACATCATGCTTTGTTTTCGGTATCGGGAACAAAGCAACTGCCATAGCCTTGTCAGGGTCGGGGCGAACACCACTGCTGCTGACAATGTGGCCAAGGAATTTCAGTTCCTCATATCCAAAATAACACTTTCCCGGTTTCAGAGAGAGGCCGGCAGTGCGAATAGCTAAAATAACCGCCTCAAGCCGTTCAATGTGCTGTTCAAAAGTCGTAGAAAAAACGACTACATCGTCTAAATACACTAAACAAGAGTACCACTTCAAGTCACATAAAACTGTGTCCATCATTCGGTGGAACGTGGCTAGAGCGGAGCACAGGCCAAAAGGGAGAACTTTAAATTCATAGAGACCGTCCGGTGTAATAAACGCTGTTTTTTCTCGGTACCGTTCATCTACTTTAATCTGCCAATATCCGCTACGGAGATCCATGGAAGAGAAGTAACGGGTGTGTCGCAGGTGATCCAAGGAGTCATCAATACGAGGAAGAGGATATACGGTCTTTTTTCGTGATTTTGTTCAGTTTGCGGTAGTCGACGCAGAATCGTAATGAACCATCTTTCTTTTTAACCAGAACAACTGGTGACGCCCGAGGACTAGTCGATGGTTGAATTACGTCGTCATCGAGCATTTGTTTCACTGGATGACGGATAGCATCTTGCTCCTTCTGCGACACGCGGTAAGCATGTTGGCGCACGGGTTGCACGTTGTGCTCAGTGATAATTCTGTGCTTTATTAGAGGAGTCTGCCGGACTTTCGAAATAGCGGCAAAACAGTCACTAAAGGATGAGAAGAGACTGAGGAGCTTTGCCCTCTTAGGTTCTTCCAACTGGCGATTGACGTTGAGGCGACTAGTCACGTCAGTATCGCAGCTGTTCTCAGTCGAGATCGTCGTTATCAAAGGGAAGGCGTGCGAAGTAGGGATGCGAAGTAAGCTATGGTTGTGCATTTCGCAAAATGCCTGTGTTCGCCACCGAAGTTCGTAACTAAAACCGTAGTCTGGCCATTTCGCAGTTGAACGAGACTTCGAGCAATGGCCACTTTCCCGATCAAGCAATAACCTCAGGTTACTTTCGGCGATGCCCGTAATCGACTGCTCCTGTGTCGACAAGCGCAGTCACCGGATAACAGTCGACGGAAACGGTAATGGCAGTGGACGTTCTGTTGGTGGTTTCACAAACTGGCTTTAACGGCACGTCGTAAGGCAGCGGCGGAGGGTATTTGTCGGTTCGCGTGACAGCGGCCTCACCTTTAGAGGTCGCCGTTTTCAGTTTCCCCGGCGTGGGCTTGTGCCACTGACACCAGGGGACCCAAAGGCGGGTCGGGCGCGGTGCGTTGATGTGGACGGACGGGGTGATGGTGACCGTGACTGTCGTCGCGGTGGGACAGGAGCGTGATGACTACCTTTCAAGTAATCCGCAATTTCTTGTGGGCGCTGACCATAGCGTGGACAACGCGCATCTGGGTGGAATCCGCGTAGGCCTATTCGTCGGTAGTAACAGTCGCGGTACATGGGTCCAACTTCGCCACAATGGTAGCACAAAGGACGATTGTCGGGTGCACGCCAGACGGTGGACTTCCGCGGGCCAGGACGAAGATCGGCCTGAGAAGGCAGGCGATGGGCTGGACTTGGAAAGCATCTGCGGGTCCCAGTAGGTTGATGAGCAAAGTGTGCCGTCGACGACGTAGAGGCGCGTAGGGCATCCGCGTAGGAAAGCGTGGGAGGTTCGCCTTGCGATGGTGGTGAGGAGTGAACGAACTGCCTGATTTCGTTACGAACGACGTCCGTAAGAGCAGCGCTACTGGGAGGGGACGCTGCATGAAATTTCCGAAGTTCTTCGCGTACAACTTGCCGTATGAGTTCTGTGAGGACCTCCCTGTTATCACCTCCTGGTACAAGCGAGCACGCAGCGGACATGGCCGTCTGACGCTCATACTGCGACACGCGCTGCCGAAGCATGCGCTCCATAATTGTGGCCTCACGTACGAACTCGGACACAGTTGTAGGAGGGTTGCGCACAAGGCCTGCGAAAAGTTGCTCCTTTACGCCTCACATTAGCAGGCGCACTTTCTTGTCTTATGGCATGTGGGGGTGAGCCCGTCAAAACAATCGCGACATTTCTTCGACAAACATGGCGACGCTCTCGTTCGGCATTTGAAATCGCGAAGAAAGTGCTTGCTCCGCTCTCTCTTTTCGTTCGGGGTTACTGAACGCCTCGCGAAGCTGCTGATGGAATTCCTGCCAACTTGTGAATGAAGTATCGTGGTTTTCATACCACACTCTTGCCGCGTCTAAGAGGGAGATATACACGTTCTTCAACTTACGGCGATTGTCCCAGTCGTTGATGGCAGTGACCTGGTCGATATGGTCAAGCCAGTCTTCGACATCCTCATCGGCATCACCATGGAATGGGTTGGGTGTGCGAGGCGTGTTGATAACACAGGGTACGCTAGCGAGTGGGTCATGCTCGGTTTGAGTTGCGCATGTTGCAAACATTGTCCTCACGGAACTTGCCAAGGATCCGTACTGTAGTGGTAGTCCTTGAAGGCGGCGGCTGCTTCGATAGATATCAGCAGACCCTGGTGCATTGGCGGTGGTTGCTTCTGGTTCAGGACAAGCAGGCATAAGACGTTGCAGTACAGTACCCAGCACGTCCACCAGTCTGTCGTGAGACGAAACGATAGGCAGGAACTCGAAGTGGAGGACTGTTTACTCAGCCACAGCTGCCATTCACTTCTTCGCTCTCGTCTTCTGCCACTACATATATATATATATATAATATATATATATATATATATATATATATATATATATATATATATATGGGAATAATTATTCAATGGGCCAGTTAGTCTTTGTGAAGTATGGGATATGGCACAACGGGAGCGTTGTCAACATGAATAAATATATTTATTTCCCAACACTTGCGGGAGAATTCCTACCTTCATCAGGGGATGAGGTAATCATCCCCTGACGAAGGGAGGACTCCTCCCCAAACTGTTGAGAAATATATGTTGATAGTCGAGGAGGAGGAAATTAACTAAGTGAGTACCTAAACTGCCTCCAGTTACTGTTATATAAGTTACGTGCGTAGTCGTTGGCTTCCTGTGACTACAGGGCTATCCTTATCTTCAATTCACGATTAAGCTTTTGTTTCCTCCATCTTTTTGTGAGCCTTCTTTTCACGTCCCACAATTGTAGGTGTCTGTTGATTGCTGGGGCTTCCACGCTTGTTTCTAGCTCTTTTTTCACTTTTCCATGGGCCTCCTTTATCTGTGTTACCCACTTAACAAGATCTGTTATTTCTCTTTTGTCGCCCAGGTTCTCCCAAAATTTAGTCCAGTCAGATATTTTGCCTTTACCAATTCGTCTTGTTGTGGTGGCATTCATTGTTATTCCGAGAATGTTGGAATCGCCTCTCAAGTTTTCTCCGAGGTGTGCCTATATGGTGTTCGCTTCAGCTTTTGTAAACGTTAAGTCCGGCGACGTGCCTTTAGTTAAACTGTTCCCGACCTGCGTCGGTTGGTCTGGTTGTGGGGGTTGACAGAGATCATACTTTTCGACAAGGTCTACAAGAAGCTTGCCCTAGGGCTGTCCTGCTTATATCTCAAATTTCTGTGTAGTGCATAAAAATTTCCCATGATGATAAGCCTGTCTTTGTTCTTATATAAACCCATCGTATGGACTTTGAAGTTCTCAAAGTCAGCTCCTCTCTCTTTAGGTGGGCTATATATAATCACCCCTACTGTGTTTGAACCTCCACGATTTTGTGCCGCACTGTTATTATAAGTGTTGCACTGCCTCATCGCTCATGTAACTTCCGCTCAACGCTATATCTCTTTTGGTAAAATTCGCCACTCTTGAGTATTTTGGGTTATCATGTTTTATGTACCCTCTCAAATTGATCTGAAATTTGTTCACTTCTTGAAGGCAGAATATATCTGGTGGGATTGAAGATGCTCCAATAAATTGCTTGAAATTTTTAATTTTCGTTTTTAATGAGCAACAATTCCACTGCCACACTTCCACTTGTTCGGTATTTTTACTATTACGGGGTCTAGCCATGATTAGTATTCTCGGAAACTGGTATTCCAAATTGTTTAGGTTGTCTGGTGGGGGCACCCGGACTCTGTCAAGATCTCTTGCGAAGATTCTGCGCCTGGCTCATGTCGCTTATGGTGCGTTCCATCTGGCCTAGTTTGCAAAAACAAGTTGGATTAGCTGAACTAAGAACACTATTGACTGTGTTTGCGGTTGTTGCGTTGCCATGGGTCGCGCAGTGGGCTCTGAGGCAACAGGTGTGTTAAGTGCGCTTTGCGTCTTATTCGACTGGTTTAGTAGAGACTGCAGGCGCGCCATTCTAGACTTAATATCCTGCAGCTCGGCTTTAAGTTGTCTGTTTTCAGCTATCACTCTTTTGTATTTTGGGTGTTCTGCGATAGGTGGTGTAACGGGTTTATATTTGGCAGAGGGAGATAAGGCTTTCGCAAAGCTTACCGCGTCCGGCGGTGGGTTGCTATGTGCAGGGCAGGCGCCTGGTGATTTGCTTCTCGGCAGGGCTTGCGCGTTCGTATTGTCCTGGAAAATTGCTTTCGGCATCGATGTCAACCTTGGATGCCACTGTCCTGGTCCGTGTCTCCACAGGACGGTTTCTTGACGGCGTGCGCGTTCTGGAACAGCTCTTTCGGGTCACTCCTTGTCCGTACTCCGACTCCTCTTCCTCCGACTGAAACCAGCGAGGGGTTGGCCCTTGTGGTTTGTTGGGTGGTTTGGCTGCTTCCTTATGAACAGGCTTCTGGTGTTTCAGACAACTGCGGTCACCGGTGACATGGTTTCCCGAGCAAATTGCGCATGTTGGAATGCAGTTGTAGCTTACTTCTGGGTTACGCATACCGCGAGTGCACCACACGGGTTAGTCTGGCTGAGGGCACACGTCGGTGTGGTAGCCAAGTTCGCCACACGCTCGACAAAATGGGACAGTGTTACGAAAAGGAATACACTCCTTCTCACCTCCTCCGTAGGAAGTATATCGTATATCTCGGAAGAACGTCCCCAAAGAAAGTGAGGACGGCATTTGGAGAGTCTCCCAATCTCCGAGCGTCGACCAGCGTTGCGCCTTGGGTGCAAAAATGGATGCTTGCTTTGATAGTTTCGGATGGGATATGCGGCTCTATGCCATATAAAACGCCTTTTTTGTTCCTTCACCCGCTGTAATATCTCGTTGACTGGGCGGGGTCTTCCTTCGATGTTCAAAGACGTGACACCTCTCATCTTCATCCCGACGGCCGTGTCTGGAGTGGATGCTAGTGCTACGTTGCAGCCCGGTCTTATTCGGAGAATAAATTGATCCCACCTGATCGTACCTTGGCAAGTCTTTACTATAGCGTCCGAGATCACTTGGGAGGTCAAATTCTTCAGAGGTAGTCCCTGGTGAGGTCGAAAGACTGCTTTCAGATCGTCCTGGGGTAGTGCAGGAGGTCTCCATTTTGTAGGTCGGCCCCGGCGCTTTGACTGACTCTTTGTGAGAAGTCTGCTGTCTGCAGAGAAGTCCTCTCTTTGTTGAAATTAGCGCTCCCTAGCCTGTTTCTTCTTCGCTCTGAGCGATTGGGATATTTGCCATCCTTCCTCAGAGTGGTTGGTATCAGTTGCGATGGAAAAATTTAATCGACGTGCGCGGACGCTTGGTTGCCATTCCCAGGCAGCGCTGCTTCATCCCAGTTTGGTGTGACAAAGTCTATAGTTTCTTCACCAAAACCTGATTCGGATAGTCCTACGGATGCTGCCTGTGACTCCTCAGCTGAGTCCATAGCCGTTAGCAACCGTGGCAAGACTGTGGTTGTCGTATTCGGGCGAGCGTCTCCCGGCGTCGCCGCCGCTCCTCTGCTAGACGCTAGAGGTAGTGAAGGCTCCCCATGGGTGAAAGAAGAAGGGTTCGTAAAAGCAAGAGGAAGGGTCCCGATATCAGTGAAACTGGTGTACACCGATACTGGAGCACGTCCCTGACACACTTGTAGTAAATTCTGGACGGTTTAAGGGGGTGGACCACACAGAAACTATGAAAACATACGGAGCTAGTTGTGCACGCGTGTGCACTCATCGGCATCCCAGCAGCGTCTCCGCACACCTAGATCGGCGGTTAAATCCACGCCAAGCGTCCCAGCAGTTGAAGAGCTTCTCAAATCTATTAAAAAAATTTTGCTGCTTTATTGCATTGAAAACAATGAACTGTTAAAGTATTTTGGAGAGGAGAAAAACTTCTGCTCACGTGGTTGTCTTCTCAAGTTCATAGAATGTAGTGTTGGTGTTGTTGGTGAAAAAGTTTATTTCAGAAAGACCAGTCCTTCTTCCTGAACTAAACTTAGTTAACACATTATGCAACCATGCTTGTGTAAAGTGGTTGAAGCTTAGTAGTATTATTGATCCGCATATGCCTCCAAGAATTTAGCCAATATGCTCTATATTTGTTCACTCAAGGTTCGTGGAGCCGAAACATGAGTGAAGTAATTCAAAGAATTATGATGGGGTGGGTAACATTCGGCAAGCATTCTGAAATGATGAATCGTAGATTGCCACGATTCCTGAAGAGGAAGGTATAATACAGCTGCATCTTACCCGTGCTAACCTACGAAGCCAGAAACCTAAAGGATTACTTAGAAGGTCCAACTTTAGTTGTCAACGACACAGTGTCACAGAAAAAAATTATAAGAGTAATTTTAAAAGACAAGAGAGCAGAGTTTATCAGCGAACAAACAGGTTTTATGCACACCATTGTCAAAATTAACAAGAATAAATGAACATAGGCTACGCACGTAGCACGTTGGCCAGATAACAACTGGTTATTAAGGGTAACTGACTATATTCCTAGACAGTGCAAACGCGCGAGTGGGCTGATAGCTAGGTGGGCTCATGAGATTAAAATATTCGCAAGTACAGTGAAAACTGAAAGCACAAGACCGGCTTAATTGTTAGATCATGGTGACGCCTTTGCTCTGCAGTGGGCACAGTCAGGCTGATGAGGATGCTGCTGCTTCTGCTGCTAATGATGAGGATGATGGTGATTATGATGTACTTTTTAGAAAATTTCGCTAGATACCACTTCCACTTTGGCATTTGGTAATATAAACTTGTACATCTTTTGTTTTTTTGCAGAAAGCTGAGACAATTGTTGTTGTTGAATTCTTTAAACACTTTGCACTTGTCTTGTCCAGCGCCGCATTCATTGAATAATCACACTAAGCCATGTTGTTGTTTTTCATTTGGGAAAAAAATTCCGCATCGATGCTACAGTTGCTGATGTCCTCAGAAGCTCACCCGAAGGTGGCGGGTTTGGTCCTTGTCGTGACGGTCACAATTCAATGGAGGCAAAATTGTAAAATCTCGTATGCTCTGCGGCGGCCGCACACGTTAAAGAACATCAGATGGTCAAATTTTCCAGGCCGAGCCACTGCTGCGTCTCTGAAAATCATAACCTAGTTTCGGGACGTAAAACCTCAGGCAATAACATTTTTCGGGAGACATTTGATGAAGCAAACACACACCGCGAACAGCTGGAGAGTGAAAAAGGTGACAATTAATGTTTTGCAGGAGCTGAGGCAATATGTGTTTTTGCGCACGAGATAGCGCAAGCATGGCGTTGATACGACGAAGTAAGCTTGTGATTCGTTTTCGCAGGGCCTGGGCTTGGCTACTCTGATCTTGCCGAGGTGGTTGCTGACTTTTGCAAGGGCACTTTCAAAATTACCCTCCTCTACAATGACAATGGAATTACCATGGCAGGTAAAGATGCCCAAGGTCGCAAGCATATAGCCTTACACAGACTTTTAGAACTGCTGCATATATTGTCTTTACGAAGGTGATTTAGTTTACAGATAAAGCTATTAATAAATATCAAGAGCAGCGAATTTCGGTGTGATGATATTCCGCCACTGCCGCTGTTGACCGCTTTTGCGCCCGACGAGCAAAATACTATATCTGGGATCTAGCCTGCTTTCAACACTCGCTCTATAAATAGCAGTCGGAAAGCCCAACACACAGCGACGTTGGTGCTGCAGTATACTCGGCAATCAGACCGTTACACACATGATTCCGAGTGAACAATCACATTAAATTGTGCACCATAGCTTGGTAGAAAAATAAAATAACAACCAAGGGTCACACAATATGAACTGCGAAAAAGTGGGTCTCTGAATATTCTAATCAATGGAAGAAAGCTGAAAAATAATTTGTCATCTGAAACAGCCACATTACCAACAGTGCGCACAAGCTACCTCTCCAGTGTGGTGTTACCTTTATTCCCACAGAATGGTCAATATGGGTAGTGTACACAGCAGCGAAGCCATAGTGTGTTTACCAGACTATTTTGTTTACCAGACGTATGAACATAGTGTAAGAGACCACTCTTTCTCTTAAACTCACCACGGAACAGCGTGTGCCTTCGTTCACATTTTGGGTTGGATAGTATGGCTGAAGAAGGCTGCCTTATTTTGAAATAAATCTTTCACTTAAATTGCTTAGAAAAATCTGAATCCTTAGCCCATATGGCTAGAAAAGTATTTGATCTAGACATGGCATCATATTGCTTGAATAGCTAGTAGAGGTTTATAAACAAATTTCAAAGAGAATCACTTTTTAAGTACTCTGTGTGACATAAATCAACTGATTTGGATAGGTGACTATTTGGCTTTGTTGATACTCTATTGAAACTGCCATACTACCAACTTCAGGAAGGACAAACAACAGAATGCGACACACACAAGCGCTTGTGTTTGTTTTATTCTCGTGTCCGTTGTCACTGAAGTTCGCGCTATAGCAGTGAGAACAGCAGAATCGATGTGATATGTACATACAGTTTGTTTTAGGATAACAATATGGCGACTGCTTACTACCCGAGAGAAAAAGCTTTCGTGGCGACATGTTTGATAAACATTTCATTGCGAAAGATATACAAATTAGCATCAGCCAGCGTATTTCTGTTTAGTTATTAAACCGAAAAATAAACTGTTTATGCACGTTCATTTAGGCCTGTTTTATTGCGACAGCAATTACATGGACACTCTCGGCTGGATTTCACCGCCCGCCTCGGCGTCGATGTGATGCACCGTATATGTATACGTATCTACATATATGAAAACACAAGAATGGAAAAAAAAATTCAGAAAAACGGACTTTACGGTGCTGACTTGAACGTATGACCTCCGCGTCGTGAATGCGAGGTGTTAGCCACTTAGCCACCGAGAGCCATCCTGTTCAATGATCAAACGGCAAGCTATTTATATCTACCACTTACAGCTGTTAACACGCATTCATTGGGGGGGGGAGGAGGAACTATCGTGTTTTCAGCATTATCGGCAAGATGGCGCAATGAGCGCGTGGCGGCTCTACTCTCTCACGCGTATTTGGCCCGCGGTGACGAGTAAATGACATCGCGCGCCCTTGTCTCGCGGTGGGGAGGAGGGGAGGGTCTTACGTCTTCGCAGACTTAGGTTTTACCTGGAATGGTTCTGTTGTAGTTACCAGGCACACAAAGGTCACGCAAATCATTGCAGTCTCCGTTTTAGAAAAGTGTGTGCTTTTCAGACACAGCCAAGTAACAACTGAGACACTTATTCGCGTTAATCTGTACCAATATGTACCTGCGAGTACGTTTCGTGCGTCATTTGTGTGTGAGAAATGCGGAGCACGTTTTGATCTGCTTGCCATTCTTCGCGTTACCTTCCAATTTGTTACTATCACGTTTATTGTTTCGTCTTTGCGGCAAAGCTGTGACGTCTTTTTTATCTCACGCCTAGCTTTAAAGTGTACACTGACTTTGTAATGAAGTGAGTTGAAAGTAATGAAAAACGAGTCCATATAGAGTTAGTGGCTAGTATATACCACGCGGTAAAGCAGGAGTGCAAGGGTTTGATGTTAGGCCATGGCGGCTGCAATGAGTGTGGATGTCCTGCAGACAAAGATACGAAATTGTGTGGGCCCGTACTTGAACCCGAGGCTGCTGTATAACCCAAGTGCACAATTACCACGTGGGCCTCATAATATGGTGTTGACGCTTGAAACACCAGAATTTTGTTGAATGCAAAAGAACGAAAGCAATAGTGCGCAACGACCAGGCTAAGAACGGTGCATTTTCACACGCCGCACATCTCGTACCACTACATGCGCGCAAGGCGCAATAGAACACGACACACTTCAGATTGCAATGAGCATATCGTGTTTTTTTTGTTACATGGTGGTACGCTTGTGGCAGGTGTCAGGATCGCCGGCCGTAACATTTATTTTAAAAAGCGCCTTCCACGAGACTTCAGGAATTGCCCACCAGCCTCTGAAAATTTAAAAAGGTAGGCGTTGTTTTGTTCTACAGTTTCAAGTCTTTCTGGCACACTTTGTGAAGCAGGAGCAGTGTCGCCTTCGTTGGAACAGTGGCCACAGCGTTCGGTTGCTTACCCGAATGTCGCCGGGGCGATCCCAGCTGCGGCGGTAGCATTTCGGCAGATGAAAAGTGGTGTAGGCCAGTGTTTCGTATGACGTCAGTGCACGCTAGAGGACACAACAATGTTGAAATTTCCGGTGCCTTCTACTGCGGTCTTCCTCATAATCGTATCGCTGTTTTGAAACGTAAAACCCCAGATATTGTGAGTACTGGCATTCACACGCGCTCTTAAAAAAGAAGTGGCACGGTAGAGATACTGTCCAAAAAAGGGTAGTGCAGTCAGTAAAGCAAGGAAAGAAAAGATGTGTTAAGGTAATTATGTTTGTTTGGAATACATAATGAGATGTGAGAGATAAAGGCCATATAGCCTGACATTTGGCGTCTATGTATTTACATGCTTTTGATGCCAGTAGAACGGAGCATCCAAATGTTTTTTAAACATGCAGGTACTTTATTTAAACTGCAAATGAAGCAATAGAGGTAGAGACCATACAAACATTTATATATAACTATAAAGCCATGCAAATGGTTTGTAGCGTTGTGAGAGTTAGCGAAGGTGGCCCTCTCAGTAGCAGTCTGCGGCGGAGCACTGAACTGTAACCACGGTGAATGTATTAAAGAAAAATCTCATATTATGAAAGCGTGGCTACACTTTTGCGTTGCCAAATAAGAGTAGTGAGTTGGGCTGCGTACTAGTTAGAATACCTTCCTTTGTTTCATTTAGGCAAAGGTTTGGCTTCTAGGGCCTCTACACGAGTTACGACAGTGAGAGACATCGATAAACAGAAGGAAGAAAAAGTTGTTTGGGCATTGTGCCTTTGTTCAATTTTTCGTGGTACTATAGAAATAGAAAAGACGAGGAAAATAGATGTAGTTTTCAGGGGCGGCAGAAATTTATTTTAACACGTATCATTCGTATTGTTCCCCGCATTCACAAAGGAGTAAGTAGGGCCTCAATAAATACTAATAATATTTATTTTAAGAAATGACTATTCTTTAAACAATCATCAACTACCGTTTGGGCCTGGTTGGCCACTTGGTAAGAGGGACATAATAGGATTTTTTTTCAGTACAGTAGAATTGAGATGACTGAAACATGATTGTAAAACAATGCTACAGCGACTGACTTAACGAAACAAAAACAACAGAGAGATCGTACAAGCCCAACAGGGACAAAACAAAAGAACTATAAAGGTACCCATATTTATTTGTAATACAGCATGAGGTACAAGAGCTAAAGGCCATACAGCCTGACGGAGGGTTACTCACGTGTGCTCATTTGGCATCTACGTGTGTACACGGTTTTGATGTCAGTAAAACAAAGGACACAAATATTTCATTTAAACGTGCAGGTACATTATTTGAACTGGAAGTTAGGCGACACACGCAAACACCATACAAAATTTTCAAGAAAAAAACAAGTATATCATGCAAACAATACATGAACACATTTCATGAAAGAGCGAATGAAATGAAAAAAAAGCAGGGAGTTTAATCAGAATCGCAGTGGTTGATTTGCTACCCTGCACTAAGGATAGAAGATAGAGAAAGAAAGATGGGATTAAAGAACGCACAAATGTTTACGAAATGAATGCGGTGGATCATTGGAATGGCTATCACTTGATAGTTTATTGAACTTACCGTGGCAGACGTTACTTGTTATTACTAACACTAATATCAAGATTTCTCTTTCCATTTAAATGATACTTATCACAGACGTAAGTACATCTGAGGTCAAAGAGCACCAGTACACTCTTTCACGTTTATAGGTGCAATATCTCTCTTACACGGACGGTTGTATCCGCGGTGCAACAGTTCCAAATACATGTTTGAATAACAAGTCTGTGGTGATTAAATGTCCTACTTATTAAGTTATCGTTTACATTGTGGCTAACCAATTGCAATTAGGGAGTTCAGAAGGTGCACCCACCATGACCAAATTTTACTGGCCAAACTAATTGAAAAATTTCTGGTCCCAAACATTGCTATCGAGTTTAGCGGTAATTTATGTGCTAGTGTGTTCGTTGAAAAAAATGGCTGATCCCAGGTACAGTGGGATTCGATTATATGTGAACCACGAATAAGAAAGGTTGATATGTCGCTTTAAAATCAGCACAATGTTAGGAGGTGGTAATAAATGATGCTGTACATGACTTCCATGCCATGATTATCATGTTTGGATGTGAATTTTACTTTCGTCATTTATTCACGTCACGTGATACCAAATTTAGTATATGTGGAGCTAGTGAAACAGCCACGAGCACGCTATGAGCGTGGTATGTTGTCATGTTCTTACTTGATATGCTTGTCATGATTGTCATGTTTGCGCCAGTCATATATATCATGATTCATTGATGTCACGTAACACCCAATTTGGTATATGTGGAACTAGCAAAACGACTGCGAGCGCATCATGAAGGGCCCAATATACTCCAATTTTAGAGTTCACGCACGCGTACGCTGGCAAAACGCGTTGGTGAAACGCGGGCACTTTCTTATCTGACGGTAGGCGCGACCGGCGCGACCAGCGACCGTCGGCGCAGCCCGACGGCAACCAGCGCGAAATTCGCGCTGTACGTTAGCCAGACAACACTGCGTCTCTCTCCTTTCGTGACGGAGGGAGGCCGGACGCTCTGAAATGCGCATGCATCAAAGCAACGCAGCGCGGCACACGCCTTCGAGTGTATGGGAGGACCGGCGCTTGGCGAGGCAACGCCGGCGTGACGCGACGAAACGAATGCTGGCGAGCATGCTCACCGTGTCATGTCGAACTGTATTGTGCCTTGACTATGGTATGTAGTCATGTTGTTACATGACACACATGTCGTGATTATTATGTTTGGATGTTTCATTTACCAATGTTATCCGTTCGCGTCGCGTAATACTCAGTTTGGTACCTGTGAAGCTAGCGAACTGCCGCGAGCGCATCATGAGCCTAGCATGTAGTGATGTTGTTACACGACACGCATCTCATGTTTATAATCTTCGTACCAGTATCATACTTTCCTCATCCGTTCACCTCCCGGAATACCGAGTTTCGTGTAAGTGAAGCTAGCGGAACGGCTGCCAGCGCATCATGAGCGTGGCATGAAGTCATGTTGTTACATGAGACACACCTCATGATTATCATGTTTGCACCAGTCACATACCTTCTTCAACCATTCATGTACTGTAATAGCAAATCGGGTATATGTGACGCTAGCGTAATGGCTGCGAGTGAATCATGAGCGTGGCATGTTGTCATGTTGTTACATGACACGCATGTCATTGTTTTCATGCTAGGGTCTGTCGCTTGTGTTCGCCATGCAACTACGCCATACCTTACCAGTTTTGCAACATGCTATGAAATCATGACATTCATGAAATATTTGTCATGATTTTCATGTTACCACTAATGAATTATTTTCTTCATACACTGATGTTATGCCATACCAAGTTTGGTATCGATGCCATAATCGAAACGGCCAGGCGAGCTAAAAGTCTTGGGCCGTTAGGTAGATAAATAGATAGATAGATAGATAGATAGATAGATCGATAGATAGATAGATACGCTCAAAGTCACCAAAGTTCGCTGAGAAATGCTTCGGAATAAAAAAAAAAACTTTGCTCAAGCGGCCGGTTGAGTAAATGCGCCCTTTTACCGCAAGTTTGATGCGTATCTGTGTGTGAGTACTCGCACCATGCTCAAGATCCTGTGCAAGTGAACTCACCGCTAACATACACGACTATCATTTCTTATTATTAATATGTGACACAATAGGAATATAAAGAACAGGGTGGATCTAATCATCATGGAAAACCGTGTAAGATAAAAATGGAAATTTGTCATTGAAGTAGTGCTTATTGTGTAGCGAGCTACGTGAGATTGTGCGATGTCTCTCGGTGTTAGGCTGCTATAGCGCCGTATGATGTCGATTCACCCGCACTGACACGTAGTGGCTGATCTCAAACGTGACGGCTAATGCCCGTTACCATGAATTAAGCGCTGTGGTAGCTTAAGTTTTTTACGCATTGCTGGACAGCGTCCCGCGGATCTTGTACAAACATCCGTGGCATCGAGAAGCACAAAATAAATATTCGAACACCACAAGCAGTTCTTCGACGCATTGTTATCAGAATTCTCGCAGTTTGACGTCGCAACCTGTGGGTTGGTTGTCGTGCACCGTAACTGCCACGGGGTGTTTCAAAGTGTTCTCAACTAAGAACAGAAACGGCACAGCATGTGCTCCTGAGTAATAGGGTTTCATACGCGTGTGCTGCACGGACATGGGTGGCAGATGCACGTACCTTGAGCCGAGAACGCGCGCAGGCGTCCTACGTCCCGCAGGCTTATGCCTCGCTCCACCAGGGCAGTAAATTCTCTCTTCCCCACCGTTGCCTTTCTGCTGCACTCACTAAATCAGATTTATTAGTCGCTGCTGACACATTCTAAGCAGGTGGTGGCGAAGAAACACCGTCGGTGTGCGTGGAGGCTGTCTTACACCGACAATCAGCCGTCAACCGCAAACACGCACCACAAAGCGAACAACTTAACTGCGTCTTGAGCGAGCTTCAATGCTAGCGTTGCCAGTGTTTTTCGCTGGTATTGAAATGCTTTAGTTATGTCTTGTTTGATTTCGAATCTCGGAGGCCTTGCTTCAGCTGTGTTATTGTTGAACAATTTCCATCGGTGCTAGTAGCACCACATTACATCCTCTGACCGCTCAAAAAGGCTGGCGCCGCACCGCGCCACCAAGGCCTTCTTACAGAGAGCAATATGCGTGAAAGCCCCGCCGTGGTGGTCTAGAGGCTAGGTACTTGGCTGCTGACCCGCAGTTCACGGTATCGAATCCCGGATGTGGCGGCTGCATTTTCGATGGAGGCGGAATTGCTCCAGGCCTGTGTTGTCAGACCCCCGGTGGTCGCAATTTCCAAAAACTTTCACTTGGTTTTGGCACAATAAACCTTACGTATCATCATCTTCACTTGGTGAGAAAGAACGCGTGTGATATAAAACGTCTTTGTGATGTAGCGTACACCTGCTTCGGTAAATTGGTTGATAGTGCATCGGGCACCTGCCGTCGCTGACCGAGATATGGCAGGTTCGAGTCCATGTGGTGGAACTTTCTTATATATTTTCTGTTCTTTCCCATTCATTATAGTCCATTGTGTAAGCATCATATCCGTAACGGCAATACATCAGTAAACTTTTGGTGGAGCACAGCGTAAAATATTTTCGTGTTAAAGCAGTGAGCGATGATTATTTGATCAAGAAAATGTTGGTAGCCGCTCTTGCAACCCACATCCGCAATTAACCTGAATATCTACATTATTGCACCAGTCATAGGCGACCAACACATGGAATAAGAAAGTGCTGCCCATATTCTTTCTCGCACCTAAAGGACTTGTGCCATAGTCACATGTACAGAATTTGAACCGTTAACGGTGCTACCTTTGAAAAATGCAATTCTTGCGTTGTTAAGCGAGCTAACGAAGAGAATGATGGTGACGATTAATTTCCATAGTGGCGTTCAGGAAATGTCGAGCTGGTGGAGCATTACTTTTGCCGTTTTGTTCTCACCCGCGTGGATCAGCTTGTTTCGTGTAACGTTGTGTATTTGTGTTTTAGTTAGAATTTACACTTTTCACGAAATTGAATAGTTCTTTTACAGAGGTATTATTTTTTTGAGGGATTTGCATCAAAGTGGCTAAGCAGTGGAACGCATTTTACTCAATCTATCCACAAATCAATCAGTGTTTCTTCAGTCAACTTGATCCGAAAAAAGTTACGTGTCTGGTTCATTACCCGGTGTGGCTAGTTACAGGTCAAATATTTACATGAGCATTTCACTCCATGTCTAGAGCAGAGGTGAAGCTAATATTGCGTAGCGACTAATTAGGCGGCACGTTATGCCTTTGCGCGAGCCCACCCTACCAGCTTCACAACCGATTTTGCTTACTTTCCTCTCCATCAAGTCTTGCTACATCATGGTGCTCTGCGTTAGCTGGTGACTGATCGAGGTCGATATTTCCTTTCAAAAGATGTCGCTGACCTTCTCCGCTTTTTTGGAACGTATCAAGTGCTAGGGACCGCTTATCATCCTCCGACAAACAAACTTACTGAGCGCTTGAACCGTATCGTCTCGTCCGTGCTTTCCGTGTACGCGTCTGAGGGCCACCGGGATTGGAACTCCACCTTACCATTCGTTAGGTTTGCCTATATTTCGTTGCATGATCACATTACTGGTTATTCTCCGCCTTATCTATTGAATGACAGTGACCCGCTCTTGCTTCTAGACTCTCTACTTCCTTCTGAAGCAAACAAAACACATTCGACGCTCACGACACCATCGTCCGGGCGGCGGCGGCACGTCACGTCCCGTTAAAGGCTCTGGGCATCTCAGGCCAGCCAAAAGCACCATTACGACAGTCACCACTGCGACGTGTGTTTCAGGCCTGGCTCCCTGGTTCTACGCTGGCTGCTTTCGCGTCGCGTTGGCTTGGGTGAAAAGCCTCTGCCACGTTTGGTTGGACCTTACAGAGTTCTTCGCCGAGTTTCCGAAGTCTTATAGGAGATATCGTCACTAATCTCGAAGTCTAAGTCCACCTCACCAGCTACTGACACTGTGAATGTTGCCCGCCTGAAGCCTAACGTTACGTTCAGTGATCCAATGCACCGAGACCGTGCTTTTGCCGTCGGCAGTTAATTGTACGTAGATGTTTTTGCCACTGTGGACTAGATGAGGGTACTAGCCATAGACGTTGAAGTGCTTCTGGCATAGAAGCGATGGTGTCACATTCCTTAGGGCGTCAACGCTACCCCTCTCGCATGTCGTGAATAAACTACACTACTGCAGCTCTACGCGTATCAACACGATTTTAAATTTTTATACCAATTTACAGACAGTGTAGTTTGAAGAATACATTGCATGTATTTATGTACACAACACAATATTGTTGTCATGTGTTGTTGTCATGTGTATTGTGAACTGTCATGAGTATTGGGAACTGTTATGTGTATTGGGAATTGTTGTCATGTGTATTGGGAACTGTCAACGTCATAGTTCAGAAATTAAACGCAATATCGATTTACACCCATTGGGTATTTGCTGCAGTGGAGATGTGATTGGGTTGTTGCACAAGTACTACATGCATTGCCTAAAGTCCTAGCTCTCTTTTCCACATGCACACACCGGATCACATGTTAGCACGCTTGCGGAATCAGGGCAGCTTTATGCAGATTCTTGATTACACACGCATTCAACCTATCTGCTTTGCTGCAAACAATCAGAATGGTAATTGATGTTCCTGACGCGGTACTTTCAGTGACCACTTATAACCATGCAATTTACAGGCGCACATACACCATTAGAGCGCTGTCTTACCTCTGCATTCTGTCTTTTCTTTAACCCCTAATTCGTTCCCCTAGTGCAGAGTAGCTAATCGGACGCACGTCTGGCTGACCTCCCTGCCTTTCATTTCTTGCCTCCATGTTCTCCTCCAACAATTATATCCGTTTATTGCGTGCCTGCATTATCTTTTTGAACAACAATTTACTATAGCTGTTAGCATTGTTGTTATGTTGTATCAAATTTGTATATTTAAACTGTACACGTTCACATCTTTCGCTGTATTTCCCCTTGAACTATGCGTGAACCGGGTATACAGTCTTACTGCATGTGCACCGTACACACGCAGCTGCCTTTCTCCGGATCCTTCACGCCGCCAAATGCGTGGCGAACGTGGTATACCTTTCTGGGGACCACAGGCGCAAGTTCCCTGGTGACCAGAGCTACGAGTGGACGAGTGATGCTCAGCGCAAGTTCAAGATCTTGCTGGTCAACGTTTCACACGAAATTATTGACAGGCTGCTCCAGCCGTTGGTGAGTGGGAGTCTAAGGCGCTATATTTGATAGTTCAATTGTTGCTCTATTGTTTCACCAAAGAACATTAAGATGTGACATAAAGCGTGTAAATCCAAAAACCATGATATCGATGCTGAGCGTCACGATGCAGCACGTTTTCTTTTATCATTGACCTTGTCGGGAAATTTGCTAGTCACAGGAATCACCTCCGGAGCATGGTCAAGTAATATTAGTACTATTTATATTCGTATTATTTTTCTTTCCAATAGTACAAGTCCCTGACGCAAGGGTATTTATGGTATAAGGTACCAGAAAAAAAGCTTTCATATGTAGCGGAAGAATACTCTTGTCAGACGGACAGCTTTATCCATGGTGAAGTTACCCGCGGCTAACCACAGTTAGAGGTAGCTACATGGCTAATGTAACCGAAGTAGGTCTTCTAATAGTGTAACGCAGAAACAAGCCAAGCACGCAAGGTTCGCGCTAACAAACCGTAGGAGCTCACCTATGGCGGACCACTAAGCGTTGAATGCACCAGCCATTAACTAGCGAAAGTAGTCAGCAGCTTAGCTTTCCACGGGGAACTTTACAGAAAGTGCCTCTATTGAGGGCAAAATAGTCAAGAAAACCTCTAAACAAATTAGGGGACCCTTAAGTTTCGCCTTTAAGAGTGGAATGCGATAGCGAAATCCGGCCCCTGGTGCGCCCTTGAACCGCTACGTGCATACCTATTAATATGTTTTGTTACACACACACACACACACACCGCACACAGTAGATTGTAACAGCGCGCGCAAGCGAATGGTACATACATGTTTTTATCTAACGCAAAAGTCGCATGCCATCAAAGATGCACACTGCGCGCTTGCTACCTTGGGGGTCATAAAGAGTCTCACAATGCCTCACAGATGGCAGAACATGATCTAGCGTTTGCTGTTTGCTTGATCAACACCTCTGGAAATGCATGGTATGTTTTCCACTAGATGGACCTAGTTGTCCGATTTTAGAGCTATGTGAAAGTTCCTGTGTGTTTTTAGTGGCGATGGTTGCACTAGCCCGTCTTTGTTCGACGTAGTTTGATGGCCTCCCAAATGCACCTACAATCACCAAATGGCCTCGTTTTCGGGGTGACACCTGTCGAAAAAAATGCGTTGAGGAGACTCCTCCCACTACAATGGCATTCATGTAGTGTTTCTTCCTGACGCATCTGCAAGCAATCTTGCGGCTTTGTGGCAAGACACCTACTTGCCACGTGAACGGCCCGGGTCCAATCCTCAATGGTACCGAAAATTTTGTTCTTTATTTTATTTGTTTCTTTCTCGATTTTTCCTCATGGACGATTTTTCGTTCAGAACCAACGATGCCGAGGTCGATGGCGGAATTTATGCGACACAAGCACTCAAGCGCAATCGCTTTAAATTGAGGACCACCTGAGAACGTCAACAAGAGTTTTGGCTACAACTGTGTCCTGGGGAAGGGGGGTGAAGCAAGAAGGTGGAGGCCTATCGCTATAAGTTTCATGAGGGGAATCGGCTTTCACATTACACGTGACTATGGTCGTCGGATGGAACACAACACGACCGCTGCACTTCCTCCACAAATGCGACTGCAGCCAAGCGGGCGCCATTGGGCAGACACTGTAGACTGATGTCGTTAGACGAATGGCCTGTGAACTCACTTTCGGCAAGCATTGCCGACGTAAGAAAAAAACGCCATCTACCGCGTAAGGCAACCTTGTGTGGATGCAAAGAAGTGGGGAGATGGTTCGCTTGAGTTTTAGATGGTGTACTTTATTGAGTGTTTGTGCTGTCACTAACGCTGACACTGGCGGTGGTGTTGACACTGGCGCTCATCAAGGCGTTGCTATGCCGCAATAGCGTTGCGCACGATAGAGTGAGGCGCAAACGCTCCGTCAATTTATGCCACAGAACTACTATGGTGACCCCTGTAGAGTATGCAGTAGAAGAATCGAAGAGCAGAAAGAGGCAGGAGCGTAAGAGAGAATTCATAGAAAGAGGGAGGGGACGCGCTTGCGCTATGTGGGTGTGGATGCCATAAAAGGGGAAAGAGAGGGAAAATAGGGAAGGAGAGAGGGGGAGAAGACACGCACGTGCAAAGCGGATGGACGTCGTGGTAAGGACGAGCGAGTAAAGGACGCAACCCCCCCCCCCCCTTCAGTTGCTTCGTACTTAAAGGGACATACAACTGGATAGAAGGTGCGAATAAAGAGTAGTATAAAAGAGCGTGAAATATAACAACATACTCCTGCACCCATTACGCGTTGCGAATATGATTCACATTTTAAAAGATGACTAAAATTATAAAAAACCGTCTTGTTGCACAGCCTAGCGCAAGTGCCTCTAAACTAGACTATGGAATATGACGGGCATCACTTTGCTGAACTTGATCCCGTAACCAGATGCTGTCATCAGTGCGAGCCCTCAAGATTAGAGTATGTGTATTATTATACAGGCCTGCTCAATTCTGAGCTGCCTACGACGTAAAACTAGCAAGGTTAAAAGCTACGCTGCCATCGTGGCCTCCAGTCGACCAAGTCGAACCGTGGCGCATGTGCGCCGGTTGCACGAAAGTGCATCTATCACCTTTGAACGCGAACTACCTGCATGCTCACTCTTTGCTGCATGTGAGCATACGACTTCATATTCACTGCAGATAGAAAACCTCTCACTACAAATGTTTCGCGGCGTTTTCCAGTTTACGATACTAAGATCAGACTCACTACGGGTAATATTTTTTTCGCGCGTAGAAAAAAATAGGAACCATGAAAATTATTGTTGATCTCTTTATAAGCAGGAATACTTCTTCAGTCGCGCAGACGATAGCCTGCTGCGCGTTGGTCACCTGGGTGAGGCGTCGCCAGGCTTCTTAAGTTTATGTGATTAGAGACACCTCGTTGAGCTGCAAATGCGGAATATCTGGAAAAAAAGTGCAGCGGTTAGTGTGACTGTTCTGCCAGTTTACTATCCGAGAGTTGTGGAAGTGTCTCGTTTCACAATCGCAAAACTGGCTTTGCATGTTCGTGGCGTAGCCAGGAGTTTTGTTAAGGGGCGCAGGGGGGGGGGGGGCGTTGCAGAGTAGCCACTTCATTCACTTTTCACTTCAGGCCGCTTTTGGTTGGAGTTGATGAAACAGAAGAGGCACTGCGCGAGATATGCACGCCATCTGGCACTGCCGTGGTTAGACATCAGCAAAGTGGCTGAATTGTGTGACACACAGACATATAAAAAGGCAGACAGATAGAAAAACTCTGGGGTGAAGTATCCCAAGACAGATTGTCGTCTTTAAAAATTTCCGTCAGTGGGAGTTGGACCCACTACCTCACAGTGCCACATTACAGACTCCAGGCACCTTCACCACTGCGTCACTAAAGCTTGATCAGGAGGCTTTACATATACACCTTTTTTTATCTAACTCTGTTTTCTGTGGGTGCTCTTCGTAAAAGGGAGTAACTCGTCTTGACCTTAACATTCACGATTAGCTGTTTCGCCGCATAGTGTCTCTGTCCCCGTCCCATTCGGCGTATTTTCAATAAACTAGGTGCAGTTTTGTCTCAACACACCTCCAGATGGCAGCTTTAGCCCAAGCGTTGGCTTCCTTCATAGCATATATTCATTCCCCCTCCTTCCCCCAAAATAGCAGTGTATTATGTCGCTTATGCAAGGATATACGTAGCGCCAGCAATAGGCGGATGGTTGGAAGGACAGACAGACAGACAGACAGACAGACAGACAGACAGACAACAGACAGACAGACAGACAGACAGACAGACAGACAGGTCGGAAATGACTCCGCTGTTCGAAGACTTTGATGGCCGGCCTGGAGTCGCTGAATATGAATTCCCGTTTGCTGTCGAGCATAGCTATAGCTATAGCTACTTGCTCCGCTACTTCGAGGTTTCGGATCAGTATTGTGGTAGAGTTAAGGGTCTACTGCGTCGATGATACCGCGACCGCAGCGAAGGCTCGGTTGTTGTGATAGGCAGCGGCGTCCACGAACGAGACGTTGTCCGCTTCCATGTCTATGCGCTTGAGGATGGCGGTCGCCCACGCAAGGTGTCTGCCTCTGTTGTATTCGGGGTGTACATTTCGTGGAATGGGAGTGATCGTGATAAGGTCGCGGGTTTCACGGGGAATTAGAGTAAACTCTGGGGGGTCCCTGGCCCTCGAGGAGAAGAAGCCGAGCTCGCGCAGAATATGGCGGCCCGCCTCGGTGGTGGCGAGTCGGGTCAATTGCACGCGTTACAGAGCTTCGGCGATCTCTTCTAGCGTGTTATGTACGCCTAGTTCGAGGAGTTTGTACGTTGGAGTGGTTATAGGGAGGCCAAGCGCTCGCTTGACCACTTGCGAATAAGCGCATTGCGTTGGTCGTGCTCAGCACGTAGCCATTTGTGTATAGCGGCAACGTACGTAAAATGGCACAAAACAAACGCGTGTACGAGACGCAGAAGGTGGTCTTCTTTGAGGCCATGGTGCCTGTTGGCTACTCTACGTACGAGTCGTATGGCATTCTCAGTCTTAGTCCTGAGCTTGTGTACTGTTTGGGTGTTGGTTGCGCGGGACTCAATGATCATGCCGAGGACCTTGATCGTGTCTACCCTGGGTACTGTACGACCATCTCTGGTGTGGAGGGTGATATTGCGTTCCGCCGGAGGTTTCCACCCTTTGGGCTTGGCCCCCCGGCGTTTGGGCAAATATATCAACAGCTCCGACTTCGCGGGTGAGCACCTGATACCGGTGTGGTCAAGGTAGGACTCGGTGGTGTCGATAGCCTCCTGCAGGGCGGACTCAATGAAGCCATCCGACCCTGTGGAGCACCATATTGTTCCATCATCTGCATAGATAGTGTGATTTAGCCCGTCGATTTTGGAAAGTCGTTCGTAAAGCCCCATCATCACGAAGTTGAAGAGCGTGGGCGAGAGGACGGATCCCTGAGGAGTACCCCGCTATCCGAGCTCCACTTCTTCCGACACTAGGTCTCCTATGCGGAGGACGGCTCTGCGTCGAGTGAGAAAAGAGCGGATAAAGTATTAAAATCGATGACCGAGGCCGGGGGTTGCGATCGCTTTCAAGATTGACGAGTGCGTTATCGTATCGAAGGCCTTTTCTAAACCGAGACCGAGTATTGCAAGAGTGTCCCGAGTGTTTATGCCATCTAGAATTTGATGCTTTAGGTGTAAAATGGCGTCTTGAGTGGATAACCCTGGTCGGAAGTCAATCATGTGGTGCGGGATGCAGTCGTTATCTTCGAGGTATCGACCAACCCTGTTGAGGACGACGTGCTCAGCCACTTTGCCCACGCACGACGTGAGAGATATGGGGCGCAGGTTATCTAGGCTCGGCGCCTTTACCGATTTGTGTATGAGAACCGTGTGAGCTAGTTTCCAGGCATCAGGTATCTCACCCTTTTTTCATATTTCGTTGATAGTGTCGGTGAGGTAAGGGACGGAGGAATCGTCAAGGTTGCGTAGGAGCTTGTTGGTGATGCCGTCGGGGCCAGGCGCTGAGCAGCCATTGGGCTCATGGAGAGCTCGGCGCACACCTTCAATCGAAAAGTCGGCGTCTAAGTTGGTGTTGTCGCTGCCAGAGTAATCGGGGTGAGGGGTCACAGGGCCCGTTGGAAGCAGGAGATATTTTTCCACGAGGTTCTTGACAACATCTTCCGATGACATTGTCCGTTTAGCCTGATGAAGTATCTTCACGATCGAATGACGCTGATTTGTGTGATGTTGGTTTCATTGAGGAGGTGTTTGAGTAAGGTTCCACGTTCTGCCATCAAATAAAACCGCGTTTTCCAATATCAGCAATTCACTCGATTCCCATTTTATGTATACCATCTCGGATAGAAAAAATGACAAGATACTGAAATGAATTGAAATAAAGTTTGGACCTAAGCTGGTTCGTGACTGATCGTCATACTGGATAGCGAAGTAGCGCGCTTCTTACAGGGACAACGGAGACAAGAAGGGTCCATTTAAAAAGTGTGCTACTTCACTGTGTGCTTCAATGACACTATAATGAATTTAAACTACTGAAATGGCGTCTCTGTAGAATTATTTTATACCAACATGCCTAGTGGTCGGTCTTCCTAAAATACTGAAGTGCAACCCCCCCCCCCCCATAAAAAAACCCAACGAGGCAGAAAAAAAATTGCCCGCAGCTTCCCTCGGGGGAACACTGAGGAGGATGCGGAGCATATAATTGGTTAACAGGGTGTTAAAGTGCGACTTACTTGGGTCGATGGCTAAATTGGTTAACGTGGTTGTGAAATGGGGTGTTAAATTGCGACTTACTTGGGTCGATGGCTAAATTGGTTAACGTGGTTGTAGGAGGGGGTGTTAAATGAGTGAACACGTACACACGTATGCGAAAGGGCGGCGCTGGTCGAAGGGACGTCGATCATTGTGTTTGTGGATTCGTTGGCATTCATTTCACGGCGACTTCGGACGTCGACGCGCCGTACAAACCAACGGACAAGCGGCAACTGAGCGAGCGAGCGCCGACCTTGAGTATATATACAGCGCGACGGCGCATGCGCTGTCAGCTGTCGAATGTTCTCGAAGGAGAAGCGCGCGCGCGGCACAGATGGCGACGGCGCGACGGCGCATGCGCTGTCAGCTGTCGAATGTTCTCGAAGGAGAAGCGCGCGCGGCACAGATGGTGGGCGACGGCGCGACGGCGCATGCGCGCGCGTCAGCTGTCGAATGTTCGAGAAGCGGTGCGGACGGCGCGGACGGCGCACTACAAGGCGCGAGTATAAGATGCTTCCGCATCTAAAAGTGCTACAGTCGCCTATTGCTTTTGACAGTCAAGTTTATCTTAACCACGACATGGCCACTACTGCGCACCGACTTGCTCGACGAATATTCCTAATCCTGCAAGGCAACTCCAGTACCATGGAAACAGATTTGATGCAGCCATATAGGTTTTTTTGGTCGCTATTTTTAAAGCAGTGGTGGCCTAATGGATGTCACCTAGTTTGCTTTAAAATCGTGTGGAACCTGGTGCTTTGTTGTTTCAAAACTTTTCTTTGGCGTTCATGTCGCAGTCATCGATTGCCGAAGTTTGATCACGGATGTTCTAAAATTGGAGTGTACAGGGGATCTGCTATTTCTTGAGAGCTCTAGCAATTCTTCAGCAGCTCTATAGCAGGCAGACGTAGACAGAGGGTCTGCCACCTAGTTCTAATCGGGACATGGAATATGTTTATGGTCACGTATGCGTGGATTCGAAGACAACAAGAACCTGCCCATCGAATGCGAAATTGATTAGTGGGTCAGCCAGCGTTACCGTAAACAAACACTGCCGCCATCACAGCAGACAAAACTTTGCTGCGAGTGCGCGTTGGCGTTTATTGTGGCAGCAGTTATATAGAGACTCTTGGCTGAATTTAGCCACCGGTGTCGACGCGCACGTCACTGTCGGTCATCGCATATGTATATGTTTCTATATATATAAAAACGCGAGAGAACAAATTTTAGAAGAAGGCTCTGGTGCGTGAAATCAAAATTGCAACCTTTGAAACTAGCCTGTAAGGTGTAAACCACTGAGCCACGGAGTAGCCTATCGTTCACCGTGCAAACGGCAATCTATTTATATCTACCACTTACCACTGGTGATGGGAATCTTGGGGGGAGGACAATCGCGTTTTCAGCAATGTCGGCAAGATGGTGCAACGAGCGCGCGATGGCACGCACTCTCGTCTCCCACGCGTACTTCTCCTCGCGGAGAGGACGAGGTGCAGGTAAAGCTACTGGATGCTCACTCGCGCACTTTTATCTCGTGGTGGGGAGGACCATACATCTTGGCTGGTCTTTAGCTTTCACCAGAACAATTCTGTTGTAATTACCGGGTGCGCAAAAGTAACTGTATTCGTTTCACAGTCTCCGTTTGCGAAAAGAGGGCGCTTTTCAGACACAGCGAAGTAACAACTGAGACGTTTATTCACGTTTACCTTTGTGTAAAACATACGCTCAGCTTCGTGTTCTGAATTTGGCTCCTTTAAAGCCTTTGAGTACGTATCCTGCGTTATTTGCGTGTGAGAAACGCGAGGCCTGTCTCAATCTGCTTGCCATTCTGCACGTGTTTTAGTGCACTACCCACTTAGACATACGTTGGTATAGTGTTGCCTAAGAGCTGAAGTGATATCCTAAAGCGTAGGTATTTGAGATATGAGCTTTTACGGTCGCAATATTACGCGCAACTCCTCCCGTCTGCGAACAAAACAACGAGCTAGCATATGGCGCCTCGACAACAATGCAAGGTGAGCTGGCATGCCACTAACGGCTTAATAAGCTCAGGTCTGCATAGGATATAACCGTCGGGCATGACACAACGCAAGTTCTTGTGATGGTGATCGTGTCCGTTCAAAAGAGCTAGAAGATATACCTGTTCAGCTATCGCGTACTACGTCGCGCACACTCGTTCACCAGCTTGCGCTTTGTCTCATTTTTACAGACGTGGTGGTATTAGTACCACAAATGCACTTTATATCTCCAAATAAACTTCTGTGTGACAGATCTTTACCATGTTTAGACACATGTTGCCGGGACCTCCTTCTTAGTCCTATGTGGCACTTCATGAATTTTCATGGAGTTCAACTTTCATTTGAACTACTAGGTTATAGCCGTACATACTGCCCGAGATTATAATAAAAAGAGATAGCCAATGATAAAGTATACAACGAAAGGATGAATTAATTCCTAAATTCATCTCTGTATTTTACGTGTACGTGTTCTAGCTTGACATAATACCATACACACATATGTGGACCCGTAGGTCGAAGTACACCCGCACGCCGTTCACGACCGACGAGCATCACAGAAAAAAGAAAACACTGTCACGATCACTATTATTCAACCGGGTCATTCTGTCAACATAGAAAACATGCTTAAAATAGCCCAGTCCGGAAGGGCTACACGCACGCAAACATACTATAGAGCGAAAAACCTACCTCTACCACAATCGTCTTCACAAAGTGTAAAGAAAGCAGATATGACATCCTGCGCTGCACCAAAGGCAGACTACAACAAAGAATAAACTTGTAAATTGCCTTCATGCTTGCATACGAGCGTGTACGTAATTTTCGAAGCATGCGGACGATGCAGTTGATAGGCAACAGTTCACTGAATTGTTCACGAAAACACCACAACAGGGATAAACATTAGTTTCAAATGCTCGCCGCCACTCGTAATTGCCTTATTTCACGCGGCGGAACAGGCTTTAGATGATAACGCCAGGCGTAATGACAAGCGAAGGCGTAGTTCCCAAGCGCCGCCGCATTGCTATTTCTCAAGTCATTAAAAACAAGGTGCCAAGCGGGTATCGTCTATTTTCTGGCGCATGCTAACCCGAAACCTTCCAGAGAGCTCACACGACTAAATTTTCCTGGACGCCTCTGGTGACCCACGGACTCCTCGCGTGCCACGAGAACCACGTTACCCGAAAAAAAAAAAGCCAACCAGAAGGACCCCAATGGGAAGGGGGTGGAGCAACCCGAAAAAAAAAAACGTGCTCTGGTGGCCTCTGGCAGCCCGCAAGTAGCCAGAAGTAGAGAATCGAAGAGCTGCACTGAGGCGTGTTTACATTTGTGTGAAACACACGCTCAGCTTCGCTTTCTGAATTCGGCTGCCTTAGAAAAAAAAATGAACGCCTCAAATGTGATCGACGATTCTCGTGCATCGCGTGAGTGACGCGACAAACATTGTATGCTATTTAGGTCATGCAATCACCAGCGACAACGCTGAGGTGTCAGATCACGAATGCTCATAAGCGCACGTGTTTTATTGAAGATCAATTTATCGACAATGGACGCCTGCACTCACTGCTATTACTTGTTTGTGAATGTTACCGCCGTTGTCCTGCACTAGATCATCCAGTAATCAACAAATCATCGAAGATGCTCAAAAATCACATGTATAATACCCATATATCAGAGATTGGCTGATTTGAACAATGCTCGCTCGGTAGTTACAGAGCTCACCGAGGGAGGCCGTCACTTGTACACGCGTGCGCGCGCGATCGCACTGGTAAAGCCACGTATTCGAAAAAAAAAGGTTCTCAAGGTCACCAGGTGCGCGTGACGTTCCTGCTTTGCCCCTCCCATCCCTCTCTGCTTAGTTAGCTTCCAGCGCTTTCGTCAGGGCGAAAGAAGAGAGAATGCGATTGCACCGTGTGACAAATTTTTATAACCTGACTGGTATAGGACGGGTTCTTATTATTTTTGCGGCGTTGAACTTATAAGGCAATAAGCTCTTCCAGTGAATTATTTACATGGTTCCTTTTTGGGACACCCTGCAGGTAGTTCAGAAGTCTGTGTGTACGTATGAGTGTGTTTGTGTCTGTTAGTGTGCATGTGAGAGAAAGAGAATTAGAGGACAAGCACTTGCGTTAGTTTTTCAGACTGCTAACGGTTGTGTTTTATTTCTTTGTCTGGGTGACAGTCTCCTTTAAAAGCACAGATTGGTGCCTTGTGTCACTTGGACCTTCCGGAAAACTCCACGTTAGAGAAGTTCGTCGCACCACTGGTGCCGTTCCGCTCCCTCAGCTGCTGCCGTGCCCTCAACATTGGCTTCCGTCGATCTGACGTGCCTCGGAGCCTCATTGTGAGAATTTCACCATTCAACTTGCCTGAAAGAAAATCATTACGCCATTAGCAGCTGAGCACATCGATGCAGAATTTATATTCGTACACACTGTTCAGAGGTTCGTAATTTTCGTTGGTGATTGGCAAAATTTGTTGGTGGTCTGGGCTCGCAGGTATGTTACCTTATAGAATGCTTCCATGTGAATATGCGATGCAAACAACATGCATGAGGACTGCTGCGACCAGCAAGCAAATAAAGACATCAAAATAGGAGGAACGAAAATGAGAGGGGTTTGAAGTGCCAAACCAAGGATGTGACTACACCTGCTGAAGCTGTCTGGTAGTAACTACTGGTAGGCTACTGTCAGGAACATATCGGTAATGAGCCGTGACCACGGCACCTCGCCATGAAGGCGAGGTGCCAGATACCCTTGTGCTTTGATTAAGCTGGACGTTATGAAACTTTAGGTGGTCGAAATATGCAAAACCCTCCAGTAGGGCACCTTCCACAATCATATCGAGTCTTCGGGACATTAAACCCCAACTGTTATCATTATAGTAAAATTAGAAGCTAGAGAGAACTGTAAGATGAACAACTTCAGACTTTTTTGAACCACAGGGTTTCATTACCCTGGTCTCCAATTTGCGTAAATCGCTCTCTTCCTGTTCAGGCGAGGAAAGAGGGTGCTCTCTCTTTATTTCGAACCCACCGAATTGAAGGGGATGCGGTCTAAGCAGTGAAACTGAAGCCCGTGTTTTCTAGAAATACAGTTCCACTTTAGATAATGTCCGTTATTGTCAAGCCAGATGAAGTCAGCAGCAGAAGCACACGTTGTAGTAAGAGAGGGCGTTTACCTGAACTCTTACGTGCACTTTATGTGAAAAATTGATTGATTGGTGGGATTGAACGTCCCAAAACCACCATATGATTATGGGTACGCCGTAGTGGAGGGCTCCAGAAATTTCGACCACCTGGGGTTCTTTAACGCGCACCCAAATCTGAGTACACGGGCCTACAACGTTTCCATCTCCATCGGAAATGCAGCCGCCACAACCGGGATTTGATCCCGCGACCTGCGGGTCAGCAGCCGAGTTCCTCAGCCACAAGAGCACCGGGGCGGGGCACCTGATGTGAATAGAAATATACATATGTTGATAGATAGCAATACCGTACAACTTCTTGTGAACGAGCTTCCCTCGTCTGTGCGGTGTAACTTTTCTGGTGGAACATTGAGTTTCTAGCGAAATAAAAACAGCGGGTGCATATTGTAAGGTTTCAAACTTTCTCGATCGGGGCATTTAAAGCCGCAACTTCAACTCCGCGCTGTGTCATAATTCATACATAATCTTATCGTCCAAAATGACGGGAACATTCACCCTTTCCTATTGGCTGTTGTTGATTCCAAGCGCAATTCATGTGCAATGCCACCAGCTACGTTACTCGTGACGCGAGCGTTATGAATTCCCGGAAAGCTGTCAGGACTACTTCCGCGTAGAAAAATGATGCGCCTTCACAGCAATGCGTATCTATGCTTACAAAAATTCGTAACAATGCATGCGGAAACTGTGGCTTTTTTTTTAAATACTACCACAGCTTATTAGTTTAGCGTTGGGCAAATGACCTATCCTCTGAATTTTACTGCAAACTATTGTTGGTCAAAGGTGAATAGATGTTCGCGAATGCTTGTTATTTGTTCTATATGCCGCCAACCGTTAACTATGTGCTGTGGAAGCACCACCTCACTCATATTACAGTTTCGTTCAATATTCATGCTACGAAGGATTACTGTAGCAATTTCTTCTCGTCGTGTATCTTGACACACAGGCGGTGGAACAGCGAGCAGCTGGTGGCGCGACACTTATGCTGTACGCGGCAACCGAGTCCCGTATCGCCTGCACTCACTGCGGTCTGATGCAGCGCAACAAAGACAGCTTCGATTACCTGCCGAGTCTGAGTGGCGCGCACATAATCGTCAGCGCAATAAATGTAAGTCACCTCAAAACTGACACTTGATCACATCCTACGTGCCACTGCCATATTTGTATGTGCTACCCCACAGTTACAGCAGCTGGCGGGAGCACAGCGAGTCGGAAATATGCCGCTCGTTTTGTTCGTTATAGTGCATTGAGAGCGCTTCCAACATTCCGCCTAGCTCGGTGTGTCGTACCACATGCCTGTTCTGGATTGACTTTACGAATAACACTTGTAGAGATTGGGTGGCTTGGGATGTCATAAGCCAAGTAATTTCATGGGATATTTTGACATCCGTTGGTTAAAGCAAAACTGCCCATTGAATGCATATACAACGAATTAGAAATTGTTGGCGCTGGCCGAAGTTAGGGGCAAACTATTAGCAAAACCTGCCAAGAATGGAAACAAGTACGCCATATGGGACCACTGCTGTTCATGATAACCATTTAAAAAATACAAAGACAAAGAATTGATGTCGCTGGAGATGATTTTACAGCTATAGGGAAACAAAACAAGGCGTGGCCTTGCTCTTGCAAAAACGAATGACCGCAGGAAAGCCTAAGCAATGTTGTGCAAGGCTCGGCGAAGAAGACCATAGTTTCGCAAAGCATCATTAAACCTATACCACGTTGCTTTGCTCCTTCGTCTAACTCACTGCTTGCCTCGAAAGTCGATACTCTGTCTCTTCAATAGGCTTTACCCTCGCCGCATGTCTGATTATTTCAAAACTGTTTCTGAAGAAAGGCAACAAGGGAAGATACAAGCATTCGATTAGAAATTAGAGAACGAGGGCTGGGTGCCGGAGCGGACGCTTCGACAAGCGGACTTGTGGCAGCCTTGAAAAAAAAAAGACCAGTTCACTTGTCAAAATATCAGCTCCAGACCCGACACCATGGTGCAAGAATTTATTTTTTTACCCCACTGCCATGCTTAGGGTATCCCCTGCTTTTCGCTCTTGCCATACACTTGCTCCTTAACCTGCTCAGCATTGCTGCAAACATCCCTGCGTACGGACGAAGCCTGATTGTTAAGAACTGCAGTAATGTATGTAACCAAGACGCAACAAGTATAGGCCTGAGATGAAGCTTAGAGACATTCAGAATATTGATGTGTGGTGTGGTTCAGACTCCTCCAAGTAATATCAAGCTTTGAAGCTCAGTAATATATTTGTTAAGATAACGTAAGAAAAGCATAACAAATGCTTTGTAAGCATAATCCAACAAACCTTCAATATAAAACAGAAGTGCTACTTGTACCTAGCCTAATTCAATAGAAATGACGATAAATGTAAGTGTAGTTTGCAGTAAGGGCAGAACTGGTGCGTAGTATCATTTGTGCAAGGCTGAATCATTCATAGCTATTGAAATGAAAGTGATAGACAAAACAGCAAGAAAAAAAAGCACCGAGAGGTGATCCCTTTGAAGAGAAATTCCAGTACCAGCCCTTTTAAAAATGAAAACTTTCATTTTTTCTTCGCTGTCCATAAACGGTGACTCGAAGTAAGCCCTTGTTGGTTTTTGATTTTGATTTGAGATTTATTTATTTTCTGTACGTGCAACAGAAAAAACGAAGCAAAAGCAAAAGGCTACATAGCCTGACGGAGGCTTTTGCTCCGAAATACAGTCTGGCAAAATAAAATAAAAACTAAAAATAACATGTCATACACAACTTAGCCGAATTAGAGAACATCATTATATACAGATACAATTTGCAAATTATGATCACACAGGTAACCATTAAAAATATAAAGAAAGAACAGGACAGCAAATAGTAATGAAATACCTAAAAAAATCGCAATATATACAATAGGTGAGGTAAGGAAAGCATCAGGAGACACATACATTCCTAAAAAACAACAACAAAAGGACACAAATAGTGTACTCTAAGCAATTGGGACACAGAAAGTAATAAATAATCCAAATTTCTGTATTAAGTGTATTCAATACAATTATAAAGGAGAAATTCCTTGAACTTATTTTTGGAAGTTTTCTTATTTAGGTCAAGTACGTCACCCAGTTTGTTGAGGAGACTCGGTATTTGATAATCAATATGTTGTTGACCATAGGTTGTTCTAGTTTTCGGTGTTCTTATACTATGTGTACGGAGATAGTACTCAGCACATCGAGAAGAATCGTACATGGGGTATAGTTTATTATTTTGGATATACAATAATAACTTATAATAATATATTTGGTTTGCTTGTAATATGAGATATTTAGGGAATAACGGACGTGCGCTAAGACCTTGTGGCATACCGTAATATCCCTCGAATAGTCTTAGTACCTTCTTTTGTAGTGTAAGTAATGTTTTATAGTTTTGAGCCGTCGTTGTTCCCCAACATAAGACACAATAACTTAGCCTGGAATATATCAGTGTATAATATAACGCTTTCTTTAGCCAAAGTGGTAATAACGGACATAGTTTGTACATACATCCAACGCTTCTACTTAGATCTACTGCCAATTTATTTATATGTTCATTCCAGGAAAGGTCTTCCTGGAACCACACACCCAAGAATTTCTGTACCTTGACTTGTTCTAAAGTCTGACCCTCAAAGGAGATACTTAGACTTATATTCCATGGCTTATTAATGGGTGCAAACAATATATATTTAGTTTTACTCGCGTTTAGCCGCAACTTGTTTAGTTTAATCCAGGAAGACAACTTATTTAGATATGTGTTTACAGACTTTTCAAGTTGAGAGATCGATGAACCAGCAAAAAATATATTAGTGTCGTCAGCATACATGATTAACTTAGGAGAATCCGGAATGCTACACAAGTTATTTACATAAACTATAAACAACAGAGGACCAAGTATCGATCCTTGTGGGACACCTTCGTTGACCCTCGCACGGGGAGATGTCTCTTGATTAATAGAGACATACTGATAGCGGTCTGTTAAGTAATTTTGAATTAACCTATTGGCAACGCCACGGACACCGTAGTTATTAAGTTTTTCTAAAAGAACACTGTGGTGCACGGTGTCGAATGCTTTGCGGAAGTCAACAAAAAGACCAAGAGTATATAGCTTTTTCTCAAAATTGGTTAGTATCTCGTTTTTAATATTGAGTAATGCAAGCTCGGTGGATTTACATTTTTGAAAGCCAAATTGAGCATCACTTATTACATTGTACTTCGCAAAAAATTTTTGTCATCTAATATTAATAGCGCTTTCAAAAACTTTTGACAGAATCGGAAGTACCGATATCGGTCGGTAGTTTCCAATCTCTTGGTCATTACCACCCTTGAAAACCGGACATACGCGAGCTATTTTTAATTCATCGGGAAATACGCCGGTAACAAGAGTTAAATTAATAATATGTGACAACGCAGGTGATATAACATCAGCGACGTATTTTATTGGTATAGCTTTAATATCTTCGTAACCTGCTGCACAATTGTTTTTTATCTTTGTTATTAATTCTTTGGTTTCATGACATGAGATAGTGTGCAGAACTATAGAGTTAGATAAGCGACGGTCATTTACAGGCAGTTGTGTATCCTCGTCATACCCCGCATCATCGAAATCACAACTTTTTATGAAAGTAGTTATTCATTGCCGTTGCCACCTCTCGGTTACCAAGGCCACTAGAGTTTTCCAAAACCCTAGGAATGTGGCTTTGTTTTATTTGACCAGAAAGATTTCTAACCTCGCTCCAAATTTTGCTCGGATTATCACTTATTCTACTAAATAAATTCTCATAATACCTGAATTTAGCGCGCCTTATTTCACCATTTAGGTGGTTTCTGTATTTTTTGAACTCACTGAGTAATTTGTTATCTCGTGTCTTTATAAACGCATGGTACATGTTGTTCTTCTTTGTAATTTTTTTAAATAGCGCATTACTTATCCAAGGTTTTCTAATTTTCTGGCGTTTTGCGTTCTTCACAGACACCGGGAAAGCTTCATCATAACATTTCATGAGTTTATTAATGAATAGCTTGTATGCCAAGTTAGCATCCCTTTCTTGTAACACGTGGTTCCAGTCTGTTGCAATAACACAATACCGGAAGATTCCAAGCGTGTCAGCGTTGATCTGACGAGACCGTACTTTTTTATTGCTTTTGCAAGTACCATTGGACGAAGAAATGATGCAAAAGATCGGTTTTGATTGATATGTGGGGTTTAACGTCCCAAAACCACTCTATGATTATGAGAGACGCCGTAGTGGAGGGCTCCGGAAATTTAGACCACCTGGGGTTCTTTAACGTGCACCCAAATCTGAGCACACGGGCCTACAACATTTCCGCCTCCATCGGAAATGCAGCCGCCGCAGCCGGGATTCGAACCCGCGCCCTGCGGGTCAGCAGCCGAGTGCCTTAGCCACTAGACCACCGCGGCGGGGCGCAAAAGATCGGTAGATGATCGCTTATATTTACTGCCAGCGATCCAGCAACGCAAGACGTTGGGAGTGTGTTCGTCAAACATATATCAAGAAGTGTCGCAGTCTCTGCAGTTAGGCGGGTTGCCTTAGAAATTACGTTATTACAGGCAAAAGAATTTGCCAGCGCTATTAACTGCCGTGAAGTTGCATCCTGAGAGAGCATATCGATGTTTACATCGCCCATTATCACAAATGGAAAGCCAGTAGGACACAAGTACTCAAAAACGTCTTCAATGAATGAAATGAACTTTGTTTTACACCCAGAGGGTGGTCTGTAAACGATCACAGCGAATGTTTTTTCTAAGCGAACCATGAGGCACTCTACAACTTCATTAACCAGGGAAAATTGGGGGACAACTTCATGCTTTAATGATTGTTTGACGTAAATAGCCACTCCACCACCTCTACCAACGGGACGCACTATGCCATTGTAAGTGTAGTTCTCGAAATATGGTGGATCTTCGCCTACAGTTAGCCAGGTTTCAGAGAACAGCAACAAGTCAAAGCTAAATGTAAGGGAGCTAAATATACTGAGGATCTTATCTGTCTTGTGGCGTATGCTGCGTGTGTTTAAATGAAAAACCTTTATGCACCTGCGCGCAGCCCCAAGAAGACAATTCGCAGAACTGCTATCATGATAGTCATCACTAGGTATTGCTGTATCGGTGCTCATCTTAAACGAACGTATATCAGTTTGTGCAAAAAAAATGTTCACTCTGTGGCAGTTCCACCCCCTTCCACGGTCATCTTGGCAAGATCATCTGCGTTTCTTATCTTTAGTATAGGCGAGGTTTCGTTTCTACGAGCAAATATCTTGCCCCCCGATGTCCAGACAAATTTCCAACGCATTTCCTTCTTTCTCTGAATAGCTGATCCAAGAAGCTGTTTTCCGTGTTTCGTCAAGTGCTCATTGACATATACTGCAGAAGACGTCTGGCTGCCCAGGTCCTTGCTGTCAATTCTAACTTTCTTTGACTTGCTTAGAATGGCAAGCTTCTTTGTCCTTCGCACAAATCGGACTACTATATTAGTTTGGTCATGACGAGCAGTCGGTACTTTGTGACAGATATCGACGTCATCTGTAGTTATTTCCTCTTGAATGGCACCACAGATTTTCTTAACCGCATCAAGGGGTTCAACATCAGATGGGACACCCTTAATTTCCAGATTATTTGAGCGCTGGTAAGTTTCGACCTCCTCTGTTCTACGATGTAGTCTGTCATTTTCAGCTTTGAGCTCTTGGTTTTCTTTTATTACAGATTGAATGTCGGCTCTGAGTTCTTTCACTTCGTTCAAAGCATCTTTTATATCTCGAAGTTCCTTTCTTAGTTCTCGTCGTAAGTCTTCGATTGCTTTAGCAGTATCGCGTGCATCCTTCCTTTCTGTACCCGAACTTCGTAAATATCCACTACCCAGAACGATGTATCAATAGGAGCGAATGTGTACTTTCAGGAGCTTGCTTGACAAGCTTCTTATGCCCTCGCGTTCTCGAGCGGCGGCGTGTCGACTTCTCCGTTGATTTCAGAAATGCGCACTAGATGGCGCTCCGCCACTCGAGGCTTATTACGGCTTGGTGGCGCTAGCCACCGCCCGATCTAAAGAGCACAGCCATATCCATCCATTCATCCATTCATCCATCCGTGGCTACAGAAGTCTGGGAAGTGATCACAAACGTATCAAGCTGAATTTTGGAAGAGCAGTGAAAGTGGGAAGAAGACAAGATGAGCAACTACAGGAAAATTTTTATTCAGAAAGGCAAATTGAATTAGCCACTAGACAAATTGAGAAAGTAATCACTGAGGATAATAAAACAGTGTGGGCATACACGAATCTAATTAGACTGTTTGAGCTAGAGCTTGCTAAGGCACGTGACAAGTCACCCTAGAAAAGAAGACACAAACCCCAAAGTTGCTGGGATGAGGAGGTTAGGAGAGCCATAGGGAACACTAAGCAGCAGGGTGAAACGACAGATGATGTTGAAAGAAAATGAGAAATCTTTCTAAGCTGTAGAATGAATGCATTCCTTCTGATCAATGAAAAGATTAGAAGAAAGGGAGCTCAGTGGCTGGCAGAAGTACACAAAAAAGATAGAAAGGCAGCTGCAAAATTTTGGAATCATCTAAACTCCCTAAGAAATGAGACGAGCCTAGAGCAGAGGTTTATAACCTCTGCTCTAGGCTCAAGGTGCTAGAGCTACAGCTACAGCTACAGCTCTGCTACAGCTCAAGGTGCTAGGCTAGAAGGTGACGAAGCTATTGAATATAAAAGGACAAGGGTGATAGAAAATTGTCAACAAAGAAGTGCTTTATGCACCACGATAGACAAGGATGAATCAAGTGGCGCAATGGCTCCATTTTCAGTGGGAAAGGGCTGAGAAAAGTGTTCCTAGTAATACATCAACAGGCCCAGATGGCATTCCAATTATGCTGATAAAGACATTAGGTCCGAAGTCTAAGCAGGCTTTGAGAGAGGCAGTAGGCGAAATAATCGATGGTGATGTCCCCGATGGATGGAAACTTAGCAGGATGAGCGTGACCTATAAAGGAAAGGGGGACAAAGCTGGCATAACTAACGTCCGATAACAGTGACATCAGTGGTCTACAGGCTGGTGATGCAGATTATAAAGGAAAGACTGCAGGCATGTATAGAGGGTTAGGGGGTGTTGGGAGAACTGCAGAATGGGTTCCGAAAAAACACAGGAGGTTGGAAGACAATCTGTTCTCACTGACGCAGTGCATCGATACAGTAGAAAAGGAACACAGACCCCTGTAGCTAGCATTTTTGGACATCAAGGGAGCGTACGATAGCGTGGTTCAAGAGGACTTGTGGGGAGTACTAGACACACTAGGTTTGAAAAAAGGAGTCACCAATCTTTCAAAGGAAATTTATAAAGGTAACAAGGCCGTATTACCGTGGGAAAATCAGGTATCCAAGCCTGCAGAGGTAAAACGAGGGCTTAGGCAGGGGTTTCTTCTGTCACCCTTGTTATTCATGACGTACTTACAAGGATCAGAGGCCAAATTAGAGAAAAGTGGACTGGGCTTCAACCTCTCTTTTGTCAAACAAGGAAAACTCGTTCAACAGGCACTACCAGCGTTGATGTACGCAGATAATATAGTGCTAATGGCCGACAACAAGGAAGATTTGCAGAGATTGGTAGACACCTGTGGTTATGAGGGACATAGGTTAGATTTCAGATTCAGTAAGAAAAAATCAGCAGTCATGATCTTTAATGACAATGAAGGTAGTGAGCTTAGAATACAGGAGGTCACCCTAGAGATAACAGACAAATACAATTATCTGTTCATATGGATAAGCAATGGGGCCGAGTACCTAAGGGAACACGAAACATAGATGACGACTAAAGGTAACAGGAATGCAGCGGTAATGAAAAAACAGGGCACTGTGGAATTACAATAGGTATGATGTTGTGAGAGGAATATGGAAAGCAGTCATGGTTCCTGGTCTGACGTTCGGCAATGTGGTCTTGTGCATCAGATCAGAAGTTCAACCAAGATTAGAAATTAAGCAACGTGGAATAGGTAGGCTTGCCTTAGGAGCTCACGGAAATACACCGAATCAGGGAGTACAAGGTGATATAGGATGGCCATCATTTGAGGGCAAAGAAGCTAGCCGCAAGATAAAATATGAGAAGCGATTGAGAGAAATGGGACGGGAGCGTTGGGCTAGGAAGGTATTCAGCTACTTGTACATGAAGAATGTAGATGCAAAATGGAGGAAGCGAACCAAAAAATTGACTAGTAAATACTTGCAAAAGAGCAGGGGCCAAACCAAAAATAATTATCGGTTAAAAAGAAGGTGAAGGAAGCTGAGACCAATATGTGGAGAATTGGCATGATTAAGAAGTCCACACTAGAGATCTATCGAACTTTTAAGCAGGAAATCGCCAAGGAAAGGGTCTGTGATAATACTCAGGGTAGTTCTCTACTGTGTGAGGCCAGCACAGGAGTATTGCGAACCAAGACATATTGGGCCAAATACGAAGGGGTAGACATGGTATGCAGTGCGTGTGGAGAGGAAGAAGAAACTGCCGAACACTTGATAATGTTCTGTAAAGGGCTTCACCCTATTCAGGATGATGGCGCAGAGTTTTTCAAGCACTGGGGTTTAGGGACAGGGAGGGTAAATTAGACGTTAAGAGGGTAGAATTAACTGGAAGGAGGTTATCTGATTGGTGGCTAAAGTCAAGGCACGAGTGAAAATATACCCTCCACTGCAAAGTACGAATCCCCAACCTCACTATTTAAAGGAAAAAAAAAACTAAATCTAGTTTTCGGTTTATTAAGTATTACGGCTTGGTGGCGCTAGCCACCGCCCGATCTAAAAGGTACAGCCATATCCATCCATCCATCCATCCATCCAACCATCCATCCATCCATCCATCCATCCATCCATCCATCCATCCATCCATCCATCCATCCATCCATCCATCCATCCATCCATCCATCCATCCATCCATCCATCCATCCATCCATCCATCCATCCATTCATCCATCCATCCATTCATCCGTCCGTTCGTCCGTCCGTCCGTCCGTCTAGTGCTACGATGTACGTGTTTTGGCCCATGCCAATGAGAAACGTAAGGGCACCACACTGCCCGAGGTTCTGGGGTTTGTTTACAAAAAATACCCTGAGCCACCTGCACGCGATAGAGCGGTTGGTACCAGGAACTATGCGGCAGTACGAATCAACAAAACAAGGCTGGTGCAGTGGTGTCGTGCGACACAGGGGTAGTGATTTATGCGGAGAAAATTGAAGGCATGCGGATACAGGGTGTGTACGACTGTGGAGTGTTTTTGTCTATTCACCTTTTAAGTGCTTTTTTTCTGGCTAGGGTGGAATAATCTGGCCCGCCCAATACAAAGGGATCAGCTTCAGATCATTATCATCATCATCGGCAGTTTGTTGAATAAAACAGTGTTCGCTAGATTGCACGACACCACTCAAGCCGGAAGTGCACGTGCCCAGAGTGGTGGTGCGCACCACTCTGGACACGTGCACTTCCTTTCTCTTCACTGGGATCTCACGTGGTGAACACTGTTTGTTAATGCTTGGTCGCATAAACACCTCAGAAGCCAAGGAATCAGCGCGGCGGGCTCGCAACGTAGGAGCTAGGTCTCACTGCTGAAAGCAGCCCTGGATATATAACCACCTTGTCGCGTTGTGATGCGATTGTGCGATGGTGCGCATTATGTGAATGTTAGAAAAGTGCGCGAAACTAAAAAAAATGACCGAATGCATGTGCCGGGTCACCTGAACAACAACGACAACGTCGAGGAACAGGGTAGAATCTTTGGCCAAACCATCTCAGTGTAGCGAGACAAGGGTAGCAGTACGCTGGTAGGTGCGTCGTTCTTTGGTACCTGACGAAGCCCTGTAACTACCACCGCTACGCTATTCTTAGCTCATGGCAGTAGCACCACCGTTCCTGAGGCGAAGTCGGAATCACTTTGTTTTTCTAGTACACCTATTGTCAAAGGCATGACAAACCCACTCTACGACAATATGGTCGGAAATGTACCAGGTTTACGTGAACTCCATGACCCCGATAAAAAGGGGGAGGAAAGGATTCTGGGAAAGTTTTACCGGTACCCCACCTACATCGCAAGTGGAAAAGGAGCAGATATTGAAGATGATTTCCTGATGTATTCGGTGGTTGGTATCAAAATCTCTGAGCAACGACTAATCTCATCTAAGTTTGATGTACCCACCTTGAAGACATTCCGAAAGGATTTAGTGCCACTCAAAAAGAGGACAAGACCCTAGGTTCTTACAGAAGTAAAGTAGGTCAAGAGGTACAGGTAAGATCAGAGTCCTACTTGGTCGAGGTAAAAAGTGCTTCTGTACCGCCATAATTACCTACCATCTGGTAGGGTGATCGAACAAGTAATAGTACCCCAAAGATTGCTTAGTCAAGTGCTCACTATGGGGCACGAAACCCCAATGCCGGGGCATCAAGGAATAAAAAGAACGATTGATCGTGTCCTACAATACTTTTACTGGCGAGGAGTTCAAGTGGCAGTGAGAAGATAAGTGCGCTCTTGTGACGCATGCCAACGAACCTACGCCAAGAGCAAAGTTGGCAAGGCCCCACTATGTCGAATGCCTTTGATACATACCCCATTCGAAAGAGTGGCAGTGGATATTATCGGGCTCTTGAAGCCAATATCTCACATGGCTAGCCGATACATACTAACACTAGTGGATTTCGATACTAGATACCCAGATGCATAAGCCCTGCCGTCCATCAATTCGGCTACAGTGGCCGAGGGACAGGTGTAGATGTATTTTTTTCGATCGGGTTCCCGTGCAAAGTACTGTGTGATCAGGCATCATGCTTCACATCAGAGCTGATGGGAGAGGTCAATGGCTTGGCAATCAAACATCTCAACTCCACATCCTATTTATTTTTTCCTTTTTATTTTCATACTCTCAGGGCCCGAAGGCATTACAGAGAGGAGTGGTTGAACAATATCCTAATAACTGAGGCTTTCAAGGTGGCAGGTTCTTTGATCACAGCGCTGGAGGCAGGAAGGTAGTTCTAGTCACGGCTTGTTTGTGGCAGAAAAGAAGCGTAACAAGTGTTGGTGCGGCATAAGGGAACTTTGACTTTAAGGTTATGATCGAACCGTGGAGATACATTGTCCGGGGGAAGGAAAAGATCACATGTGTAATGGTTTTGTGGAGAGAATAATTGGCACACCAAAGCAAATGTTACGTAGATTGTGCCAAGATGAACTCAAGTCATGGGACTGGCTAAGCGCCACTCCTGTTTGCTCACCGGGAAGTCCCACAAGCCAGCTTGGCGTTTTCGCCTTTTGAGCTGATCTATGATACAAATGTTCGAGGACCTCTCAGTATACTTATACAATTATGGACCGGAAACAATCAAAGCCGAGATGTTAAGACAACATATTGATTTGCGCTGGATCTCAGAGATCGCCTGGAGAAAACATTACAGTGGGCGCAAGAGAACCAGACACGAGCAAAAGCGAACCATGTTAAGGCGTTTATTAGCTGAATACAAGTGATTATGCGCTATGGTGCTAGACACGGCCAAGCACGGACTCACAGCACGAGCGGCGTACTTGTTGGGTAGCCCCACTAGAAGGTACTCAAGAGTTCGACCCATTTCAGAGTTCGGAGGCTTCGCTACATACACCCCGGGGTTGAAAAGGGAGCCACTTGGCGACTTAACCGCTTGTTACTATGAGCGGGTCATAATGAGCCTTCAGGCGCTCCACGTTGACGATGTCGTGCCCGTGGCAGCGCATATCCGAAGATTGTTCGGCAGGTTCGATCAGATAGTTGACCGGAGATGTGCGCTCGATGACACGGTGGGGGCCTTCGTATTTTAGAAGTATTTTGAAAGAGAGGCCTGCTACAGTGGTCGGCATAGAGAGCCATTCAGGCGCACCAGGAAGGATGGTGGGCTTAGAAGTGGTGCAGCCATCACGAATACTCTGCTGCCGCTCTTGCTCATGCGTCGTAAAAGTTCTGGCAAGCTCGCGACACTCTTCAGCAAGCCTGGCTGTCTCAGAAATGGGTGCAAAGTCAGATGGAATTGGCGTGTACGGGAGTATTGTGTGCATGGTGTGCAACAAGTGCCTTCCGTACAGCAAGATTAAAAGTGGAACCCGGTCGTGACCTGAGCGGCAGTGTTGTAGGCAGAGGTCATGAAGCGCAGTATATTATCTCAATTCGTGTGGTTGGCGGCGACGTACATCGAAAGCATGTCGCCGAGGGTGCGGTTAAAGCGTTCGGTGAGGCCATTCGTCTGTGGGTGGTAAGCAGTAGTTTTGCGGCGGAAAGAATGCCACTCCGTCAGAATGGCTTCGACGACTTCCGACAAGAAGACACGGCCTTGATCGCTGAGAATCGCTTGGGGTGGTCCATGGCGCAGTATGAATTAATGCAGCAGGAAGGACGGAACATCGCACGCTGTAGCCGCAGGAAGAGTGGTGGTTTCGGCGTATCGCGTTAAATGGTCTATGGCAACAATGGCCCAGCGGTGACCAGCTGACGTCACAGGAAGTGGTCCATACATATCGAAGGAGACGTCAACAAATGGCGGAGCTTTGCGAACGCGTCGTCGCACTCAGATGACCACGAGTTGAGGGGCCTGTTACTTCCAACGAGCTTACGTGAGCGGTAATATATAATCGTGGCGAAGTTTCGTATGAAGCGTCGAAAGTATGAGCACAGGCCCACGAACCAACGCAGTTCTTTGAGGGATGCAGGTTTGTGGAATTCGGCCACGGCCCGAAGCTTGGCCGGATCAGGAAGAATTCCATTCTTTGACATGACGTACCTTTGGATGGTGAGTTGCCGTGCTGCAAAGTGGCACTTCCTCAGATTTAGTTGCAAGCCGGCATCACTCACACGTGCGAAAACATTTTTCAGACGTTGAAGATGCGTGGAGAAATCCAGAGCGAAGACAGCGACATCGTCGAGGTAACACAAGCACGTGTATCATTTCAAATTGCGCAGAATGGTGTCCGTCATGCGCTCAAAGGTCGCAGGTGCATTACATTGACCAAACGGCATGACGTTGAACTCGTTCAAGCCGTCGGGTGTGACGAAGGTGGTTTTCGGCTGAGCGTCGTCAGCCATGGGTACTTGCCATTACGCCAAGCGCAGATCGAGAGAAGAAAAAGATTCGGCTCCGTAAAGGCTGCCAATCGCGTCATTGATGCGCGGCAGTGGATATACATCCTTGCGAGTTATCTTCTTGAGCTGTCGGTAGTCCGCACAGAACCGCACAGAACCGTTCTTTCTCGCAACAAGAACAGGAGACGCCCATGAACTGTCCGAGGGCCGAATAACGTCGCGTTGGAGCATATCCTCAACCTGCTCGTTAATTACCCGACGTCCAGCTGGTGACACGCGATATGGACGTTGCCGTGAGGGTAGATGGGTACCAGTGTCGACGTGATGCGTAACAGCGGACGTGTGACCAAGAGAATTTCGTCCGACATCGAAAGATGAACAATATTCTTGCAACAGGTCCAGAAGCTGAGAACGCTGTACCACCATCAGGTTGTCAGCAATGAAGGGGCCAAAGACATCAGCACATGACGGATCAGATGTGGAAACAGCTTTGATGGTACGGGAACTGGGATAGCGCGAGTCATCGGGTACGTCCAGGACTTGCGCGTCGTCGACTGGTTCCACTCTGCTGAGACATTCTCCTCGAAGCAAGGTGTCAGTGTACGGGGACGCGTGGGTTAAAAAAATAGCGGCGTTGCCCTGGGTGACTTGCATGGTCGCGAAAGGTAGTAGCGACCCTTTCCTGCTACAAGCGCGGTCGGATTGCGAAACTAGTGCAATTGTGTTGGAGAAACCAGCGCAATAGACCGACACAGCCGTCGTCAAGTTTGGAGGCACTCTTGTATCGTCTTTCATGAGAATCTTGTTCAGTTTCGAGGAACTCACTTCTGGTGTCAAGTGCGAGAAGGGTGAAAGATCAATTACAGCGGACGTACAATGGATGACGGTGTGGTGGCGAAGAGAAAGTGTCATCTGAGGATGACGTCATGAGAGCACGCTGGAATAACGATGAACTGGGCAATATACAAAACGTCCTGACCGACAACGCGCGCTGTCTACCCTTGCTGTAGGATGAATACGATGTGAACTAGCAGTAGGAGGGGCAACCCAGAAAGTGGCGTCGTCACTTTTTCGAAGTCAGCGGCAAAGTTTTTCGTCCATAACTGATACGGAAGCTCCAGTGTCAATAAGAGCCGATGCACGAACACCGTCCACAAGCACGTCAATGACATTCGAGGGGCTGCTCCGAGAGTTTCCCACTACGATAGTGTCGCAGTCCTCCCATCTGGGACTGCGACGACTAGTTTTCCCACTCATGAGCAGCTGAACTTGGTCGCATGGGGGACAGGGAACGGCGTCGTTGAGACGGCGACCTCCAAGGAGATGGGCCTGGGCGAGACGGCGGTGGCATAGACGACGGTTCGTCGTGATAAGGATGGCTGAGCTGGCCAGCAACAGGCGAAGAAATGGAAGCCTGCTGTCCTCAAAGGCAATAACGTGCTACGTGACCGGCGTAACCACACGCAAAGCGGATGGTCCGGTTGTCGGGTGTGCGCCATCGGTTCGTCGGGGTAGGTGTCAGCCATGTCGCAAGGAGCCGATGGACGGAACGGTGGCTGGAAAGGCTGCATGGTGGGCTGAAGCTGAGGCTGAGGGATTGCGTCAACATACGTAGCGGGCATACGCGTTACAAAGGACGAAGTTCGCACGGCAGCTTCAGCGTAAGTTAGAGGGGCGGGTGCTGGAACGACTTGAGGCAGCCTGGCGACCACGTGGGCGTAACTCAAGGGCGCAGGAGCCGGAGATTGTTGGGGTGGTATGCAGGCTTGACCTCCGCTATTTCCTGCTCAATCGCTCGACAGATGGGAGGGAGAAGGGTAATGACCGATTGTTGAACAGCCCGTGGGTGGGCAAAGGGCAGGAGAGAGAACTGGTGCGCGATTTCCTCATGGATGAAGGACTTGAGGCCTGTCATCAACGCCACTTGGTCACAACTAGCCTCCAAGCCAGCAAGTGTTGCAGCTCGTGGTGGGGAGCGAAGGGTAATCGAACGCTGCCGGCGTAGCTCCTCGTAGATCTGGCAGCGTGATGACCTTAGCCACTGCACCGGGGATTTTGGCGAGCAGCTTCGTGAAGGCATCATCGCCAATGCCTTTCATAATGTGTCGGATCTTGTCAGACATGGACTTAGTGTGATTGGATTTGCTGCATAAGTTCAAGACATTTTCAATATAGCTGGTGAACGACTCACTAGCCTGCTCAACGCGTTCACGTAAGCTCTGCTCGGCTTCCAGCTTACGAACGGTAGGCAGCCGAAAACTCTGATTACAGCAGTCTCAAAATCGGACCAGGTAGCAAAATCAGACTTGTGGTTGTTGTACCACAAACTGGGTACGCCCGCAAGGTAGAACACTTAGTTCAACTTGCCGTCATCCTCCCATCTGTTGGGGATGCTCACGCGCTCGTAAATGGCCAGCCAGCCCTCCACGCCGGTGCCATCAGCGCCAGTGAAGATGGGTGGATCGCGGATCCTGGGGACACTGGGACAAGGGGGTGGCATAGGAGGAGACATTTTCTGAGAGGCGTCAATGGGCATGGTAGATGAAGGGTACGTGATCGAAAGTACAAGGGCATCGAAAGGGAACGCAGAACTCTCCACCGATTTGTTAAGACGTTTATTAGCCGGCCACCAGCGATCATACGCTATGGGGACAGTCACGGCCATGCACGGACTCACAGCGCGAGTGGCGTCCTTGTTGGGTAGCCCCACTAGAAGGTACTCAAGAGTTCGACCCATTGCAGAAACCGGGGGCTTTGCTACACTCAGAAAAAGATGTTATGACCGCGAAAGTCAGATGCGTCGGCTAAAGCTTGGAAACCGCGCCCTCATACTGCTTACAAGCAAGCTTGTAATGCATTAGAAGGGGCCTTTCATTATCACAGGAAAGAAGAGCAACTTTGACTACTGACTGAATACGGGACATATGACCAAGATCTTTCATATAAATTTGTTGAAATCCAACGAAAAGCATCCTCAAGAAATGTCGCCCCAGTCAGCATCTTTCATTGTTGTGCAAGAGGAGGAGACAGACACGCCGGTGCGTGCGTTTAGAGCAACTGAGAGCTTTGGTACTGAAGCAATGAAGCTTGGTCCCAACCTTAGGGAGAGTCAGTGAAAAGAAATTGACGTGCTCCTAACCACCCACAAAGACGTTTTTTCTGAAGGTCCCGGCGAGACAAATTTGTTAGAGTGCTGTGTTTAACTGTCAACGTCCGAGTCTATCAACACTCCGCAATATCCGTTACCTTTCGCTATAAAAGTGGTAGTTAAGAAAGATGTCTGAGAAATGCTGTGACTCGGAGGGATTAAAAGGTCCGATTCACAACAAAACTTGCTCTTTATGCTAGCAAGGAAGCTTGATAAGAGTTACCGTACTTTTATATACTTTCGTCGCATCAATGATGTGTTAGTCTCCGTCGCGGAACCAATTACGAGAACGGATATATTGTGTACAGAGATTGGCGCCGGAAAATTCTTCTCTAATTTTGACCTCGCTGAAAGGCTGTTGGCAGGTACCCTTGGACAAAGAGTCATGGCTAAAATGTCATTCTTCTCCCAATCGGGACACTACCATTTTTCTCTATATGCTATTCGGTATCAAAACAGCGTCCACAGTGTTTACTCGGCTATTGAGACGTCTCCTTCAGGACATCCTGAACGTTGGCATCTCATCGATGATGTTCTCATCGCTATGACAAGCTGGGAGGAACACATGGAGAATTTGAATGATCTGCTGAATAGGATTCGAGAGACTGGACTTAGAATTAAGCCCCAGAAATTGGAGTTTGGAGTGACATCAATTGTGTTCCTGGGTCATCGACTGGGAGATGGAACAATGCAGCAAGTAGAGGACACAATTACAAAGATCGCCAAAGCGCCATTGCTTATTACAAATAAATAGACAAAAAAGGGAGAGTGACAATATCAATATAAATAATGAAGGACAGACAAGCTGTGGCATCTGGAGCCCTTTTAAAGGCCCCGGATCTCAAACGTGGATTTGTACTCCACAGCGACGCCTCCGATTCTCGCATGCAAGAGCACGACGATGCTTTGCACTCCGTAAAATACGTCAGTCGTCAGCTAATGCCTCGAGAGTAGAACTCCTCAACGACCGAGCGGGAGTGCCTAACGTTGCTTTGGGGAGTGAAAATGTTTCCCATATTTTTATATGGGACATCATTCGCGGTTCAAACAGATCATCAAACGTTGCAGTGTTTATCTCGGACAAGCTACTTGAACAGCAGAGTTCTGCGGTGGAGTTTAGCACTGCAGGAGTACCACTGTCACATAGAATATATGAAGATATCCGAGAATTTCAGAGCCGACTACACAAGCAGGTTGAGGTGAATATGTTCTGTGTTTCACTGTTGCAAGATGATGCTTGTGTGGTAGACTGTTACTGGAGTTGATATGACTTTATTTGTACTGTTCTTCGTTGGTGTCAAAATTTTTTTCTTTTTTTAGTTGAATGCTACATGCTGTAAACTCAGTTTTTCGACGTGAGACATCTGACGAAAAAAGCAGTGTGGTGGCATAGGTGTGTTCTGATAGCTTGTGTGTTGCGCAGTGAACGGCAGTATTTCAGCAAGAAAAACGTCTTTGAAAAGGGGCTATTGTGATGTGATTGTGATGCAATTGATGCGCGTTATGTGAATGTTTGAAAAGTACTCGAAATTGAAAATTTACCAAGTGCACGAGCCGGGTCGCCTGAACAACAATGACAATGTCGAGGACCGGTGCGCGTGAAAGTGCGCAGCACAAGAATACAAAACGATAAAACAAACAAGAGCGAATGGCAGGTCACCACACAGTTTCAAAGGGCCAGTCCGGACGAGACAAGTGTCTCCCAGGGCAAGCCAAGCCTGGAGAGCAAGATAGCTGGGAGTTCGAGGCGAACTAGGCAAGAGGAAGACTGTAGCTGGGAGCTGAAAACTGGAAGTCGGGTGGTGGACCCGAGCCTTCTGAATTTCACCCGTCTTGAACTTCCGGACAGCGCCCTCAAGGGATATCGAGCTGCCACAGCGTTCGAGAGCAAGCCGGCAGATTCCGGTGTGGGCGCAGCAATGGCAGTTGGGCCACGGGCCTGAGCCTTGCGTCCAACCGCCTGATCGGGCGAATCTGGGTTCCCACAGGCGTCACCGGACAAGCCCCGTTCCATAGTCACGCCACCACTTCGGCAGAAACGTTTTGGTCAGACAGAACATACTGTTTTCCCTGCTCCGCCGAATCACCGCGTCACAACTGCATCGTGTAGCTTTGACTTTCAGCTGACATTTTTGGGACTTTAGACGTTATTTTTTGTTTAAGAGCCAAACTTTAATCAAGTACTCAATGTCTTGTTGTTTGGGTCAAGTTTTCGCTTGAGTTCTTGGATAAATGTCTGGGTGTTGTTTGTTGATCAAACAAATTTGTCCTTATTCGTGAAACCTCTCAGAGACTCAGCCCAGGAGAAAGAAATCAGCAACAAGAACTTGCATCACACACGTCCATATATGATGGTAGGAAATGTGTACGGAGGATTCGCGGGTTCGCCTGTCATCTCGAAGCACTATTTAACACAATTCAGTTTGCAGATATGGTCGTGCTCTTTTCTTTGTTTCATTCAATGACAATGCGGGGAATGTTCAACCAATGAAGACTACATACAGCGAGAATTGATGCCAGTTCTCTTGCCTTCTTCCTCTTTGCTACAGAACACTCCGTACGTGGTTGTCCAAAAGAAAGACCCTGACGGCAAGTTTCAATCGGAGATGGGCGTTGAAATCTCGCTCCTGGAGGCCATCAGCCAGCGACTGAACTTCACGTTAGTTCTTGTAATTTGATATTTCGCAACTTGACTTCCGCGATAGCAGTTACAGCTCTTTCACGAGAAAAAATAAGGAATTTCTAATCTATATTAGCACGTTTCATTGTCCATGTACATATCACGTTCAAGGACATGACATTGAGCAGAGCAAAATCCATTCCCTCGTTAATTATTATTAGGGTATATGAAAGAACCTCACGACTCGAGAAGCATTCGCAGGGAGGATCACAGTGACCACGCGGGCAAAAAAAGTTTGGTAGTGTTTATCTTAAGTTAGAACAGTTAGTGTTGATAAAAACGTAGTGATCAATTCGAAATACATATAATTCAAATGTTGTGAAGATTTTCACCATTTAATTTCATCCTGATGCACTGCTTTGAAGGAATATATGACCTTCAAGGTTGACGTCTAGCAACTTGTTGGGGGTGGTTTTTAAGGTTCGACGCAGAACAATCACCACCCTTTTTCAAAAACTGCGCAAGTGATGCCGCTTTGTGCTATAACGAAAGTGTATGATCATAATAGGGGAACTTGCTTCTAAAGTTGTGCGCTATAGGAGATGCGGTAATCGCAAATTTATATTAACCCAGTGTAAATAATTGTCTCCGCAGCACTGATTAAGTAAGAAAGTAAATCTGAAACCACAAACTTTCTCGGTATTTGAACCCTGCAATCACTATACTTCAACAAGCGAATGTATCGGGAAAGCTAAGGAATAAAAATTGACGCATAAAACACCAGAAAAAGGTTTAATGATGTTGATGCCTGTAGCAATAAGCATTCAAACCCCTGGCAGTAGAATTTTATTACGAACCGCTATAGCCATGAAAGCGGTGTAAAAAATATGAAAGCGATGTGAAAACTGCTCTTGCTGCACCATGCAGCGCACAGTTGAGCACTTGTGCAGTTATTTTCTATTTTAAGGCACTCGTAATCATAGCATATGCAAAGACAACACTGGACGTATTGTGGTAGCCTGTTTTCGCCGCTCCTAACGGGAGGCGTTGGCGATGGGTACCCATCCATCCCCTTAATACTGGCTATAACTTCCTTGCTGCCTTGCGCGGCGAACTTTGCCCTGTTGTTTATCGCACATTGGGAACGGCGAAACCTGGCTGCCACCGAAGTCCTGCTCAGCAGCATCGACAATGTTTAGGAGCTTGTGGGCATTAGCGTGGTTGCCGCTGAAAGATATTCACCTGAAATCATCTGAAACTGGAGACTGAAGCCTCAAATAGGACTTGAAACCAAAAAGATTTGAAAAGTAAACTTCGCAGTAAAAATATAGATTTACATCAAGGCACGAGCACGTGAACTGATTCACAACATTTGATCTCAAGGTTTTCACTGGTTAACAAACTGCTGTTAGTCTTACCGCGGGGATCTAGAGGCGAAGGTACTCGGCTGCTCACCCGCAGGTGGCGGGATCGAGTGCCGGCAGCGGCAACTGCATTTTCGATGTTGGAGAAAACGCTGTAGGTACGCGTGCTCAGTTTTGAATGAACCTAAAGAACGCCAGTTGGTCAAAATTTCCGGAGCCTTCCACACTTTGGCTTTTCCCTAAATCATATAATGGTTTTGGGTCGTTACATACCATATATGAAATCAATCAACACACAGTTGTTTAATCTGAAATGAAATAAGGAAAGATAGCTCTTCATTTTCTGATGACATATGCAGAGCCGCATACTATAGCATAAAGTGGCGTGTCGTACTTACCGGTGAATGGAACTCTCTCGTACAGGAACTTGTGCGTGTGTTGCAGATCAGGTTCTTGCCATGGGCGAGTTATCTTCTGCATTTTATATTGTTTCTCACAACCATAATGGCACTAAAAACCATCACCTATACTCCACCTGGCTTGGCCGCCAACTCAACATTCCCTTTATCCCGTGCAAAACAAATTCTAACTCACGCAGATTTTCGATCGTGGTTAATTAGGCCATAATTATTGCGTACGGTAGCTTTTGACGCGAAATAAACACGAGAGACGGACTAGCGGAATCCGTCTCTCGTGTTTATTTTGTGCCAAAAGCTACCTAAAATGAACCAACTCGCCCAACAAGTCACTTTGCTAAAGTAATACTATAAATAGCACTGAATACTTTTAGACATCACAGGTTATCTCGAAACCCTTATAAGTATCGCGCATGCTTGAACTCGTATTTCGGCATAAAATTTGCAAGACTGGTGAGGTTTGACCTGACCGTCCCTGAATAGTTTTTGCGAGGTGATGGTAGCTCGCGTCTATTTTGGACGAATCGAAGTTCATTCAGTCACTCAACCAAATTTTGAAAATACAGTCGGCCCTTTTCTACAAGTATGAAATCTCGCATATTTTTAGCTCCCTAAAGAACCATTCAGGCGCTCGGTGATAGGAAAATCAAAGCTTTTGTCCGAGTGCCACTACGTGTCTGTGACCTGCTTGGTGGAATCCGTGCTGAACGGTTGTGTCGCCCGCGCTATCTGACACCAGCTTAGCTTTCATCGATCAGCCCCCAGTCTGCCATCCCTTGACGCCGCGTAGCTCTCCCTGAGTGGTGCCCCATACTTTGACTCCTTTGACCATGTCTACCACCTTTCAATCTCTTCTCTCCTCTTTTTTCACACTAATCTGGCGAGTGCTGCATCTTCTATATCTATGTATTTCTATTATTATTTTTCTACCCTTCCCCCTCTGCTACAAGGAGCTTAGCGGTGTCGCTGACTACGAAGTCAAAAAGTAGTTTTTTTTCCTTTCCTTCAAGCACCGCTTACTATTCGGTTTGAAAAACTTTACTGTTAATACGTTCTGGCTCACAAAACAGCAGCCGCTTTCTTGCGCACCCTGAAGCATATCAACAGAAAAAAAACATTGTCTATGTGTTGTCGCATTTTCTTCACCGAAGTCAATCAGAAAAAAACTATGTTCTTTACATAAAATATGCTTTTATATATGTTGCCGTCTGCAGCACATAATACTAGGATGTGGTTTCTTATGACACTATTTATTTTTAAAACCATAGCTTTGAAGGCCCAACCAAACCCATAACAAACGTTCACGTACTATATTTCGTGCCTTTCTTTTAATCCACATGAGCCGTCATGACATTACCTGTATAATTATGTGATGGCGCGAGGAAGACACTGTGATTGGGCGAGCAGGGGCCTTGTTATTGCTATGAAATGTACGTGCGTTTCACTTCTCCGCCTCGGACGCTGAAGAAAGGCACAGGTACAATGGACAGATGAGCCGACGAACCCAGCCTAACGATGGAAAGTGTGAAATGAGAAAGCGTGTGGTCTAACTCCGTCAGTATTCGCTGTGGTCTCGTGCGTAACTGTTACGTTACAAGAAAATTTTGACCTCTGGGTGGCTGAGGGGAGCATTAATTTTCTTAAGAATTGGGTGGGTAGTATGATCAAAGGCGTCAAGAAGGACAATCTCAGGTGTCGTGTGGTCACAATGACGTATTCATGGCGCCAGCAGTGGCATCACTATGCTGGCAGTGCATGCCATGATCGCTTGTTCGGAAATGGGATGATAATGGAGGCTGTGTGACACGATGTGATGGAAAAAGTTACCCCGGTGTATAGGAGGTAAAGAAGGGATAAACTTGGAGGATCCATAGAGTGCAACGAGAAGAGACGGGCTAGACAAAGCTCGGATTTCGCCTTCGAGTTATCTTACACAAGTGCGTAACGAACTATGTCAGTTTTCTTGATGTTTGTAATTGCATCATTATTCATGCTTCAAAGAAGCTTTCTACAGCCAGGCGTTTTAAGAAAGAATGAACACAATTGCACAGAAATGAGTCAGCCGTTCATTATTAATTCATCATGTGCCCGTGAGTGCTATTTATATTATAGCGCTATGACAATGACCCTCGTAATCGTAGCTGACACACATCAGGGCTGGAGGTACTGGGGGTGAGTATATTACACAATTGGTGCGCACACTGACAATCTGCTACATTTCTCCGGATAAATTAATGATAGCGCTGGACGTACAATGCGGTTACAGTGAGGATCCTTCGGATATAGAATAGGCGAAGCCAATTCAGAAATTTTGAATACATAAAGGCTTGTTCAGCGCCTAAGGATACCCAAAATCACAGAGGCAGGCGACTCCAAAAGAAGCTACCACGTAGGTGTTCGTTTCTTTCGCTGATTTCCTCGCATTATGACTTGTATCGGCATCATATTGAACGCATGAAGATCAATCTGGCGAGCGTAGGGCGTATTACTGTAGCTTTGAACTGATGATACTTGTGGAATGGACCATTCACTCCACTCCGCGAAGGCGAATGACGACAGAAGCTAGTTTGCATACTACACCCAGGCGTCACAAAATTGCGAATCGTCATACTTTCTAGGCTGTTTTCTCGCAATTTAATCCATACCAGTTTCTCGAAAGTCCGGCTTGAATAAGATCATGCTCTTTTAAAATGTGTCGTATGAGCAGCATCAGCTTTTCGTTGTTTTTTTCGCCACAACATGCCTGGTCAATTCTGGCTTGCCAATACACTTGGCGTTTATTGCGCTACCTTTATTAGCAGGTGTCTTTTTGCCACCTTCTCTTTCTCACCAATGCATCGTTTGGTCTCGTACGCTACATGCGATTGTGTTTGTGCAACCTCAAGTGGCGATTATCACTAATTTTTTTACCAAAAATATGTGGGGTGCAATGCTCCATGATCACGATATGATTGTGACGCACAGCACTCCGAAAAGTTTGAGCATCTGGTGTTCTTAACGCGCACTGGCACTGCACACTACATGGTCTCTAGCACTTCATCGCAACCATAATGCGACCGCCATGGACGGGACAAGACCGGCTGCTTTCTGGTCGTCAGCCGAGCACAGTAGGCACTATGCCAATGTGAATGACAGTTTCAGTAGGTTGGTTCGCACAATCTGTGCAGTATGTGCGTTGGTATCTGCCACCGTTGCGTTTTTTTTTCATTTTTAGTGTGGCTTTGCTCATTTTAGTGGCACGTGCATTCTGGCTAGCACGCATGGTTGACCATGGCCATGTTAAACTTCGCCGTAATAATTAATCATACATTTGTGAAACGCCTAGCTCGTCTATGTATCTCTGCGCAGCTACTCCCTGAATCTCGATAGTGTCGAGTACGGAGCTCTGAAGAATGATTCCTGGACAGGCTTAATTGGTAACGTCTTGTACAGGGTGAGTGGCTATCTATCTATCTATCTATCTATCTATTATCTATCTATCTATCTATCTATCATCTATCTATCTATCTATCTATCTATCTATCTATCTATCTATCTATCTATCTATCTATCTATCTATCTATCTATCTATCTATCTATCTATCTATCTATCTATCTATCTATCTATCTATCTATCTATCTATCTATCTATCTATCTATCTATCTATCTATCTATCTATCTATCTATCTATCTATCTATCTATCTATCTATCTGTCTGTCTGTCTGTCTGTCTGTCTGTCTGTCTGTCTGTCTGTCTGTCTGTCTGTCTGTCTGTCTGTCTGTCTGTCTGTCTGTCTGTCTGTTGTTCGCTAAAACTTGTGACAAATATCAAGGAAAGGATTGCGAACAAGATCTAGTTTAACAAAGTTAGTTTGAAAAGCGAAACCTGATACGTGGGGATACACAGCGACGTCAATGTATGTCGTCCTTTGAGTCCTCGTATCAAGTTCCGCTGCTCGAACGACGTTAGTCATCAAGCAACTAGCTCCGATAAACACCGTTTTGATAATTTCACAGGCCATTCCACTTTGAGAGCGGGGTGACGAGATTAGATATGACACAATATTTTGAGGTAAGGCACAGAGAGTTCCCTTATTTGTTATTTTCGGTGACACGAGTACCGAGTGTGCTGCATTGTCTCTGTTTCAAGGGCCGGTAGCAAGTAGTGCGTAATTCTTGAATACAACAATATTGATATACAACAGCCACTGAATGAGTTAAGCTAAGTGATTAATATTGAGGTGCTTCATTTATTTCAGGTGCTTGAGTGATCTAAAGGGTCTAACGTCCCAAAACAACTATATGATTTTAAGAGACGTCGTAGTGGAGGGCTCTGGAGATTTTGACCACCTGGAGTTCTTAAACGTGCACCCAAATCTGAGCACACGGGCTTACAACATTTCTGCCTTTATCGAAAATGTAGCCGCCGCAGCCGGGATTCGATCCTGCGACCTGCGGGTCACCAGCCGAGTACTTTAGCCACTAGACCGCCATGGTGGGGCTGAGTTAAGTAATTTTGCTGTGAAATATATTGCACATTAGGGTAGGTTAAAAAACAAAGTGGTAAAAATCAGAGAATAAAGGACAGGTTCACTTATGCTATCACCAACCAATACTTGAAGGTAAAAGCAACCTTCATTTTTTGTTTATTCGAAGTACTATTTTGCCCCAGCCCTCCCCTCTTCTCCCGGATGCTTTTCGCACTTAGCGCGGTTTTGCAATAGATCTAGGGTCACAGGCAGAACAGACTTCCAGCACTGGGCCTGCTTCAGCGCTGCCTCCACGATCTCCACGTATCTCGAAGACAGTACGAAGCAAGAATTGACGTGTGATGAGTTCGTAAAATTGCGTCACATTGTGTGCCATCTTGATGGCATCAAAATGTTTGATGGTCTGTGGCATAATATTACAATGTATTGCAACGCAATTGCGTGATCAGTATTTCTTCCATCACTCGCACTGAAGCTGCCTTCCCAAAATATTGGCGCTTGATCAGGCGTCCAATAAATGTGTGGTATGCTACGGCCCGTAGCCGGGCTATGATTGAGGGACGCCTAGTGGAAGGCTTCGGAAGTTTCAACCATCTGCTACTCTTTACCGCGCTCTGACATCGCACTCTGCACGGAGCTCCGGCATGTTGCTGCCGTCGAAATAGAACCCCCGTGGCGGGGACCGCACATGCGAATCGTGCCTTAGGAGTCAAGCAGCATAAACACTGCTTCACCATGGAGGACTCATCAAGCATCAAGCTTCCGTTGGAATAGCAATTACCACAAATATAAAAGGGAGGCAACGGGCTTAGCTCAGGGCTGTGCATGACAAAGTGGACACGACGACATGAAAAAAATTACAACACTAAAATAATTAAAGCTATGGCAGATACGCATATACCGCAATCAGTGTAAGCGCTTCATCAGCTAGTACAATATGGGTGGCTACGAGAAAGCGAATAGTTTTAGTATAAAGCATTTAGAATCCTCATCAAACGAGAGATTTCACAGTGGGCTTAGCTATGAACTCTAACAATGCAAAAAGTCACCATATTCTTACGGAAATGCAGAGACGCCTTATCAACGAGGCTGTGAAATAGATATATTTTAAACCAGCAGCGGAGGCGTGACTGCTTGATCAGTCCACCAAGCTTGTTTGTTTGTTTGTTGTTGTATCCTTTAATCCATGGCTCGTACCCACTCTGGGGGATTGGCCAAGAGAACAAATAGTCTCATATTAACGATAACTGCATTATTGCTTACAACCAAAAAAAAGGGGGGGGGAGTTGTATAGTTAAGACAGTATGTTGGAAAAAAAGAAATAAACCAAAGATTTAGATAGTGAGAAAAAAATCAATGAAGAAGTAGATACTAATAGCTACAACTTGATTTTGGGAGCCGACCAAACAGCTGGTTTTGCCAAACCCGATTAATTTGGTATGTCATCGGATTTATCCAGAATAGAAAATTACTTTTTGACCCGTTTTTTTTAGTATTTGTTAACGAGGGCTTTATGTTGAAAAACGTTTAGAGTCTTGAATAAAATTACACACCGCATCGAATGCATCTCTGTGGCAATTTCCCAAAACAGAGGCACCAAAACTTAGAACATTTTCTGCGGTTAAATTTAAACCTAGCTTCGCAAATGGAATATCTAAAAGTCGTTTCCTAATTAATGCATAGTTACGACATGAGCCAAAATAATGTTCAATAGTTTCTGATTCTTCGCAGAACGGACAAAGGGGGGAAAGTGTCAGACCAGCTCTGTGTAAATAAAAATTTAATGGGGGGACACGGCACCGGAATCTAGAAATTATAATTTCAAGTTTTTTTGACGGACTCCACTGGGCTTTCCATGGAAATTTGAGGTGCTGATAATCTGTCCATTGTGTGATATTTTCTAAACTATCTGTAAAAATAGAGAATTTCCTATATCTAACACCTGATAAGTATTCTAACTCGGGAAGTACTGAAATTACTGGTCCATCGAGTGATGCTCGTGCCAAAGCATCTGCCAATTCATTTAATTGTAATCCGCAGTGACCTGGGACCCACACTAATTTGAGGAGTTTTAAATGCGGCGGTGCTAATGTGTTGAACGCTGCTAGGGCACGAGATTGTTCAGAGTTTGTCAGAGCTGCACACACCGAAAGTGAGTCTGTTAGGATGATCGCAGTGGTCTCCGTCGTAGGAATTTTACGAAGGGCTAAAATAATAGCTACTAGCTCAGCTTCAAATATAGGAGTAAAATCTGGAAGCCTTACTGAAAAAGACCAGCCGAGGGAATCAGACGCTATTCCTACACCTCCCTTTTCATTGTTGACAGAAGCATCTGTAGCTATTACATTTTTTGTTTCTGCATGTACCAAGTAATCGTTTAATGTAGTGGTCAAAAATCTCAGAGATTGCAACTTGGCTTGTGGGGGAAAGATTTCATCGTACTCTATTTTAATGTTGATGGTAGAAAAATTAGTTTCAATTACTGTGCTAATGTCTACATTTATGCAATCCAGTTTCTTTTTAGCGAAAATTATCTGAGGGGTATGAAATCGAGGCCAATGTGCAAGAAAGAAAGAGTCAGGGTCGCTGATAAATGCGTTCTCTGATCTTCGCGCCGGTAAACTGTAGAACTTTAAGAAGGTTTGAACCGTTAAAATGCGGAATCGACAGAGGAGTGTTGGCAATCGCGCTTCTTGATACAATACACTATTCGCCACGAACCTGGGAAGTCCCAGGCATATTCGCAGGGCTTCTCGCTCTAACAATACTAGCGGTTTAATTTTATAGTTAGCGGCCCCCGAGAATAATACACACCCAAATTCCAATATTGGTCGCACATACATTTTATATATCATTAACATAGTGTGTCTGCGCAGCCCGTATTTTCTGTTGCTTAACCTGCGTAATAAACCTAAGGCCCGTTGTGCCTTTGCTGTTATATATTCAATGTGTGGGCTCCAATTTAGTTTTTCATTATAAATCATTCCTAAGTACTTGAGTGAATCTACTTGTGGAATAGGTTCCCGATTATACAATACAGAAATTGAAACTGTATCTGCTATAGGAAACACCAAGAGCGCACTTTTACTGATGTTCAATGACAATGAAATGGATTGCAACCAAATTTCTAGTGTATTAATATATCTTTGCAGTTTTTGATGTAGTGAGTAAATGTCGCTCTCTGCAGCGAAGAACGCGATATCATCTGCATAAATGTAGACAGTGACATCCTGAACAATTGGAATTGTTGTGAATCCCACCGCTGATCACCAGTTGTTGCGATCCCGGGGTGCTGTGGTAGCGTGGTGTAGCTTCGGGTTGAGGAAACGAACGCTTACGAGATGGGGATACGAAAAACAACAGGTTTATGGCACTATTTACAAATATTTACAGCATGAAGTTAAGAGTTCGCAAACCACGAACGTGGTGGTTGAACCGCTACACAGTTCAGAGCCATCAACAAACTACGAACGTGGTGGTTGAACCTTTACTTGGTCCAGAGCGACGTCCCGCACTCAGCGGCGTCCTTATAAGCCCTGTCGGGCTCCTCCTTCTTGCGGGGAACACCAATCACACACACACAAACGTTGCAAGGTACGAGCAGGCACGGCGCACGTGAACATCCAATTTCGAGTCAAGATCACTGCACTTAAAGGTGGCGCCAGAGAGGCTCTTGCTCGTCGTGTATGTCGCTGTTCGAGGGGTCCCAAGCTTCGGACAGCAGACATCAAACGGTCCCCCAATCTGTCCGCTCAATTAGCAGGGCACTTTGTGGCGGCGGTCGCCGTTTCTTCAAAGGAATATGCTGTCTTTGTTGTCCCCTCTGGAACGACTTACAGCTTCGTGGCGACATGATGTCTCATCCGCTGGCTAGCCGGGACAATACCTGGTGGGCATAGACAAGCGGCGAGTCGGCTACTTCTTTGAGGATTAAAAGAGCGCCGCTCCTCGACGCTGGTTCCAAGAAAACCTGGGTTCCAGGCGTGGGAACGCGGCCCGGCTACACTTCTCAGCGACAGCATGGCGCCTACCGATGACGGTCATAACAGCTTCCCCCTCGCCAGATGAGTCACGGAGGGCAGCGGTCAACACTGCTGCTCGCAGGGACGACGAAAGGGTCAGTGGTAGAATGCCAGGAGCTGGCCTTGGCTTGTGGCATGGTCCGGGTGATTGCCGAATCTTCGACACTGTTTCTGAAACTGGACCACATGCACAAGCAAGCACTCGGCCCCCTTCGAACAAACCAAGCCAAAAGAGGGATGACAAACCAATTTTAATTACTAGCTTTAACAAAAGCTCACTCTCAGAACTCTCAGGACTCACTTGAGCTGAAAAACCAGACGTGCTACCTTACAAATTCATATAAGATGCACGAAAAAAAAAACTAAAATATCAATTTTGATTCATTAAGAGCACACCTAGATAGATTAGAAAGAGCGACGGAGCACGCCAGCGTTTCCATTCAATTTGCCCTTTTCCCAATGCCAAAATGATATTTTCGAAGAATCAAGCTCCTCCTCACAAGGCGACCTTTCTTCGATGTCATGGTTTGCAGCCAAGGGGACAATGGCCTGTATCTACTTTAAATTTAGCCCTCCCCTGAGACAACACTGCCACTGATGAATGCTCTACACAATGCAGGCGCACTCCTTTCCTGAAGCGCAGTACGTTATCTCACGAGAGCCCAAATTCTGGCGCAAGCAACGCGCAGCTTTGCTTGATACCATTGTCGTCCTGATATAAAACGGCTGTCTCCTTCTTTTCGTCGCTGACTGCTTTCATCGGTTCTGTCCCGCTGAGAGCATCGGTTCGGTTCCGGATTCAGTGAGCGCTAAGATTGTCCTAATGTCCGTTTTTGTTTACGTGTACCAATAATTGTCTACTACCGATACAGTAAACTCACCAGCCTCCCAAAACCTTAAACTACACTGTGACCTAACGGTCTACTTCAACGTTAGGGAAAGCTTGATGATCTGCTCATGATCACTAGATCAATCATTCTTCAAAGAAGACAACAACAAAAAGTGACAAACACTGCCTTCTAGCAGGTTAGTTTGGTTAGTTACCTGCCTTTGCTAACACCTTTGATTAAAAACACTGAGTTCTTCTGAGTGCTTTCAATTATTCTCATTCTCACGGCGCTGCGAAATTCATGGCACTACTAACCAAAAGCTTAATCCTTAACAATTTGTCCAATTGCTCATCCTTACGTTATGTTGTAATTCTCTGTGTACAACACAAAAAATATTCCTAGGTAAAATTTCCTAAAAAGCAATTGCACAGGTTTTATGCCAAAACCGTGCACCAAGATTCTCAATGCGCGCAACGGCAACGTGTCGCGCCAAGGTTAATCGATTAATGAAATCATTCGGTTTATGTTAATATCTTCTTCCTTAAATGCCAATTCACGCCATATCCACATGACAGTGAAGGCATGCGACATAACACTAAACCTATAAACACTAGAAAAATAACACATTTTCTTGGTTTTTACCTTTACGCAAATTTTCGCACAATGATTAAATTAATTCGATGCTGACTTTCAGCCTTTGGCTCGGCGGTTTTCCTTCTGAAAATTTTCCACCGCATCACGTAACTTATCAAATTTAAACTAGTTGAAATCTGCATCTCCAATGCAATACTGAGTAATCATAATTAATCCGCCTGTGCAAAAGTTACTCATATTGGACCGCCCCCTTTTCTCATGGTTCCTTTAACCGTACACGATGGGGTCGCGGTCCCGGCGGTTTTCGTGCACGCCAGAGGCTACAAAATGCACAAACTCTAAGTAGTGCGCTTCCATCGCACCTCATTTTCCACTTTGGCCTGTTCCCCTCAGGAATTTGAAAGGGATGCCAGTAGCTCGGAGGGAGCCTGTGCCATTTTTCTCTTTGTATTCACCCCTGCGCGGTATTTAGCCACTCTGCCCTTTCGACTTTGACCCTTTGGGCAAGGCCGCTTTTCCGAAGTCGTCGAGCTGAACCGCGCGCTTCGTTGGGGTGACGCACCTCCCTTTCTCCCTCCACATTTGGCTCGCCGCTTGTGCCTCCAGGAACAGCCCCATTGACGTTTTCTTAAACGGATTAGTGGCCTACCCTTTCGTCTTTCGCGGGACGGTGTGGGACTAGTCCTATGCTTAGGCAGTGCCGAACGCTTTCGCTTCTTCCTTTTTCTGCGATGTTTGCAAACCTGCTCGGTGTTATCGCTGCACTGCTGAAGCGTGGCGTTCTTGCTCTCATCAGCCACTGCGCTAAGCATGCCTAAATTCGACAATGTCGAAAGGTCCCCCTGAGGCACGAAGAAGGTTTCCAGCCTCTTACTGGGCCCATTAGGGCTGCTGGCACCCTCTTCATCCACGCAAGGAGCGTCTTTCGACATCGTCCCCACCTGCAGACCGGCCACGGCCTCGTTCTCTACATCATTTACATGGATGCATTCGAGAATTTGCGGGCCATTTTCTGGCGCGATTACTGTTTCTTGCGCTTCATGACGCGCCTCAATTTCTGGCGCTTTGCGACGCGCCTCGCTTTCAGACTCCGGTGCGAGTCCTTTCTTTCTTTTTGCTAATAGAAGTTCCAAATCTTCTGATTAGCTCTGCTTTCACAACTTCGTAGTTGTTCGCGTGCTGCTCACTGAGTCGCGCAACAACATCCGATGCCTCGCAGGGCAGAACCGTGCGTAGCTTCTGAGACCAGGTGTCTCGCTCACACTTCAGTTCACTACACTTCCGTTCAAAGAGTCTAAGATACAGGCCCATATCCCATGATACCTCATATGGCTGCATGTACCTAGACATCTCGAACTCTGCCTCATTTTCGAGAAGTACTCCTTGCTGGCGTCCCAGCCTCTTACTCAATTCATAGTCTTGTTTGAAAAAACTTTAGTTTGAGGCTTTCTCTTTCGTCTTCACTCTTTCCTTCCATCTGAGCTGCTCTTAGTTTTCTTTCGATGATGAGGTCCCATTCTTCACTTAGTTCCTCATCATCAGCCCCCAAATCATTAATCGCTTGAATGATTATGGGTTTTCGTGCCAAACCCTTTGTATCGATCCCCAATTCCTCACACAACAGCAACAAGTCTGACTTCTGCAGCTCCCCGTAAGTCCATGATCGTACTGAGTGCTCACTACTTCCAAAAATAACTTTCCGAAACGGCGAAACTGAGTCTTTCGGCAAAGTTAACTACCAGTTCTAAAATTTAACCCTCTTTTAGAACCTGGTTCACTCAAAGGAAAATCCAAGCACTCACCCATACGTGATCCATGTCTCGAGCCAGCTGCTTCTCCTGGGCCGACTGTTGTTGTCACTTGTGGCTTCGAATCCCACCGCTGCCACCAGTTGTTGTGGAACCCACCTCCGGTTGATGAAGGAAGAAGCAGGACGTTGGAGGATGCGAAAAAACAGAACAGGGTTTATGGCACTATTTACAAATATTTACAGCATGAAGTTAAGAGTTCGCAAACCACGAACGTGGTGGTTGAACCGCTACACAGTTCAGAGCCATCACAAACTACGAACGTGGTGGTTGAACCTTTACTTGGTCCAGAGCGACGTCCCGCACTCAGCGGCGTCCTTATAAGCCCTGTCGGGCTCCTCCTTCTTGCGGGGAACACCAATCACGCCCACACAACCGGTGCAAGGTACGAGCAGGCACGGCGCACGTGAACATCCAATTTCGAGTCAAGATCACTGCACTTAAAGGTGGCGCCAGAGAGGCTCTTGCTCGTCGTGTATGTCGCTGTTCGAGGGGTCCCAAGCTTCGGACAGCAGACATCAAACGGTCCGCCAATCTGTCCGCTCAATTAGCAGGGCACTTTGTGGCGGCGGTCGCCATTTCTTCAAAGGAATATGCTGTCTTTGTTGTCCCCTCTGGAACGACTTACAGCTTCGTGGCGACATGATGTCTCATCCGCTGGCTAGCCGGGACAATACCTGGTGGGCATAGACAAGCGGCGAGTCGGCTACTTCTTTGAGGATTAAAAGAGCGCCGCTCCTCGACGCTGGTTCCAAGAAAACCTGGGTTCCAGGCGTGGGAACGCGGCCCGGCTACACTTCTCAGCGACAGCATGGCGCCTACCGATGACAGTCATAACAGAATAGAGCTCATCAGTATATTGAATAATGCTGGAGATAGGACGGACCCTTGTGGAACACCACGTTTCTGTTTTAATTTATGCGAACAACAGCCATCCTTCACGCAATACAATTCCCTTGATTTTAGGAATTCCGCTATCCACTCAGTAATATACTGAGGAAACTTTAGACTCTGCAAGGTGGTCAGTAGAATAGAGTGCTCGACACTGTCGTACGCTTTAGCTATGTCGAGAGTTACTAATGCGGCGTACTGTTTTCTTTTACGAGCAAGCTGTATTCGACTCTCTAAATCCGCATGGGCGCACCAAATTGAGCATTCACAACGAAAACCAAGTTGATTTGGCTTTAATATGACCTTATTCGTCATCCAGGAGTTTATTCGGCCCTTTAGAACCCTCTCTATGAGTTTCACCATGTTCGAAGTTAGCGAGATGGGTCTGATATTTTCTATGGTAAAACCTACTCCTTGCTTTTTTATTAATGGGATTACCTTAGATATTTTCCAGTCATACGGTATCCAGGCATTCTTTAAAGAGTAGTTTATGAGATTAATGACGTCGCCGGGGGATAGCTTTAATAAAATTTTAATCATAGGAACTTTGATTCCATCTGGACCAGGAGCTGACGATGGTAGATCTCGAATGACTTTGATGCTTCAGACAGCGTTACGTTTTTGAAGTCAGTGCTTATGCTAGACTTTTGCCAGTTGAAAGCCATAATCGAAGAAAATCTCATTTCCAGACCTCTGCCAATTGACTCTAAAGAGTTCTTCGTTTCTTCCAATGATAGTTTTTCATAACTAGTATTTAATGTAGACGGCAGGATTTTGCGAGATCGCATATATTGAAATAAAGCTTTCTTATTTTTGGATTTCGAGAGAAAATCGAAATGTCTTTTATCATAATCTTCTTTAGCTTGGGCCACCGTGTGTTTAAATACAGCGGCAAGAAATTTATAATCTGCCCAGTTCTTAGGGGACTGATTATGTATTAGCTTCTTCCAAGCTGCCTGTCTTCGTCTGTGATCTCGTGAACAGTTGGAATTCCACCAGGGGCTATAGGGTATTCTCTTCGCCGATTTAACAGTAAATTCAGCGTTTTTGTATGCCCTTTTAATTACTGCGCTTATTTTCATAGCTTTAGTGTCATCTCCATCCTGAGAAGGAGCGTCTAAAGCAGTTTTTAGGTCGTGTTGAAATTTTGCATAATTTATATAGGTTCCGGCATGGAAGCATGATGGTTTGACGGGGCAAGCGATCTCGAACATTATTGAAAAGTGGTCACTGTTGGAGGCGCAATCAAGGGCCGTCCACGATGTACTAGCAATGGCCGAGCTTACAAAGCTTAAATCTAAGGCGGAGCGTGAATGACCTCGAATAAATGTGGGAGTTCTAGCGTTAAGGCACAGTAAGTTGTTGTCTACCGACCAGTCCCACAACCGTTGTCCACACTGATCAGTTCTAAAACCCCAGCAGGTATGGTGAGAGTTGAAATCACCAACTATAATTTTTTCTTTACAGCCTGAATTAGCAGCCATATCTACAGTCTCGTGTCTTGAACGCCTACAGGAAAGTAGACGTTTATTAGCGAGAAAGGCAAGTATCCTGGCAAGGTAATATCTAACGCGAAAATTTCGCATTCAGAAGACATACAGTTGTATGAGTTTTTGACTTTTAACTAATTGTATTGTTTATAAAGAAAGCTAAACCTCCACCTTTGGATGGACGGTCTAGACGAAAAGTTTGGAAGTTGGGTAGGTGAAATACATGATTTGTGGATAGCCAAGTTTCTTGTAATGCAATAATAGCCGGATCGAATTTGGGAAGACGGTATAACAGATCTGTTATTGCTGAGTGAAGAGATCGGCAATTTCAATGTATAAGTTTAAGAGACCCTATGATTTCGTTAAAATGGTTTCGGCAATCACCTTTTCTAAAATACTTTCTTTTAGAAAATCGGTTTTTGAAAGGTTGTCTTTCTGGTATTTCTTGCTTTTTACATGTTTCGGCGAGCTAGGTTTTTTCGATGCAGGGGATCTAGAACGCTTTAGGCATTTGAGATCTGTGTCCATATCTTGTGTGTCCTGAGAAGTTTCCTGTGCACCCTCGCTTTGCCTCTGAACGCCTTCTCCAGAGGGCTCTGTAGACTGTGCATCTGGTGGAGTTATCTCAGATTCTGCCTCACTTGCCGGGTGTGCAAAACTCAGCATTTTTTACAGCCGTACTTATATCTATATGCGCTCCATAGACTTGTGCGATTTGGTTATTCACAATGTGCGACAGCGACTCACATAAGGTGGTAGCAAGGCGTTGCAATAGCCTTATCCACAGCCTTTTCGATCATATCCGCAATTGATAGGGAAAGGATGCTTCCATTGCTATGTTATGGCGGGCACTGCTCCTGCATACCCTTGATTTCGGGCTTGGATTTCAGCAATGGCATCCTTTCGGAGCATCGCCTTCTGTCAACGATTTCAAGTATTTGATTTCACGTTCCTTGGCTGAGCAGTTGGGGTGTCAGCGCAGTGTGCTTCATGGCAAAGACAGCACTTTCTTCATTACTTTTACAGTCGTTTGAATTGTGCGCTCACCACAAATTCTGCATCTAGGTACTGACCTGCACCTTTCACTGTGTGCCCATAACGCCACACTTATTAACACTGTAGGGGACGAGGTAATAGTGGCTCCACTCTGTATATTAAAGGCCACGCTTTGATTTCGGTTGGGCGATTCGACCCGGCAAATGTGGCAATCACGGACTCCGTTGGGACCTTGTTTTTGTCCACAACTCGACTACATCTATAGATAGCTATCACACCTGCTTCTGAAAACATATCTAATATCTCAGTTGGGGTCAAGTTGACATCGACACCCCGAACGAGGCCTTTGACGCAAGCTAGGTGAGGTGGAATGAATGCGCTCACCGGTTGGTAGCAAATACCGAGCATTTTAGTAGGTCTCGAACACAGAGCTGGTCAGACGAGAAGCAAAGAATGCCACCCTTGCCGAACTGCCTGACCTCTGTGATGCTTTGGTAGTGAGTTGTAGCGGCTCTCAACTCCGTCTGAATCATTTTTGGATTCTTCATCCGTATGATACCATCGTTGCTTGGGACCAATGCACAGGAACGATAGAATGCCATTGCGTAAAAACAAGTCAACTGGTAATTCCTGCGAAGGAAGAGAAGCGGACCAGAGGAAAGCCCCTGGTCCAGGTGAGGAAAACGGC